>OX637576.1:11626332-12155219 GCA_951800085.1 Comarum palustre | reverse complement strand
TTTTATCTCATTTGATGATCGTTAAAGGCATTCAAATCTGTGATTTACCATGAAGAAAACAGACGGTTCCTGAACTGTTTAGGGTTTAGCTGGAACAATTAGTTTTTTTTCATGGTAAATCACAGATTTGAATGCCTTAACGATCACCAAATAAGATAAATTTTATAGAGATGATCTATACATATATATCTAGATATTGAACGGTTAAGATCTGAAACTAAAATAAAAAAGTGGGGCAAAATCACACATCCACACCAAACCTTTCTGTGCCGACGTCCTTAGCCAAGCCGCCCTATATATATATATATATGTCAAATTTGTAAATATATATACACATATATACACACATACATATTTAGAGTTCGGTAATTTAGAAATATTATAAATACAATTTAAAATAATTATTATATATTTTATGGCTTGAGTAATTTAGAAATATTATTAATTATGTGAGGATATTTTTGAGAGAAAGTTGATTCTATTACCTTGATTTTGATATCTATCTCCCCCTTGGGTGTCGAATAAGGGGTTTTATCAGAAATCGATTCCTGATAAACAATTGAGACCCACATCCATTCCAATACCTTGACATGTTAGTAAACGCATGATTTCATTCATTCCGAAATTAATTACACATTTTTCAATTCCATTACAGATTAGTAAACATGTCTAAGTGACTTTGCATCGATGCTTTTTTACCACAGAATTGTGCTATAGCCGGAGAACGTACCGGAGTGACTGTAGCACCAAAACCCGAGTGGTCCTGCAAGGGATCGGAGTAGATCTATTTGGGTGGTCCTATAACAATAAAAACGAAAAGAAACGAAACAAGTGAGAGTGGTCCAAGTACTGGGATCTTGCGCTTGGATCAGAAAAATAATGCAATGACCTCGCTGTGGCTTTGCTATCATGCAGCTAACACACCACACTGCTATCAAGTATCAACTTCGTGATCCCAACTCTCTGCTATCTCATTTTGCATTCATATTATTGTGAGGGAATCTCTATCTCGTGTGTTCGTGTTCAGTTCGAATTCGTGAATTGTGATAATTGTTTCGAGTTCAAATCCGGTCGGACACAAGAACACGTTAGATAGGAGAAGAGAACTTATTTCGATTTGAGACTAGAATCAAAACTTGAAAAAGAAGAAGTTCGTATTCATGTGTCCTGGAACTATATATAGACCCTCCCCAATTAAGTTTGAATCCCAAGAGCTAGACCCCAATGGAGTATGCTAATTAAATCCCATATATAAGCGCATTCAGAATTGATTATGATGATGATATAATGATTAGTGTGAAAGACCAGGCGGCGCCGAGCTTTCACAGTCGAGAAATTGAGACCCGTCATCTCATATTCGTTGAGGGTCCATCATTTTCTTCCGAAATGATACTGCAGGTACCCATAGATTTATGATCGATCAAATTTAGCTTTAGCTAGATTAATGGAGGGCGTCATAGCTAGTGTCATAGAAAAGAGCGCACCCCCGAAAGCATGGTCATCGGCATGGCCAGCGTGCACCTTGTGGAATCATATATATTCTTCTTCAGTGAAGCCTCTGTTTTGTCTAGAGTTTATTTCATGCGCAAAGATGACAATATTGTTAAAAATCAAAACTAAACATGACAACCACCATGATACACCCTCCCTTAGCCTTCCATCATGGAGAGCCTAACGTGCTACAAAACGCTGGACAACCAGCGCCAAATATTTAAGTTTTGCTACATATAAAACGTCACGGTTAAGAATGCTGAACGCCACTTACTTGCGCTCCACAACCTTTATCTCTGTAATCAGTAGATTAATTAAATTAGTAAACTACATATTATATACTGACCAAATTTTAGTATACAAATACACCCATTTACTCATTATTTTACACATTTAAATATAAAAATTAACAAATTAGAACAAACTAATATCCACTGACGAATGCCAGTCTCACACACTCCCACCATGAAAGTATCATCAGAAGCAAGCCTTCAGGCCCTTTTCGAGCCCCCTGCTACCAATACTACAGTAATCACAGCCAAGTAATTCCTAGCAAACCTGGATCGATATTGTTGATGTCACATTAGAGGATAATTAAAATAAAATCCACGAGACCATCACAATTCTAAAATGGCATGTGAATGAAAAGAAACTAGAGCTTCTTGAATGCAGTATGCACCATCTCACTTCTCAAGTTTATCACCTTGTCCTCGTGTCCTTTCTTTTTCTTAAAAACTCTCTAAAAGGGTCTAGCCTAACCAGCATTCTTCATCTAGGGAGTTAATAAAAGGATAATATGGACAACTTATCCAACCCATCTCCTAGGTTTCTCAAGCAAGCCATAGGAGCTTATTCTATGAAAGGTCAATTCTTCATTCTTGCATGTCTTCACTTTGTTGTCAGTCTCGTGCCGGAAAAACGAAGGACTTCAATCTTGTACTTCTTACGAGAAAAGAGCAAGCCATATCATAGAATAAGTTTATGGTATCATAACCATTTTCCGACTCTTTTGTAAAGTTCTTGGCCACAAAGCCATATTTAAATAAAATTTATTTTATGAAAAATACTGTATTGTTTCTCTATTACTATATAAAGAAAATAAACAAAATTGTTGGTTCAATATGTAAAAGGGAAAACTAAAACTCAAAAAGTTACAGATCTCGTGAAACTCCAAAAATTCCAAAAACTTGAAAAATTCAGAGATGTTGATACTTTCTACATGACAGTGTTGTCCCCAATTTGTTTGGTTGTCGCAAAAGGAATTTAACAAAGCAAAACCAAGAAAACTCTGTTCATGCATCATGCCCCCCAATAAGCAATTATAGAAATACCAATACCCCCCATTTGAACGACTAGTGATGCATCTTCATACTCCTAAACACTTGGAATATATTTCTTCAAATGACGATCATTGATAGGTAGCATGGATCTCCCCATTCAAATCTCAAAGATAATAAGCACTTTTACTGATGATCTGATCAATAATGAATGGTCCATCCCAAGTTGGCGACCATTTTCCTCGTCCGCGAAGGCATTCGTCAAAAGACAAAATAACTTTTCACACTAAGTCCCCAACTCCAAAGCTACGTCCTCTGGTGCGTTTATCATATGTCATGACTACCTTTCCATGATCAAATTGTCCAAGGCCTCCATGCGTTTGAGATCTAAATCTTCATGTTCTTGATACATGACCTAGACATAATCTTCTTCTATCAACTGATATTGTTCGCGAACGTGTAATGAATGAACGTTAATCTCCATAGGAATGACTGCATCATGGCCAAACATCAAAGCATATAAGGTAGTACCTATGAGAGTTCTTTTTGAAGTCTTGTATGCCCACAAAGTGTTATCTAATTCATTATGCCAGTCCCTAAGGTTATCGGCCAACATCATTCTCAAAATACTCAAAATGATCTTGTTACTGGCTTCTTCATGTCCATCAGACTGAGTATAATAGTGGAATGTAAGAACTTTATTCCATAATCAGCAAAAAACTCCTAAGTTTCTTTAGCCATAAAAGCTGCCCCGGTTCGTCAACAAGCATTATGGTATACCATACATGCAAATGATATTCTGAAAAAACAAACTGGCACACTATTGCAGCAGAAGCATCTTTCACAAGAACTACTTCCACTCATTTAGTGAAAAAAATTGTCCCTACCAAAAATAAACTTGTGCTTTTGGAGGAATTATGGTAAATAACCTCCACAAAGTCTAGTGTCCAGCCTTTCCCAAGCTAGGGCTTAATGATAGGCTGCATTAGAATACCAAGGACATGCTGGACTAGTACATGAGCCTGTCACTCAAAACATCCCTTAGCAAAACTAATGCAGTATTTGAGAATAGATGACCAGAAAAAACCATAATGACGAATAAGCCACCTCATTTTCGATCTAACCTGATGAGAACCACCAACCCCTAGATGCACCTCTTAGTCATTTAGCTTGTTTTCCATAGCTGCATCTCAAATCAACACCTTCATCCCTTCGCAAGAGCTCTCCACATCTGAGGGCATAAATAAGAGTGAAACACCTAATCTTCTTGTCCACTGGATCAGATGGGTTTGTCAAATACTGCACTATTGGCTGGCGCCAATCAACATCAATGGGGTCAACTATGACCACCAACCATTCATCATTTATCTCCTGACAAGCCATTAAACAAGGCAAAATACATTTTCCACTTTAAAAATCCGTTCACGAATACCATCGGTGAGACTGATACTTGTGGCAATCTGTGCTAGCTTGTTTGCTGTAAAGTTCTTCTCTCTAGGTATATAATCAAGCATCACATACGTGAATTCCTCAAGAAGTTCCATTGCTCTCCCAAAAGGGAATCAACACAAAAGAGATGCACTTATACACACCCCTCAACTGATTGATCACCAAAAGTGATTCACTCAACACTTCTATTTCTCGGACTCCCATCTCTAGCAACATCTCTAAGCTAATGATCAGTGCTTCAATACTCTACCTGGTTGTTTGTGCACTTCCACTCCAACTGAAAAGAATATGAGAACTTATCACTAGAGTTAGCATCTTCTTTTGCTTCATCATGGGCCAACAAATGAAATAAGGAGAAGCTGATATGTAAAGCTTTAAGGGAATCCTTGGACGTGGTGGCCGTAGCACTGGAGGACTTGCTAAGTACTCTTTTATTCTGTCAAAGGCTTCTTGATGCACTGGTTCCCAAACGAACTTGTTTTCTGCCTGCAACTTAAGGAGAGGAGAAAAAAGAGCAATTTTCCCTACAGAATTTGAAATGAATCTTCGTAGAAAATTAATCCTGCCTAACAAACTTTGCAACTCCTTATTCCTTGGTGCTAGAGCATCGATATCAGCCCTGGCTTTATCTCTTGGGACCTCTATTCCACGCTGGTGCACCTGTCACACCCTGACTTTAGGGTATGACTGTGATGGATTAATTCAAACAAAAATCTGAGAATATTTTTTTATATGTTAAAGGAAGCAAAATGAAATACCTAAAACTTTGGCTAAGTCGACATATTGGAGAATGTAATAATGATTTGAAAACAAGGAGATGAAATATGAGAACTAAACTTCTCAAGAAATCCAAATATCATACTTTTTCAATATTTTGCAAATCAGAGTTTAACCTGAAAAGTAATTTTCAAAGGAGAAGACATTATTTTAGGAACAATGAATGATGCTTGAAAACCTGACATGAAGTACAAATATATTTTCTTTACCAAGAACTTGTAAACCTGAGCTGTAAACAAAGATAATGAATATCACTTCCGTCTTGAAAACTTAAAGCAATGGATAGTTGTTAACAATGCTGTTCAGAAATTCAACTATAATTTCCAAACATGACTTTGTCTCGGTACAGTTCCACTCAAAGATACAAAAAGATCATATTACAATGGCAAGCTGCATATGATATAAATATCAAGGCATGGTAGTGAACAAATCCAGCAGCAAAGAATCGGGTTTTCAAACTTCCGGAGTAATCAACATAAAAGACGATAACTAATGAAGAAAGATATAACTAAAACGAGCAACAGTACGCATATACTCCAAACCAAAGTGCAAAGCTTTGGATCATTCTTAAACAGAGTAGCTTTATGAGAAAATTATCACTGAAACAATAAATCTTTCAAACGACAATCAGATTGTAAAAATTGAAATCAAATATGGCTATATACAGATTGATTTGGAATACAGAGTGGACCGAAAGTTTACAGAAAACAAGACTTTTTGGCATGACAGGTGACATGTCGATACCAAGGGCAAGTTAATAAGCTGACTGTAGGGAAAGAAACAGCAAGACAAGAATCAGATTTTTCATAAAGACTTTTGGATGCTACGAACAAACTAAACAATAATCTCTGCAATTAAACTTACTGAGAAAGGGAGTTAAGAAATGGTCAGAAGTGTACGCCATTGCTTACATGAAAGATTTACTAAAGATTTATTGATTAATCTGATCAACAAGGAACGTAAATTTAAGAAGCACCATAAGTAGGTATTCCTTAGACTTGAATAAAAATAGGTTCATAGTGGACAGGGATACAAGCTTATCAACAGGAATTAAGCAATCTGAACTTGATAAATTAGCTCTTTATTGAGTACTTGATATGAGGAGGATATAACGACGATGTAAATCAACTTTGCGTATACTTTGAAAATCTCAGGAATAAGGAACTTCAACAAAATTAATTATCAAAGAAAACTAAGCAAATGGCTTAGATTAATATCTAAACGTAAACTTTCATTTTTTATTTTTTTAACAACCCGACTAATAATCAAAAGAAACCAGTTTTATCAGTAAGAATGTCTTAACGCAAAGGAATCAGGACTCAGCTTTGCGGTAGCAGAACCAACATGACATTATTAAGTATGATGGATGTACTTATAGTGCAAATCAGATTTTGGTAATTGTTGACAAAGAAGAATTATATCAATTATAAAGTTCAAAGTGTAGGCTGTGGAAAGAAGGAGAACTTTGTTTCGAATCAAATACGAAATAGAACTTTCATGTACACATTATACAGAATTCCATCAATGTAAAAAGTAGTCGAGATTAACAAATCCAAGACACGGGTGTTTGTTACTCAGATTCGATTGATAACCACAAGTTCAACTCATCACCAATAGAAGAAAAACAAGGTCTCAAGGAAGCATTGAAACACTGGACAAGCGAACTATGCTTGCCAATTTGCACTTACGAAAAATCACAGAGAAGACATTCCAATACAATCACTCCAATTACATATCATATCAGAACCAAGGCTATAAAGAAAAGTTTGTTTTCCCTACCTCAAATCATAGCAACCAGCGACCGAAATCTCGAGCAAACAAATTCCAAACTCAGGCACTCTATTCCACCGATAGCAATCCAAATTCAAAAGCAGTCACCCACCTTGTACCGACGTAATACAAGTCCCTAATTGAATTTCATGACACCAATCACTCTCCTATTCGTTTGGGGATATAGCTGAAACAAGATGGCTAGTTTGAGAAAGAGAAGGTATTGAAACTTATTAAGTTATGCCTGAAGACTGAAATGCATAATTACTGAAGTTAAGATCGTTTCACAATGAATCACAAATACAACTGTATAAACCAAAATCACGTAAGAAGCATAGAGGTGATTACCATATCTGTTGGGATCGTTAGGAATACCATTCATGGAAGTCATCCTTGAGAACAGCACAGCAACACAATCTGCAATATCACAAAACAGCACCAAGGAAAATCTTCTATGCTATACTACGTTTCTCACAGAATGGGACTGTTTGATCTCAATGAAAATGTGTAGCTAGCATAGGAACTTTCTACTGGTATATATATATAGAGGCCTAGAAAACAAACTCGTTCTCATCCCATAAAGAGTTCGAGTTTTACTTAACGTTTATTAATACAAGTCTTTAGGTTTATCTCAAAAACTTAATGTTGATAGGTTAATCAACTTGATAAGTCTCCAACTTCTAATGAGAGACATATACCTCAATAGATAACAAGATAAAGTTTATATTTATGTTTCTACTAATTATATTCAAGTTATCAAACACTATTTATTTAAACAAGGATAATGTAGAGTCCAAATTGTTTTCCAACAATCTCCCACTTGGACCAAGTTATCATTGTGTATAGTATTTGAGCTGCAATGAATTATATTAGTTCTATAGTGCGCATTGAAACATAAGAACAACTCAAACTTATCCAGTTTGGTCAATATGCAGAATTGATGCAGAACCTAAGATTGAATTTAATCATATGACTAAATCAATTGAAGATCACTAACAACAATGTTGCACATCACATAAGCATAGTAAGATAAACAGAAGAGCAAAAATAAATTATGTCTACCTTGATTTTATTTGCTCAAGTCCTCTGAATGATTTTGAATAATTCAAAATCTTGTCAGCAAGTTTGTAAAAGAGTGAACCTGTCCTTGCTATCCTTAATCTGCATAATGGTTCACTTCTCTGTATGTTTACACAATTATATACATATAATCATTCATAAGATGTATATTCGAAAATATGACTTTTATTGATGAAACATGAAATACAATGAGATGTTCCTAATTCTGAAAAGAAATCTACTGAAGAGAACTAAAATCCTAAAAATGAAAAGGTGACTCCCACATAACTCAAGCATCTAAATCTGAGAGAATTCCCAGATTTTCAACATGTCTTTGAAAACATTCAACTGATAAAGGTTTAGTGAATGGATCTGCAAGTTGATTTTTTGTATCAACATTGAGTACTTCTATGTCACCAAGTTCAACCCTTTGTCTCACACTATAGTACTTAAGGTCTAAATGCTTGGAATTATTTGATCTTTTGCTGTTCTTGGCAAAAAAGACAGCTGCCTCATTGTCACAGAACATCTTAAGTGCTCCCTGAACTAAAAATTTTAGAGCATCAATCTGTATCAAAAAATTCCTAATCCATAAGCCTTCACAGACCCCTTCATACATGGCTATGGACTCAGCTTGCATTGTGGAGGTAGTGATTAATTTTTGTTTCATGGTTCTCCATGTCATAGCACCTCCTGCAAGCATAAATACATAGCCGCTTGTTGACTTCATGTCATTAGGATATTCTCCTGCAAAATCTGAATCAGTGTATCCTACTAACTCAAGTTTTTCAACTTTTCTGTAGACTAGCATGTGAGACTTAGTTCTCTGTAGATATCTTAAGACTTTCTTACCTGTAACCCAATGCTCATGAGTAGGATTGGATTGATACCTAGATAGAATTCCTACGGCAAAAGCTAAGTCAGGTCTGGTGCAGACTTGCGCATACATCAAGCTGCCAATTTACCCAGCATAAGGCCTGCTGTCCATAACTTTGTCACCTTCAATCTTCCCCCCATTTTTAGTGATTTTAGATAGCTTGTCACCTTTAGACATAGGAACTAGACCAGGATTACAGGTTGCCATATTGAAACGTTTCAGAACCTTACAAATGTAAGCATTCTGAGATAAGCCTAAGGTTCCAAGTTTCCTGTTCCTCTTAATTTCAATTCCCAGAACATAATGGGCTTCACCTAGGTCCTTCATATCAAAACTGCTAGATAGAAAAGCTTTTGTAGCATTTAGCAACTTCATATCAGTGCTAGCTAAAAGAATGTCATCAACATACAATATGAGAAAAATAAAATTTTTCCCAACTGTCTTTAGGTATACACACTCATCAACTGTATTTTCTATAAAACCAAAAGATGAAATAACTGAATCAAACTTCTTGTGCCACTGCCTAGAAGCTTGCTTAAGTCCATAAATTGATCTTTGAAGTTTGCATACATAGTTTTCCTTTCCAGGTTCTAAAAAACCCTCAGGTTGCTTCATATAGATTTCTTCTAATTCTCCATTAAGAAATGCAGTTTTAACGTCCATTTGATGAAGTTCCATATTAAAATGAGCTACTAGAGCCATGATAATTCTGAATGAATCTTTAGTAGACACAGGAGAAAAAGTTTCATTATAATCTATTCCTTCCTTTTGTGTGAATCTTTTAGCTACAAGCCTAGCTTTATGTCTTTCAATATTTCCAGCTTCATCTCGTTTTGATTTGAAAACCTATTTGCAACCTATGGCTTTATGTTGTGGAGCTGGTTTGACTAGTGTCCACACTTTATTTTGTCTTATAGACATTAATTCAGCTTCCATGGCCAGCTGCCATTGTTGATGATTTTCACTTTCAACAGCTTGTCTGTAGGTTTTTGGATCATCTTCTTCTGCAAGAAGCTCATCCGTTTCTTGCAAATAGACAATGTAGTCACTGTTTTCATCATAGGTGGGTTTTCTTTGTCTTTGGGATCTTCTAATTTCTGGTTGTTCTGTAATATCTGGTTGTTCTTGCTCTATGTTTTCAGTGTTTTCAACTGCAACATGATCATTTTCTGCAGGCTCCATTAAAATTGGATTTTGATCTATGTTTTGAGTTTGCATATTTACTGTAGTTGTGTTTTGATTATGCAGTAAGGGTAGATAAGCTTCTAATGTTTTATCACTTGAGATTTCCTCGAAATCTGAAGAGAGATCTTCAAAAATTGAGTTATATATAGTCTCATCTAGGAATTTTGCTTGACCTGTTTCAAAAATCCTTAGTGAATGTTTAGCTGCATAAAACTTATAACCCTTTGATTTTTCACAATACCCTATAAAATTGCAACTCACTGTTTTGGACCCTAACTTTTCAGTTAAAACATTTGGTATTTTAGCTTCAGCCTTGCATCCCCATACATGTAAGTGATGCAGGCTTGGCTTTCTGCCACACCAGATCTCAAATGGTGTTGTTTCTACAGCCTTGCTGGGTGTTCTGTTGCAAATGTAATTTGCAGTTCTTAAGGCTTCACCCCACAAGAATCTTGGCAGACCTGAGGTGCACATCATGCTCCTCACCATATTTAGGAATGTTCTATTTTTTCTTTCTGCTACTCCATTTTGTTGGGGATTATAAGGGTTAGTGTACTGGGCCTTAATGCCATGTTCCTGAAGGTATAAAGCAAAAGGTCCCTTTTGCTGGCCTGCCTCAGTGTATTTTCCAAAGTATTCCCCTCCCCTATCAGATCTTACCATTTTGATTTTTCTTTCAAGCTGTAACTCCACTTCAGATTTGTAGATTTTAAAGGCTTGGAGTGCTTGTGATTTTTCTGATATTAAATAGATATAGCAGTATCTTGAACAATCATCTGTAAATGTTATGAAGTATGTGTTTCCACATATGGTTTTATGTTTAAAAGGTCCACATATATCAGTGTGTATAAGTTCTAAGAGATTTTGACTTTTTACTGCAGTTTTGTTGTGTTTGTTAGCCAATTTTCCCTTATAACATTCCACACAATCATTTAGATCATGAAAGTTTAGTTCATGTAGAGTCTTATTCTTTATCAGTGTTTTGAGTCTATCCTTAGAAATATGCCCTAATCTTCTATGCCATAAAAATGCAGACTTATTATCATATATTGATCTTTTAACACCAACAGTAGTGTTAGACTTAAGTGTGTTTTCATTATTTTCAATTTACATAATATCTTGTTTTGCAACAGAACAGTTTAATTGTAAATAATCATTAACAAAAACACCACATCCAAGAAATTCTGAACCTTGAAAAATTTGTAATCCATCATGATCAATAATAAGTTTACATTTCAACTTAATTAGCAAAGAAACTGAAAGCAAATTCCTTTTAAGGGAAGGGATAAAGAAAACATTTTCCAGAAAAAGACTTTTATTTGAACCTAAATCCAACTGTAGAGAGCCAATGGCTTTAACAGCCACCTTCATGCCATTTGCCACGCATACTGTATTCTCATGCCTCTGAGGTGTTCTCCTCTTTAGCAAACCCCTTTTTCACCATCCACTTCTTGAATCCATCGCAATTCTTCTTGACATGGCCAACTTTCTTGCAGAAGAAACATTTGATTTTCTGTAATTTTCCAGCAGCAGTAGTAACAGCAGCAACAGGGGTCTTTTTGCCATTTTTCTTGAAATTTGTCTTCTTTGGCCTGAGAGTGATGTCCCTCTTGCCTTTGTACTTTCTCATAAGATTCACAGAGGTTGCTGGAGCCTTCTCTTTTTGCTCCTTCTGAATTCTGTCCTGCTCGTTTACACAGATTGAGATCAGCTCATCAATTTCCCACTTTTCCCTTTGGGAGTTGTAGTTACTCTTCAGGTTCCCGTATTCAGCTGGGAGGGACTCAAGGGCTATGTGCACCACTTGTGCATCATTAACTCCCATTTGCAGGTCTCGGAGCTTGTTATTTATTTCTTCTAGCTGCATGATGTGAGTTCTTATGCTCCCATTTCCAGTGAATTTCTTCTCATGCAGCTCCCTTGAAAACTTAGCACCTTCAGCCTTGCTAGATTCTTTAAACTTCTGCCTTATGTTTTCCATAAACTCCATGGCAAGCTCAGGCTCTACAACACAGTTCCTTATGGTATCTGAAATGGTGTTCCGGATCACCTTCTTGGCCATGTGGTTAGCTCTCCACCACTCCTTATACAGTCTTCTTTCTTCAGCAGTGCTATCCATCTCATCTAACTCCTCAGGTTGCTCTTCATTAAAACACACATCCATGTTATTCATGGACATGTAGAAATCGACCTCATTCTTCCACTTCTGAAAATTAAGCCCAGTAAGGACATGAACCTGTCCTAGTGTCACCACATCACCTCCTATCATGATAAAAATCAATGTAGATGAGTTTCAAAGTCATATGAGTATACAATGTGTAAACTGCAGTATATGTATCAGTCCATATATGTAAACATTTTAGTCTAACTACTGAAACATATCTTAAGAGTCCCATGAAGTTTATACTAGATAATACCTTTATGGCATAAAATCCAATATCTGTAATTTCTAAAATGTATTATCATGGTCATGTAATGTCAGATGTATATTGAAAACAGTCAATATCTTTAGACAAAGAAAAGTCCCAATATACCAAGAGTGAAAATACAGATCATGTAAGACACTGTTACTTGAATCAAAATTGTACCAGAAAATGTCTCTTTGAAGACCACAAGACAATACAACTTTATAAACAACAACACAAGTTTTGATTCTTCTACAGTTCTCTAAATATGATAGTAAAAGTTACTTTGTGCAACAAAATTAATACCATATAAAGAGTTTAATGAATCAATGAATTTTAATTTAGGTTTCATTATGTAAGAAGCATCAAAATTCATATATGAATGCAGTGACAAGATTATAAACTGAATTTTGGGAGAGTTACATATTAATCTATCCTCCTGTTTGGGAGGTATATGTACTTATCTAGCCATCAACATCCATATGATATGCATTATATTTGCACCAATTGATCAGCATGCATATATGATCAAAAATTTTGATAAGTTCATATGAATTGAGTTACTGTTGTGATTGATATACATACAGCTATATGAAAACAAACTATAAACATAGGAAGTTCAACACTGCATTCTTAAAATTCAATCACAGAATCCAAACTCAAAACTTATTAATATAGATTGAACATTCTGTATCCTATCATTCAGTATATGAATCTCAGCATATAAACTCAGCATATAAATACACAGAACTTCCACTTTACTTACAGCAACAGAACATACATATAGGCATATGAACAACTGATCACAGTAACAGAATATGCATATGAATAACAGATCATAGAACACAGTAGCAGAACAGGCACATGAATAACATATCATAGAACACAGTAACAGAACGTATATATCAAACCATTAGTATCCAATCAATTGTTTCAGAAAAAATTTCATTCAATTGAACAGGTTATGTATTACAACAACATCATGTCGACATCATCACACAAGATCAAATCAAACTCATCAGAAAAGGAAGCAGTGTCAGACGAAGAACAGCAAAATCAATTTCAACAGATCGAACATCATTCTATCATACCCAGTTTTAATTGATATAGGCATATGAAAATAGAATCACCATAGAGTCAAAACACATAATCAAGATTCATATTTCTTGTCTTCAATCACAGTTTCAATCAATCAACCAAGAACGAGAAACTCAGACTTACCTCGGCGTCTCCCTCATCCATCTGCAGTCAAAGATTAACAGAAGAAAACAGAAGGCACACGCCCAAACAAATCGAAATCCGATTTCAAGGTTTTCTGGGTTTTGTGGTGTGATTGAAGAAAAACGCAGAAGAAAACCAAGAAAGAGGCAGAGAAAAAAGAAAAACGAAGAACAGCAGAATACGCGAATATGTCGAACGAAAAAGGAGACCGGTTTTATAGGTCGCCTCCCTTTTTTTTTTTATTAACACTGTAGCCGAAAATTAAAATAAAATTTGATTAATTTTCTGATTTTAAGGTTTTGATCGATTTGTGAAAATTGTGAAGATTCTTGCTCTGATACCAAGTATTAAGTTATGCCTGAAGACTGAAATGCATAATTACTGAAGTTAAGATCGTTTCACAATGAATCACAAATACAACTGTATAAACCAAAATCACGTAAGAAGCATAGAGGTGATTACCATATCTGTTGGGATCGTTAGGAATACCATTCATGGAAGTCATCCTTGAGAGCAGCACAGCAACACAATCTGCAATATCACAAAACAACACCAAGGAAAATCTTCTATGCTATACTACGTTTCTCACAGAATGGGACTGTTTGATCTCAATGAAAATGTGTAGCTAGCATAGGGACTTTCTACTGGTATATATAGAGGCCTAGAAAACAAACTCGTTCTCATCCCATAAAGAGTTCGAGTTTTACTTAACGTTTATTAATACAAGTCTTTAGGTTTATCTCAAAAACTTAATGTTGATAGGTTAATCAACTTGATAAGTCTCCAACTTCTAATGAGAGACATATACCTCAATAGATAATAAGATAAAGTTTATATTTATGTTTCTACTAATTATATTCAAGTTATCAAACACTATTTATTTAAACAAAGATAATGTAGAGTCCAAATTGTTTTCCAACAAAACTTACATATGTTAGCTGCGAAAAACAAGGAATTTAAACTTTTGGGCCAGGAGTTTCTCAGCAATCTCTTCGAAGCTATTTCAGACGTACAAAATTTTGATCTTTAGGTGAGTGAGTGAGTGAATGAAGTCTGGAGCAAAGCAGAAGGAAAAGAACGAAGAAGGTCTGGTTTGAGAAAAGAGGCGCACAGAAAACAGACGGGAAATGGCACGTGTGGTTATCTAGATGCTCACTAGAGGCTTCTACAAACCCGATCAGACATTTCTTCCAACACTAAATTGAAGGGCCAGGTTTTATTTCAGACAGGTCTATCTAAATATTTTTATTTATATAAGTTCACCTACAACTAAATAGAGTTATATTTTAGTTATTAAAGTTCAATAAAATTACAACCGTCATCTAACAAAAAAATTAGATTTCTTTTCTTATATTTACAAAAATATTATTAATGTTAAAAGTTAATAATCACAAAGTCTCGTACTGATCTCCGGTAAGATATCCTGCAGAACCTGATAAACTTTTCGACCGACTTCCGGTGAATTTCCCGACGACCACAAAATGTACTACTACCGACAACAAAATATACTACAACTAGCAACAAAAGCTACTACCCCAACTAAGAAAAGCTATTACCATTGACAACAAAAGATATTATAGAAACTAACATAAGCTATTGCCACCAGCAAAAAAAAAGTTACTACAACTGATGACAAAAGATACTCCCTCTAGCAATAAAAGCTACTATCGCCAACAAAGAAATCGACACCAACAAAAGCTACAGCTATCTTGATCACCTATCGTCAACAACAAAAAATACTACCGCTAGCAACAGAAGCTACTACCACTAGTAGAAAAAATACTATCGCCAATAATAACAGATTTTACGCCAACATCAAAAGATACTACCGCCATCAACAAAAGCTAATACCGTCAGAAATAAAAGATACTACTACTACTACTACTACTACTACTACTACTACTACTACAACAAACGCTACTACTGGCAAAAACAAAAGTTATTACCATCAGCAACAAAAACTATTACCGACAGAAACAAAAGCTACTGCCAAACAAAAGTAAAATTACTGTATAGTAATGCAAAGTCTACTCAAAAATATAAGTGTGGAAAATATACTATTACACACAAAACAAAAAATATACCATGTCATTGATGAAAAAAATACTATATATCACTGGTGAGGAATCATAGTAATTGAAACTACAAATCTGATCACAGCATTACATCAATCTAATTGAAACTCAAGCACAATAACAACAATGCAAATCGAGGCCTGTAGAGCCAAATAACGAAGAAACTCTTTACGAAGGCCATTAGTCTTGGCCGCCTTGAGCATATCCAAAGGAAGCTCCACTCAGCAAGCTTCAGTCTCCTTCATAACCTTATCAAACCTCAACAACGGCCCGAACTCCTCCTCCTCAGCATCCTTCTCGTTGCCACTGCCATTGGCATCTCCTCCACCATCGCCGGAGGACGAATCTCCATCTTCGCCTTCACTGTGGTCAGCGAGAGCAGATCAGAGATCATAGAATAGCCAGCTAGAAGTTTAAGATAAAATTGACAAATCTGAAGCACGAGTACATTTGAGATTGAATTTGGATTCTGGTACCAATATTCAGAAGCATCTCAGGCCCTCACCGTCGATCTAATATTTTTGGTCACTCCAGCGGCGTTATGTTCAAGGCGGCGACGGCGTCGTTGGAATTTAAAGATGCGGTTGAGGTCGAGCTAGTGGTTTGACGGGCTCAGGTGAAGTTGGCGCGACGGAGCCGCGACAATCATGAATGCGATCACGGTCGATCCCTGCCAATTCTGCTATCGGTGACGTGAGGTTCTTCAGATCTGAAGATGAAGCTAGACCATCGACAAGGAGAGGTGTGATGATGGCTTTGTCATGGCGGCAGCGTTGGAATGATGAGAGAGAGGTGTGATTTTCAACGGGAGAAACTTGTTAGAGAAATGATAGGGTATTTTGGGTATAGAATAAAATAATATGATAAATCTAGACCACAAGGTGGACTTGCATGAACAAAAATGTTAGGGTGGACTTGTGAGGGAGAGAATGTTCAAAAGTGGATTTCTATGACATTTTCTGTAAGTTAAATACCAACTATGTACATACAGATAAAATCTAATATGATGCTATAAATAGAAACCACAAAAACAAAGAAAATTCATTCGTAATAAAAAAAATAAGACATACGAGATAATTTAATAAAAATCCTAATTAAAATTTAGATCGTTATAACACCACAAACCCTGGAAAATCTTCAGCTCGAACCCCAAAAATGCACTTGGTTGAGTTCATTATGAGTCTATGCTTTCTCATCCTACTCAACAGCATTCGCAGGTCTTCAATATGATCGTCCTTCTTCTTAGACTTGATCACTACATCATCAATATAAACCTTTATCTTGGTACTTAAAATATCATGAAATATCAGGTTCATTTCTCGTTGGTATGTGACCCTTACATTCTTAAGTCCAAAAGACATGCCGATATATTCAAAAAATTATGTAAATCTAGGACAACAAAAAACTGTCTTATACCTATCATTTTCATCCACATATATGGTGATAACCTGATGTCTCATCCATGAAAGATAACATCTCGTGTCCTGCTACAACATCAACCAACATATCCTTATGAAAGATAACATCTCGTGTCTTGCTACAACATCAACCAACATATCCGCCATTGGTATTGGATAAACATCATTTAGTGTTGTTGTATTAAGGTTCTGTAGTCCACACATACTCGTATCTTCTCATTCTTCTTCTTGACTGGAGCAATGTTAGACAATCATTGTGTGTATTTAGCTAGCATGATGATCCATGTCTTGAAAATGTTATGTACCTCTGTCTTAACGGCTTCTGCAATATCATCATTCATTCGTCGTAATTCCTGCTACACTAGTCGATAACCATCCATTACAGACAACTTATGAAAAACTAGCTCTGGTGCTAAACCAGACATATGTTTGTATTTCTCAGCAAAATAATCCTTAAATTCCAATAACAACTCAATCACTTGTTGTCGTTGTTGAGGTTCTAAAAACTGGCTAATGCCAACTTCCATTGGTTCTTCTTGAGAATCCAAATTAATTTTCTCCACTGGATCTTTAACCTTAGGTGGAGTATCATCCAAGGTAACAGATGCATGTTGGATAATCTCTTCCTCCTCATATTTGTCGTCTATTATGTCATCTTCAATACACTCTACCGCGGCCACGTCATTTCAGGTTTCATGTTCCTCCTTGAAAATTGACAACCTTTGGTGAAGGAACACATAAGCCTCTACCTCCTATGTGGTGAGGTGTATCATCATTGATCACTATTAGAGGGTTTCACGATGCAGCTTGTCTTATTGGTATCTGCTCTAACTTAAATTATACCCCACATCGTGAGACTTCTGAAGAGGTTGCCCCGTACGGGTGACCTTTACTATATACGCCAATTACCCCAAGGGCCGCATATCATCATAGTAGAAATTAGAATCTAAAATGCATACGGCCACTAAGTATGGTCCCTCATCAGCTTTGACTAACTTTTCTTGATCGGTGGTCGGATCCCACATTAGTAGCTTCTGGTGCATGGAAGATAAGACACAGTATGCTCTATGAATCCAATCACTACCAAGCATAATGTTATAAGGAGTAGTATCGTTAGTAAGGAAAAAGGATTTGAATAGCTCATATGGTCCTATCTTCATTTTGATCTTCTCTTTGGAAATCTTCAGCGCTTCTATTGTTCGCAGTGTGATAATGTTGACAGCAACATCATTTTCTACTATAATTATGTTCACTTTCTTACCCTTCATCTCAGCTGTGGCATATAGAGGTTTAAGATGCTAAGACATGGTCATGGTTGGCTTGCTAAACATCTTGAATAACTTCTTCAGATCATATTCTTCACTTGTTTTCTTTGGCACACTGACTTGGATTTTTTACAACTCAGAAGTTAGTTGCTCTATGTTTTCTGTTATAGGAACTTCTTTTTCTTCAGTGCTATCTGAATTCAGAAAAAAATATGAGACGACATAGGTCTTGACATGGCGTACTTTTTGGAGAGAGTATAAACCATATTATAATTCATCTCCTGTTCTTCAATGATTGGAAAGTCAGATTCTACCCCCATGCCAAGTTTAACATAATGCACTCTAGGATAAGTCCCTCATCTTCAGCCTTAAGCTCTTCCATATTTTCATTATCACTGAGTTCCAAGTCTAGATCCTCTCCATCGTGTTGCTCCAAGCTTGGTGTTACCCCTGCAACATGTGCAACTACGTTTTAAACCATAGGAACTGTAGAAGTGGATTCTGTTTTTAAAAACAACCTCAGGTGTAGGCTCATGAGTGACCTCAGAACAGATCACATCCTTTTATCTTGAGAAGCCACTTTTGACCTCCACTCAAATCTTGATTTGCGCACCTCTCTATCAGATGCACTTTCAATCCTAGCTCTTTTTTCCTTTGCATCATTAGATGTGATCTTCTTTGAATAAGACAATCTTTGAAGTGCTGAGACCATGTGCTTGTGTTGTCTGTCAGTTGGCTGTCCCGAGAGCTTACTATGAACACTTTCACGTTGATGATGGGATCTTTTATGATCACCGCCATGTTGAACATGCGCATAAGGCTTAATCTTCATATTTTATACTATTCGACGCAACTGTTATGGCGTTCGCTGGATCCGCTCTAGTTGAACATCACTCATTTTCAAGGCTTCCAATGTCTTACCATACATTTTATGTACATTCCTTGCCTGAGTGGGGTTGTTTCTACTATTCTTCCTCTTTCACGCACATACCACTTATCTTCTTTGATAACTGCCCTTGAAGCAGGAGGAATGTATGGTTTTGTCAAGACATCTGGATTGAGCTGGTACAGAAGACTCAACCTTAGTACTAGTAGAAGCCTTCTCTGCATTGCTTGAAACTCTTGACGGATTTGGTTCACCTGCTCTTGGGTTTTAACAATCTTTGGACTCACCGGTGAATAATATTCTGGTGGCGAATGCAATCTTTTCAAATTCTTCATAGCTCATTTTTAAGCCACATTCCACCTTACTCCTAAAGCAGAGCACCACTGTAGACCCCTACAAAGTAGGTTTTACCTCCTTCACCACAATCTGGGAATCTATGAATTTGAACACTTGGCTTTATTCAGATCTAAAGTCAACTTTCGAGCTCCCTTCTGATTGAATGTAACATCAAGTGTAGATACCTTTGCTTTAGGTCCATCCCCAAAATTCAGATACCCTTCATTGATCCACTGCTCAATTTAGTGCTTGAGTTGTACACAATTTGGGTGTGATGAGTCTATACATTATAAAATTACAATAAGACTTGCTCGTAATGACCTCTGCCGCTGATACTAAACCCTATGGAATATCCATTATTCATGCTGCAATTATTGTATCCAGTATAACATGCGCCAGATGAGCATCATATGTATATTCTGAAAAAGCGATGTTCGACATTCATCTAAGATGGAGACACTGGTGGCTTGATATCATTCATGGTTACCATCATGGCTTGATATCATATGTTTTGTCTCGTTGTCCATGTTCACTTCACTACTACTGGCTCACTCTACTGAATCCTTCTGGTAATAAACCAAAACGCAAGATCATTTCTTCAACAGTTAAACCTCTACACTTCGCCGAATTATGTCGATTAATCCGCGAATGCTTTGGATTAGAACACGGCGGATACGACCACGAATAATCGTTATCACCTGCAATCCTGACACGTTATGTCCAGGTCCAGTTATAGGCGTGCCAAATGTTCGGGGTGAATTTGAATTTCTTCAAACAATCAGCTTGCACTAGTACACACATAGACATCTATGGCGTTTGAAAAATGCCATGTAATGTATTTCATGACGTTTTTCGATTTCATCCTTTAATACCGTATAAAGTGTCACAATCCTTAAGACTGGTTTCATGGCGTTTCGTAAACGCCATAAAATTATATTTCATGACGTTTGTAAAACGCTGTTAAAAGTTTTCTATGACTTTTAGGAAACGTCATAAATCTTTATTTCTATGACGTTTTAAAACGCTATAAATCACTACTTCTATGACATTTTTGAAGTGCCATAAATCAATCATTCTATGACATTTATGAAATGACATAAATTATTTCTTACATGGCGTTTTGTAAACACCATTAAATCTGTAACATGACACTTCATAAACGTCATCTTTCATTTTTAATTTCGTTCTGTAAACGTTATATAATAGAGAGCGAAGTGTGGTCACTTTGGGCTAAGAGAGATAAGAAATTGTATTTCAACAGCACTACTCAGACGAGAAAAAAAGAAAATGTCCTGTTTTGTGCTTTGAGAGAGTGAGAGAGATGAAAAAGATGGATTACTCAAATCAGAAAAAAAGATGCCCGGTTTTGTGCGAAAAAGAGAAAGAGAAAGACTGCCAAAAAAGGTTGCTAGATCCGAAAACGAAAAAAAATCCTGCCAGATTGAAAAAGTTGGGCATGACGGTCAGAAACGTCATGGGTCTCAAAATATTTTATGGCATTTACAAACGCTATAAAAATAACATAACTACGACATTTTAAAAATGTAATGAATTTTAATCAATTAACGGCGTTTATATATAGTTAAATAATCAATGGCGTTTTTGCAGAAAAACGTCATTGAAGATGCTTTTAATGGCATTATACAATAAAACACCATTGATGAAATGTCATCAATGACCATATTTATATCACGGAAATAAATCCAATGCAACTGGCGAATCAAGTCATGTATGACCTAGAAAGAAAGAAAATATATACAAAATATTTTGACCGCAGGTATCAGTCCAATAGGCTTACTCAAAGGCCATTCAGTGAAAGATATTATTTTGGCTCAAACAGTTGTAACGGGTTTGACGGTTATGGTCAGTCTAAGTGCTGTCAAAGTACGCCAGTTAGGGATATGTGCCTTCCTACAAATGTCATAGAAATTTTGGGTTTTTAGTCAAACTATGTAAAACCTAACAGGAAAAATAATCGAAACAGTATCTGGCATTCACATAAACTAACCTTTGGTATCTCAACTTTTAAGAACTTCAAATGATATCAAGTCTGATCGCAGAATGATATATGAAAGTATGAAACCATTAGCTCTGTATTATTTTTTATTAAGATAAGAGCGTAAGATACTATTTTAACGAGTCTTCGCTAGTCATTACTATTTTTCGATGAGAGTAAAAACGTGAGTGTTTCTAAAAAGTTTTTACAATTTAAGAGGTTGGGATACCAAAACGTTTCTAGGGACCATTTTTCCTATATAACTCCAAAACTCGTCTCCCAGCCTCTCCAAGTCTCAAAACGGCGACTGAGACCGGGTATCGAAGCCATTGCAGTTTGAGAGTATTGATTCGAAGCCAGACTCGCCTCTATCCATCGCCTCTCACTCTCTCACTTCGCTGCGTTTTGAATTTTGATTTTGGTAAGAGTTCTTATTCTCTACGTCAGTTTTGATTCTCTGATTCAGTTCTTTCACTGGTTCACTATTTGAATTGGTATTCGGTATGAAGTTCTGGAGACCGAAAAGCCGAACTGACGAATTGTAGCTTCTGGAAAATTGGAATTCAAAATCGAAGAGTAAGAACAGCAATTCTAAAGGTATGATAATGCTTTTGTGCAATTCCTCAATTATTAGGGGAAGAATGATCAGTGCCTTTGTGATTTGTGAATATACTTTTATCGCAGCATGTAATGATCAGGTGTTTGTAGGTTATGTACTGTCTTCTGTAATTGGACTACCCAGAATCCACACATCATAAAGATTATACTTTTTTATTGCATAAGTATAGACGATCGAAAACTGCTTAATGGGTGTGAATTCATCTCAAGAATTTGGGTGACTTCCTTAAGTGATTGAACATTGTTTTTGGATTCTTTTCCCGAATATTGGGTTTTGTAAAATTTTTGTTTATCAAATGTACTTGAACCCGATCCATTTTGTAGTATTATTGTTTGAACCTGTTTGGAATTGTTTGGGATTTCTAGAACTAATTGTTTGTTTGACATGAATGGGATCTGATAATGTTGGTAGATGAGGCCTTTAATGATGGCTGGGATAGTATTTGCGTCCTGCGGTTTCTTTTGGGCCGATGATTGATCATGGCTAGAGTATTTAAATATATATCAAGTCCAAAGGTGATGAATGATTTTTATCCTCCATCGTAGGGACTTTAGAGCCTTATCTCAATTGTACCTAAAATAGTTGAAATACTTGTTTATGCTCTGTTGATGGAGCATTTAGCTTGTGTATTCACTGATTTTACGAGACTGAAATGATAGAAGTGTCTCGTATGTCTACTTTGTTTTTCCACACACCAATACCTTTCATTCGTCAATATGATTCTGTTGATAACAAATTAGTTGAAAACCCTGCTAAAATTTAAAAGCAGATTTTTGTCTACTTTATGTTATTTGTCATGATTCTGCTGTGCTTATTCGGGAGTTTTAACCAAAAACAACAACCCTCTGTCAATGAACTCGAATAAGAATATAATTAAGGTTAAAGCTTTAGAGGAATGAAAAGCAAAACAAAGTGAAATTTCTCTTACGATTCTTAGTTTCTTATCAATTATCACCCTCTCTCTTTAGCCACTCTCAATCTCCTTCCAGAGCTCTCTCCCTCTCAGACATCTCAGTGACGTAACAACCTCAACGGCGTTGCCACAACAATCTTAGTTTCATATCAGTTATCACACTCTCTCTTTAGCCACTCTAGACCTCCTTCCAATGTTCTCTGAGAGCGCGCACAGCTCTCTCCCTCACAGACATCTCAGTGAAGCAACACCATCAATGCTGTTGCCACATCAAGCAGGATACCTCCTCACAAAATCTTCAAGAAATTCAAACAGTTACTTGGGCGGTTGCACATGATTATTTGATATATATTTTTTTTGTTTGGATGTGTTATAAAAGATAATAGGAAATTCAGATGGTTTTGACTCTAATGTTTAATGGAATGCTTCATTGTGAGTTGAGACTGGTGTTGGTTATGGATTCTTTGCATTTCTATGTTTGTTGTTCTTGTTTTTTGAACATAACTTCCAAACAGTTGCTTTCTCATTACTTTGGTTGGCTTTTGATCATTTTAGTTTGACAATAGCTATTTTAATCCAAAGCATTTTGTATTGGGAGACGTCTTGGATATATTACATATTTAAAGGCACAGAGTTAGCTACATCATTTTTTGATCAGAAAGAGAGTGGTCAGAGGGACTGGATGTAGTTAGGAAGAGTTGATGTGGACATTGAAAACCTTGCACTCAATAATTCTGCTGCATGTTGTTCCAAGACTTGGATGATGTGGAGTTGAATCGGAACTGTGCCAAATGTAACAGATTTGACGGTGAGCGTACACATGAGACATATTTCCTTTGCGCTGTCAGTTTGTTTGATATTATTTAATCTTTATTTTCATCTCATATTTTGTAATGTAGCTGTAATATTAATGATTTGACGAAATTAGGAAGGCTACCTTGTTAGGACCATAGGAGGAGGAATAATATTTTGTATGCTTTTTATGTGGTGCTTAACACTGGAATGGACTTGAATATATATTGTAACCTGAACTTGTCCTTTGCATCAGTCCTTATGTAGTTTCATTTTCCAAATTGTGACAGCTCTTTGTATTCCCTAGACAAATTGTTTGGGGTTCTGCAAACAATTGTCAGACGGATTACCGTACTGCAATGACAGCTTCTGCAAAGACTCATCTTGCTGAAGGTACATTAAATGGAGACTGGACAGTTGTTTCATCTCGTCGAGGAAGACAAAGAAGAAATCCTCCCATACTGAAAAGTCGTGTAGAGAAACAGCAAGAACAACAAACTTGGGCTCCAACTGATGTTGAAATAAATTGTGTTCGAGAATCAAAATTGACGCAGAAGATACAGATCTGTTTGAAGAAATTGGAGTTTTCTCAATTCTTTCTTAAGTTGCTGGATCAAATGCAAACTGCAGAGATGATGAATTGCTTCCAGAGGGTTTTAAGTTCTGAGTTAAAGATGAAGATGGTAATATACGGCATTGGCAGCATTGAATCTTATGAATCTCCTCGGTTGCAGTTGAGCCTTGCCATCTTGCTGAAGAGAAGGTTCAATTGGATTGGAAATGTAGAGGTGTTTGATCCTATTCTTTCTTCTACAGAATCTCGGGTTCTGGAAGCTCTTGGTTGCTCTGTGTTATCTATTAATGAGCAAGGTCGGCGTGAGGCTCAAAAACCAACGATGTTTTTCATGCCACATTGTGAGGCCGGGTTATATGATAATCTTTTACAAACAAATTGGGGAGTGCAGCAGTTGAATTGTTTAGTGTTGTTTGGGAATAGCTTTCAGACATATGAGCATCATCTGTTAGAATTCAAGAACTCGGCTATTATTCACTCCACCAAGTATGTCCTGGCTTCTCGAAGATTCATAAATGAGTTTAGTATTGAGACAGTTTCGGATGATTATTTTGGTGCTTTTCATGATTCAAGTTGGCAATTTTTCAGCCCTGTTCTTGAAACAGAGTTGCAGCTGAGCAATTGCTGATCTCTGATGGGTTTGAGAAATTTTGTGATGATTGAAACGTTTTATTCTTCTACAAACGTAGGATATTTATAATGGTGTAGCACCTGTTGGTTCCTATTATATTGCAGTTCTGTCTTAATGTTAGGTTAGAAGATCAATTTGAATATGCCGTATACCTTCAAGGACTAGACTATTTATCTCTTTTTCCAGAATTGATCAGCTTTGGATTCTTTTAAGAGAGATTCTTTTAACTCCTTTAAGGCTTAAGAATTCTGATGATGATGGCTATTGACCTCCATTATTCGAGGTATTTTTATTTCTTCATTTTGTAATGTGGAGACATTTTTATTTAGAATAATGGATGATGTAAATGCAGGAAAATGGTTAGTATTCAAAGAATTTATTATCATATGAAAAACACTATGCTCGTGCTTTGTATAGGAAAAAAAATCATCAAAATTCTCAATAGCAAAGTTCTTTCATCGTCAATAGTTCTCTAAACTAACATTCTGGGTACTACTGCAACGAACATTAGTAGCATTACTCTACCGATAGTAGCATTACCCCAAATGAACTTGAATATTAGGAATATTATTTTCTTCCAAATCCTACAATCATTGTCCGTTCGCTAAGTACCTTTTTTTGGGAAAAAAAAGGGAATGTTGGCTGCTGCTACATCAATTGTCCGCGCATAACCTGAAACCGTTTAGATTACTGAGAGTAGTAACTGAAAATACAATGGTACTCTAAATCAGTCAGAGGTTTAGGTTTTGCTCCGTGAAAACCGGGAGAGGTTTTGGAAAAAGGGTGGTGTGGTTCGCTTGTCCGGCGGTGCCCTCGAGTTGGCGTTGGCCTCGGGCCTCATCGGCGTAAGGTTGGTGCTGCCAAACGGGCTGTTTTGGTGATTGGATGGTGGTCGAGTGCGCCGGTCAGTCTCTTCATGGAGGAAAATATCGGTTTTGCTCAGAGTAAGGAGGCTGGTGCATCTCAAACTTTAGGGCGGCCAAAATCTAGCACCGGAGTGAAGAGGGTTCCCCGAGGTCGTGAAGCTATGTCTCGCGGCAAGGTTGCGAACGGTGGTAGTGGTGTGTTTCCAATGACTGACGGTGGTTCTGTTCATTCACAGAGCGTCGGCGGCTCTAACTATATGAGGGGCCGTTGGCTTTATCGAGGGACAAAGCAGCGGCAAGGAGGGTCTCGTCAACGATGGAGGCTTGGGTTTTGCTGCGACGCCGGTGGTGGAACGTTGGAGATGAGACAATGGTTTTTTTGGCCGGGTGTAGCAATTGTGGGCTTTCCATGAGGCTGAATTGGCAGGCTTGGGCCTTGTGTGTGGTATTAGGCCAGGTTTGGTCCTTTTTTGGCATCTGTTTTTTGGTATGCCCCTCCTTTATCAGGCGAGGGTTTAGGTATTGTGTTCTGGCCGGTGTGCTACTTCGGTGACATCTTTTCTGAGGATTATCGGCTTTAATATCGGTGTTGTCTTTTTGTCAATATTAGGTTGGTTTGTTTTTGCACGTGGTCTGGTGGTATTTGGACACGTGTTGAAGAAGGGAAATTGGCTCGTTATAGTGTTGGTGGCGAGGTTGTACCGTTACTCTCAGGACTGTGCAGCTCTTTTTGAGCATGTAATTGGGTTAGGGGTTGGGTCCTTTTGGCTCATGGATGTTGCTATTGGCGATGGACCCGTAACTGCGGATCTTTATAAGAATGTGTGTTGTGATGTATCTATCACAACCGGTCATTCTATTATGCTGTAATTTCTTTTCATTATCAATAAAGTTATTTATTCTAAAATAAAAAAAATACAATAATACTCTCTTCTTGTCAACACTTTCAAGAAGTTTCCTTATCCGTAGTGTTCAAGGCTTCAAGGCTTGTTGAACATGACTAGAAAAGAGACCAATCTTGATGATAAATACTAATGTACGTCTTGGAAAGGTACATAGTTGAAGAATAGGTCTAAAGCTAAGAAGAAAGGTCACTGGACCTGACCTGCCTTACATACATGCATGCAATTCGGTCGCTCGAAGCAACTCAGGATATCATCAGTTTATCCAGAAAATCAGCACTGCCTCTACCACTCTATGTCCGAGCGTCCAAACTCCTTAAAACTTGTAGCTGTTTCCTCCATAGAGAAAACACCCTCTAGAATTGATCACCATCGTTCATATGGAACCCAGAAGCCATATATTTGGAATACTAGTTCAAATATTCTTTTCTCTCCATCTTCCAAATTAATATGTGTTCTTGTTATGCAAGTTTGCATGGACCTAGCAATACTAAAATTCAGATCTTTTGTAACACTAGGAAAGCAAATATAAGTATAATTCCATACTAGACCTTCAATTCATGGATTGCATATATACGAAAAGAACACACCTCCCAACACAAATAACTCATGGTTTGCTTGAAACTTCAATCCAACAGTTTACAGTAAACTTGTATTTTTTGTTTCAGAATTAGGATTCTGTCTCATCATTCATGTCTAACTTTAATGGTTAAAGGAATGTTGTAAAGAGTTGGTTATATTGTGCATCTTTCATTCTGAGAGGCGTAACACCCTACATTTTAAATTCCAAATTCATTACACATTCCAATGTTTCTCAAAAAAAGAAAAAGACACATACACCCTTACTTATCAAACAATATTCCCTTTATTCTACCGATCTGAAAAATAAAAAACTCTCTCTCTCTCTCTAATTTTAGATCGGAGTTCGACTCTCTATCTTTGAATGCCACATCAGAGATCGACGTCGGTGGCGCCTATGCGGGTTTTAAAGGATGTCGCCATCTCGTTTTGGATGGGCGGCGACCGTCACCACAACCAGCCAGTACTTCGTCGCCGATCTCCAACTCAAAATTTATGGTTCAACTCCGGCGACGTCGCGTCATCACCGTATTCTCTTCCCTCTCCCCTTACTCTTCCTCCATAAGGTATGTCTTCCTCCATAGGGTGTTGCTTCAGGTAATCAGACTTAGGTCATGGCGTCGCAGATGACTACCGATGACTTGACTACTCCTCAGCCAACTAGATATGCGTCACCGCCGCGTCGTTCAACAACCTATTGTATTACCGGCTGCTGGTGGAGGACGTGGAGGCGTGGTGGAACTCGGTTTCAGGAAGAGAAACTCGATGACATGAATTTTTGGGATAAAATTGGTGTTTATTGGGTAATAAATTTCTTACGGGAGATAATAAAGAGAAAATGTAAAGTTTATTGCCTTTATATATATTTCACTTGATGATAGTAAATGTTTGGATTGATGATTACATGCATGTGTATGTGTTTTGGTTTGTTTAGAAAAAAATTAATGTTTATTATATTCAGTTAATTTTTTCATAAAATTTACTACCCCTAATAAAGTATGTATAAAGTTTACTGCTTTCGATAAAGTTTTCATATAAAGTCTACTACCCTTATATATGAATTTTTCATCATTACTGTCTTCAGTAAAGTTTTCATATAAAGTTTACTGTCATTAGTAAAATATCTTCATAAAGTTTATTACCTTTAATAAATTATTTTTCAATATTACTTCCCAAATAAAACATCCAACAAAGATACAAAAATGGTTATGACAAGGTCTAAAGATATTTTGGTGATGTTTTAAAGATTCTGACAAGATTTCGGTGGCCGAAATCCGGCGATCAGTGACCGGAGAGCGGAGTCTGGCTACCGGTGACCAGAGCCCGATGAGGTTCCGGCTAAGTCTTCTCTCTCTTCTATTTTCTCTCTCTAAACATGTTTAAGGGATGAGGGTAAAATAGTACTAAAATAATATAACTTCCTTAGAGTTTTAATAAAGATTTGTTCATTTGGACACAACTCATGACACCTTGTATTGGAATGAGCATTTTTTTAGAATCATTTAAATGGGTTAAGAGGGAAGCAAATTAGTACTAAATGGGTATTTTCTATTTATAATACAATTAATGTCTATTTAGTATTAATTTGAAGGGCTGACAGCCCATTCCAATGAAAATCTTTTCTTCATGTCCATTTTAATAATTCTCATAAAAAAGACACATATAACCTTAATTTTCATACACACATCCCTCTAATCTAAAATGTTCTTTCTCTCTCTCTCTCTCTCTCTCTCATCCATTCTGATCAGATCGTCAGAAAGCTTCTGGTCAACGATCATCATCGACGACGGCGTCTCGGTTGGCAACCCGGCTGACGTGGCCACTGTGAGGATGCAGCGAATCTCCTTCCAGCTTCGTTCCCTTGTTTCGGCTCCACCTCAATGGAAATTAGACTTTATTTCTAGCATTGAGCTCATCCGCCACTACATACTCGCATATCCACTGAAACACCATGTCATTCTAGTTTCATCGGCAACTATCGGTCCTTCATCTTCGACAAAAATGCCTTCACAGACGAGATCGACAAGGGTCGAGTCCAAGCAGCCGATCGCGAACTCTGATCTCCGAACTTCAAAATCAAAGGCGTTAGGCGATGCTAGCTCCAAGGTTCGATCTCCGATCTCCGCCATGCTCTACGGCCGCCTCGAACATAAGTGGTCACACGCCATCAGTTTTCCAGAGCCTAGTTGAGTTCTATAGGTAATAAAATTTATATTGGAGTAATAAACATTCTACTAAGCAGTGCAAAGTTTATTGTTAAAGTAATAAATGTATTACAGGGGGTAATAATTTTATTACTTCATTTAGTAGACTTAGATTTGATGAAATACTAGGGTTAGTAAACTTGGTTTTAGAGTACACTGTGGTTAGAAAATTCGGTTTTGATGTATACTGGGGTTAGTAGACTTGATTTTGATGTATACTAGGGTTAGTAGACTTGATTTTGGAGTATACTAGAGTTAATAGACATAGATTTAGAGTATATTGGATTAGTAGACTTGGATTTGATATAGATTTAGCCCCGAGTAAACTTTAAGTAAAAATTTATTGTCCCTAGTAGAAAAAAATCTGGCAAAATTATAGCTAACAATAATTTTCTAGCGTCTGTTGACCGGAGTCCGACGATGGTGATCGGAATCCGAGAACCGGCGAGGCTCCTGCAAAATATTCACTCTCATTTCCTTTCTCTGAGTGTGTATAACGAACAAGAGTAAAATTGTCTTAAAAAATATTATTTTATTATGAATTTAATAAAAATTTATGTATTTAGACATTATTAAGTATCATTTTTATTAAAATAAGTGTGACTTTTCAGTTCATTGATTTTTTGTTGTTGTTAAAATACTTCCATTAAAACTCCAACGACGCTACTTGCACCACAAAAAGCAAAGCAGGAGCTCCAAACAAAAAACACGAGCAGAGCATTAAGCCAAGTTCTCGAATACAACCCTTTCTATCCAAACGAGAAGGAAACCTACGAGACTATCTAAAACAACAAAGACTAAACTAGAACAGAAACTGATTCAAGGCTAAACTAATCCTCCCGCACAGCTTCCACTCCATCTCTAGGAGGGCAGGGGAGACCACCCTTTGAGATAATGAAAACAAGGGAAGTTGGGGTCTGTCAACTCATGCCTCAGCGCACAACCTCTGCCTAGCAAGTGAGGCCAAGCAATTAGCAGCTTGGTTCACTTCATGAGAAGCCCAATTCCATCTGATCTGAGACAACATAACCTGCTTTCTTCTAATCTGACAGAGAATAGGGTAAGCTTCCCAATTTGTATCTTTCTTTCACACAATTGCATCCAAAACTTCTCTTGCGTCTGATTCAATTTCTATCTTCTCCATCCGTTCACTAATGCCAGCGTCAGAGCTTCAATTTGAGTAGCAGAGTTAGCTTGGACTGGCTTTAGAACACCCCTACTAACTGACATGTAGCATTTCTAGCAATTACTCTAATGCCTCCTTCTCTTGTGCTTTTCAACCAAGAACCATCAGTATTTAATTTCACAAAATCTGGTTATAGAGAAACCCATCTTTGAGATCATACTCTGGTAGAAATTCCATTAGGCTTTGTACTTTGATCATGACTCTTTTGATTTGCTTGCAAGAATTCAGTAGCAACTGCAAAGGCGGTAGATGGGACCCTCCTTGGATCAGGCATCACGGCACCTCTATGTTCATACACTGCAGTACATCTTGCTTTCTAGATATGCCAACAGATGAAGCTATATGGGTAAGAATCCAATTTAGCTGCTCTTTGCTGAACATTTTATTGTAGACTAAACCTATAATCCATCGATTTAGGCTAGTAAACCTATCCAAAGTTGAAAATGCATGAAGAATTAACTTTATGTTAAAATGATGCTGATTAACCAAGATGTAGTAAAAAAGACAAGCGTGTTGGGCATGGGGTTTGGAAACCATACCAATTCTGCCAACTTATAATAGAAAAGCATACGTTCTACAGTTTATGGGGTTGTGTTGCATAAGGGGCATGAGTTTGTGTTATTTTCCTTTTGTAAAGAGCCATCCTCGTACTTCACCAAAAAAAGAGCCATCCTCGTATGAATGAAGTTTGAAACTGTTTTTTAAAGGAAGGTCTTGATTTTGGGAGGGTATTGAAGTGGCATAGCAGTTTCCAGACAATAGGATCAGTGGTGTGGTATGAGTGGGGATAAATGGATCATGGGTTTGTGAGCTCTTTCATGATTCCAATGATAGCCTGATTTAACAGAATACTTTCCTAATTTGTCACAAGGCCAAATGAGTATGTACTCAAAGTTGATATCCCATACCGACATTCTTTTGATCTCTTGAACTTCTTCGGGTAAGAGGTAGGCAATGTTGTTGATGGAGTTTACATCCCAACCTTGTAAGTCTTCATCTATCAACTCAGCAACATATGTAGGGGCATCAACTGGTATATGAAGGTTGGGAGCAGGGTGGCCAAACGGGTTACTACTTAGCCAATTGTTAGTCTAAATTTTTATCGATCTACCATTAACCACTTGCCATTTTACTCCCTTGACAACAATCACTTGGCCTTCCAGGAGACTAGATCAAGCCCAAGAAGCTTTTTCACCTTTCACCGCATTCATAAAATTTCCATCTAGAAAGTAAATTCCTTTCAAGATTTGCGCCCACAAGGAGGTGGGGTTATGTATAAGCCTCCAACATTGCTTGGCTAGCAAGGACAGGTTAAACGACTCTATATCCTGAAAACTCATTCCTCTAGAGAGTTTAGAATCACACAAACTCTGCCAATTTCTCTAGTGAATCTTATTTGTTTCCTCCGAGCTCCCCCACCAGAATTTAGCAATTGAAAAGCTGATCTCATTGCATAAGTTGGCTGGGAATTTAAAGCATGACATTGGGTAGGTAGGGACAACAAAAGCCACGGCTTTAACAACACTTCCTTCCCAGCCTGGTTAAGATTACAATTCTTCCAGCCTTGAATCTTATTGGAGATCTTCTCCTTCACATAACCTAGGGCCTCTTTCTTTGAGTGTCCCCAATTGTGGGTATACTAGGTAGTTACCCTGGTTATCAGTAGCTTTTATACCCAAAATATCACAAAGCTGAGACCTCAGATTAGCAGGGGTGTTGGGGCTGAGGAAAATATTAGACTTGTCAAAATTGATAGTTTGACCCGAAGTCATGCAATACTTGTTGAGTGTGACGATCATATTGGTGCAATTTTGTTGTGTAGCATTTAGGAACAGTAGAGAATCATCAGCATTAAAACAAATGACTAATCATCGGCACACTCCCAATCTGAATTCCTTAAAGGTCCAAGCTTCTGCATTTCTTCGTAATCATATGAGACAAGGCTTCACTAACAAGGATGAAAAGGGAGGGAGAGAGAGGATCTCCCTGCCTTAGACCCCTGGTAGGTTTAAATAATTGCCCAGCCTTTCCATTCAAAACCATAGAGAAAGTGACTGTGGTGATGCATTTCATAATCAAAGCAACCCACGACCTAGCAAACCCAAGTTTTAGTAACACTGCTTCTTAGAAATCTCATTCGATTCTATAATATGCTTTATTCATATCCAGCTTGATGCCCATCTCAAACTTCTTGGTAGATTTCTTGAGCTTTAGGTGGTGCAAAGCCTCGTGAGCGATAAGAACATTATCTTGAATTTGCCTATCTCCAACAAAAGCATTTTGAAAAGGAAAGACCATGCCTGGGAGAAGCGGCTTGAGTCTGTTCGCAATCACTTTAGATAGGATCTTGTCGGCATAGTTACACAAGCTGATAGGTCTATAGATTCCAACTTCTTCTAGGCCAAGGATCTTTGGGATTAGCACAATCTGTGACTTGTTGAAAGCTTGGAGAAGAGTCCCATGTGTAAAGAAATCTAAGGCTGCATTTTGAACCATTTCACTGAAAATTTCCCAAAACTTAGTGTAGAAAAGTCCGGGGAAACCATCTTCTCCTGGAGATTTATTAGGCCCCAATTGATGGACTGCAAGCTTAATTTATTCACCTGTGACAGGTCTGGTTAGATCTAAGTTCATCTCATGAGTTACAAGGGTTGGTATAAAATCAATCATGTCACTCCAGTCTCTTGGGCCTGAGGTTGTAAACAATTTCTCAAAGTGGCATTCAATTCATTTCTGATTTGACTTTCTTGTTCCACCCAAATATCCTCCCCAATCTTCAGCTTCTGAACTCTGTTTTTTCGTCTTCAATTGATTGGTGTGGAGTCTCACTTTTTAATTTTTGTGAAAATGGTCATTTTTCCTATATAATAATATAATTTTTAAATTCAGAAGTAGAATGATTCCCTCTATATATATAGCCCCTTCCAATGAGGGATCATTTTTTTGACATATATGAGGGATCGGGGTTTACACAAACTTTTTGATCACGAAATCACATCTCCACCTTTCAATATGTAGTTCTATATGAGTAGATTATTTCTGCAAAATTTCATCCAAATTGGTAATCGTTAAGGTTCTCAAAACTGCGAATTAAAAGTTAAAGGATGAATGGTTCAGGTTTGGCAGATTTGATCCGTTAATTGATTTCAGTTAGTTCGAAGCCTTAACGATCACCAAATTAGATAAAATTTTGCAAAGATGAACTTCATATATGCATCTAAATATTGAACGGTGGAGATGTTGATATATGATCAAAAAGGTGGTTTAATCTCCAATCCCTCGTATATGTTAAAAAATGACCATATATTTCTTTCAACTTTGTTAAATAAAAGGTTTTAAGTTAATTTGGGATGGTACATAGTAGAGGCGGAGACAGACACAGCCAATAGGGCCTGTGTTCTAGTCAAATTTTCTACTAGGGGTACCTTTATATTTATATACTACTGCTGCCCCACTCAACTTCTCTTTCTAAAACTATTACTCGTATATAATTTTATAGTATTTAAAGTTAATTTATTAGGATGAGCTCACATGTGAACTCCTTGTTTCATTGATCGTATGAGGAAATGTAATCCACATTCACATGATCATATTAGCAAATACAGATAATATAAATAAATATTGATTTTGTCTTTTTTTTTTTTCAGGTAATAGAAGCTGTTACAGTTAATGATTTATATTTATGTCAGACTTAAAGATTTATGGATAATACAAAAACAATTAATTCATACTTGGAACATCCATATACAGTTTTCTTCATTCACAAGTTCTCCAAAAACTATTAAACCATATTTTAAACATTTATATATGTGAACCCTTGTTTTATTCACAAATTTGTATGTCCGCGTGTTGAGGTATATACGGGTTGTGATACTGATACCAAGTGTAGGTTATGAATATTGTGAATACTCATACCGTCTAAAAGAATTATTTAATAAATATTTTTTTATGCGTGTCCTATTAACTTAAAATTTCTGGCTATGTCATTGCCTTCCGATAATGCAAAGAGACTTGTGATTGAAGGGTTTGCCCTTTTATCCCTCAACAACTCGGCCACACAGTCTTGTGTATTTTGTCCGTTCAAAATTGAGGAGCTGAATGGTTATCGACTTTATACGGTTAGCTGTGTGTGAACAATTCTTTCTGATAGCATTATGTAATTCTTATCACACTACAAGGCGAAGGTGTTTAACCGACGAAATAAAAAAACACGACGACGATTTTTTTTTTCATCGGCTAAAGTCTTTATATTATTTCATTGGCCTAAGTTAAAATTTCGTTGGCTAAACTATATTTTTTCGTCGGCTATAGTCTGTGAACTTTAGCCCACGAAATTTGAAAAGTTTAGCTGACATGGTATTTCGTCGGCTAAAGTACCTTTTACTTACAAAATTACACTACGGATATTTCAGTGTCCGATTGACTATTGTGATACCAATCTGGAAGTGGAACGACCATACGAGTCAAACTCATTGCTATGCTATGATATTTGGGTTTTTTTGGCCATCCAAGTTCGTTTACGGCTTCAAAATGCAGTTTTTCTAACCACTTAACATATGAAAACGCCTATATCTGCATCTAAGATATTTTGGTCAAACCTTCAACACAACAAACTCTCACCATGATGAGACGCAACTGCCTATCTAAAAATTTTGAAACATTTACCTCTCGATGATAGGGCTCCCCATATGGATAAATAATGGTAAATATTAGGCATGTTGTGATTCTAATGATCAAACTTCACAACCAAAAATCCGACCATTTGATATGATCATAATGTCGAAACATGTCTTTGGTAAAAAATTCAACTTGATCCGATAAAGTTAAGGACTTGATCCTTAAGATCTATCCCGTCAGTCAAACCCCTTAATGCACGAAAACGGTCATTTAACTGTCTAAATTATGTATTTTACCCGAACCTTCAACTGAAAATAGTTTCAAATCGATGAGACACAACCAGTGGTATAATTTTTTTTTGAAAAATAACCACCGGAGATAAAGCTATCTTTAGGGAGAAAGTGAAAAATTGCATTGACCGCAATTATCGACACCGAGACTTTACCAGAATTAAGTAATTTTTCAACCTTAGACATATTTCACCATTACGGTCATATCTTATTTCACGACTTTTTTTCGTTTGAAGCTTCTACGTAACAGTAAACAAGTTATACAACATTAGTAGGTATGTTGTGATTTCGATCATCAAAATTCACCAACAAAAATCCGACCATCAAATATCATCATTATGTTGAAATATGTGTATGGAAAAAATTTCATCTAGATTCGACAACGTTATGGGCTCCATCCGGAGGGTCAATCTCATAAGTCAAACCCCTAAACTAGGCCTACCATTCGGTCGGTTCGAATCGGTAATGAGTGTTACCAACTTCAAAACCAAAACTTTTGGTAATGAAATATGAGTACTAAAAACCAACCAACTTTTTCGGTATGAGATAAATCTTACCAAATTAAGTATTTTCTGAATATAACGAAACAATAGAGAAAACAATTTTTTTGAAAATATAGTCACTGACACCATAACGTGCCTACTAATATGGTGTAACTTGTTTATTAGGTTAATAATATACAAGTGTACATTTTTGTGAACCAACCGTATAGAGTATGCAAAATTTCTGAAAATATTATTAAATAGGATATGATCAATATGATGAAAAATAACTATGGTAGAAAAATCACATATTGCCTGTAACGTTTGGGTTTTGATCAAATCAGTCAATATTATTTATTCTTTTGATTCTCCACGGGGAGTCATATCATTGGGATATAAATTTCTTAATATTTTTACACCGAAGCATTACTTCTCATTCATAGAACGGACAAATTTTGATTTTATAAATTTATGTGTTAGAAACCATAACATGCCTACTAATGTGGTATAACTTGTTTAGTAGGTTATTTGCAAGTGTAGATCTATGTGAACCAATTGTATGGAGGAAGTAAATTTTCGATACTCATGTGAAATAAGATATGATCAGTATAGTGAAATATGACTAAGGTATAAAAATTACATATTTTGGGTAACGTGTGTGCTCAGATCAAAGTGGTTAACCTTATTTACAAATATAAGTGTTTAAATAACTAACATTTCAGTAATTTCGGTATTTACCAAAAACAAAACCAACTTTTTTAGTATTTTTCGGTTTCGGTTATTTCGATTACCAATTTTTGGTTTATTAAATCGAAAATATTCGGCCAGTTTTCGATCGGTTTGGTATTTACCAAACCAAAAGGCAGCCCTACCCTAAACGCACGAAAACAGCCATTTAACCACTAAATTACGTATTTTGGCCGGACCTTCAACTAAAAATAATTTCAAATCAATGAGACGCAACTAGTGATATAAAATTTTATTTTATTTATCATAGCATAGCCAATGAAATATTAAGGTATTCGTCGGTGAAAGTTTAAGGTTTAGGGTTTTAGCCGACAAATTTATTAAAATTCGTCGGCTAAAGTTAAATAAGTAAATAAAATATATAAAATATAAGGCATTTTAGCAGACGAAATTATCCTAATTTTGTCGGCTAAAGTACCCTCAAATTTTTCAACTAAAATATTTCGTCGGCTAAAATTTAAAATTTTTAAAATCCCCACGTCGGCTAAAGTTTATAAAATATAAGGCACTTTAGCCGACGAAATACCCTTAAATATTAGTACCCTCAAATATTTCGTCGGCTAAAGTACCCTCAAATATTCAATTTTTTTGACTAATATTTTGAACTTTAGCCGACGAAATTAGGGTATTTCATCGGCTAAAGTTTAAAATTTTCAAAATCCATACCAAAAATTTTGAATTTTTTCTATATCTTTCATTCTTCTCCTTCTCTTTATATCTCTTCCTCCTCCTCTTCCTCCTCCTCCACCACCGGCGGAAAAACGAAAAAAAAAGAATCAAAAATACAAGAAATAAAAAATAAAATAAATAAAATCATAAAATAAATAACTATAGCAGACGAATTTTATTAAATTTCGTCGGCTAAGGTCCAAAAATTCGTCGGCTAAATAAATGACTTTAGTTGACGACGAACAATAATTTTGTCGGCTAAAGTCTTAGCCGACGGCTTTTTCCTGACGACTTCTTAACCACGAAATCTTTTCGTCGGCTAAAGTAGTTGTCCTGGTAGTGTCAAGTCCATGTCAGTTGGGCATGCTTATATCATGTAACGAAGTAGGAAATTGGGTTGTGTAGATTAGATTATGACCATATTAGAAATTGAGTTTTATTATTTATTAACGCTCCCCACTCATTTGTAATTTCTGAGTACGTCACTGGTACATACATGCATACTGGCTCCAACAAAATATTGGAGGCCTTGAAGTCGCTGTAGATGAAAGAATGCAAGACGTCTCGCATCTCCCATTGCTATTTTAAGCCTTATACGCCATGAAAGTGTTTGACCTTCTGGCTTCTGCATAAGTGAAAAACAACACAAAATGAAAACTTTCATCTGCGCATGTAATCCATTCCATTGGTTAAGATGTACAAGTTTCTTAATTAGTTTGTTGATTTAATAAATTTAGTTGATGTACGTATGCTCCCAAGTAGCTTTGTTTCTTACTTCTAAGAGCATGTCCAAGAGCTTCCCTAAAATTTCTCTAAAATAAGAAAGAAAAAGCTAAAATCTTCAAAAAATTATACTTAATCTCCAGTAGCTTTTTTATTTTGGAGATTTCAGTATTTAATGCAAAAATAAAATATATTATATGATAATTAATTATGACTAAAAAATTATGTTTTTTATTGTAACAATTAAACACCCAATAAAATATTATATAAATGACTTTATCTCAATGAAGAATGTGGAGAATTAAATTTTGGAGTTTGAAGACATTGTTGCAAATTTGGAGAATGAATGCTTCTGTTTCTACTCCATCTCCATTTTAAAGAATGAGATAGAGAATCTGTTGGACCTAAAAACAGTCAAAAATTCTCTAAATTTAAGAATACCAATAAAATAGAGAAGCTGTTGGACTTACTCTAAATAAGTGTTCCTCCAAGCTTCCTTTCTGCATGTACTCTTACACTAGAAGAGACTGATTCTCCTCGCAACAATACCCATACAATTTAACACGGTTTGGATGCATATACTTCCCTAAGAAATTCACCTCAATCTGCACAAACTAATTTTCATCAAATTAATCCTTGGAACTAATTCAGTACGTACTAGAAGTTTCTCGATGCCGGGAACGGCCGGAGACTAATATATAAGATCCTTGTGAACGTACTATACTACATTATTGTTTGAAAAAATATACAATCATGGTCATCATATCTGTTATTTATATTTGAGTAAATTACATAATAGTATTTGACCAAATATACAAACATAAAAAAACCCACTTCTAATAATTTTTATACGGTAAATGACACATATGCTCAGGCCCACCATCAATAAATATCCGAGTTGACTTTGAATTTAATCATGAAATGACTAAGAAATCCAGTTTTATCCCAAAATTACACACTGCCATGAGTCACTATTTCTGGTCATTTTCTCAACCTGATCTCTGTCTCTCTTTACGCCGACAACACCTTGGCCACACCAACTTCCCCTTCCTTGGAGTCGATGGTCTCTTGACGACACCCTGGACTCACCAACTTCTTCCGCCGATCTAATCCTCTAAGCCTTAGACGACGCGGCTTGATGACGAAACATGTATTTGGCGGCGTCTGATGACGACAACTTCTGCGTTGAATCTTTGACGTCAAAAGTGGTGAATCAATGAATACAACAGTGATCCATAACGGCGACTACAGCCAAGATTCGACGACGACGACAGTGAATTGAAAATGACGGCGGTGCCTTAACGACGACGCTCAACAACTATTAGAAGCTTTTATAGACAAAGGTTTGAGTTGTGGGGTTTTGGATCAGAGAATGGTGTTGGCGATTGGTGGTATTTGGATCAGACGACAACACCTATTGAAAGCTTTTACAGATGAAGGTTTGAGTTTTTGGGTTCTTCAATCAAATTGGCCTAGAACAATTAAGTCGACAGTAGCATTTTGTTGCCTAAAGGACCAGCAGTAGCACTCTATTTGCTGGAGATAGGACTAGTAGTAGCACTCTATTGTCAGAAGTGGAACTGACAGTAGTCTGCTACTGCGTTGTGTTGTCGTGCCGCGTGCTCCTACTGCAATGTGTCATCTCTGTTACTGCGTTGTCATATTACGTGCTGCTACTGCGTAGTCATGCTTCATGTTGCTACTATGTTGTCATGTTGTGTGCTGCTATTAAACTGTGGTGTTGCGTGTTGCTACTATGCAGTGGTGTTGTACAACTTTCTCTCGGGTGCTACTGTGCACTCGTCATCCATGTGCTACTGCGCTACTCGACAACACATTAGGTGCTACTCTGCTACTCAACATTTAAGAGGTTGAGGGTATTATGGTAAAATTATTGATGACATATGACATGATAATAGCAGTTTGTTCTAATATGTTAAAATTTATCCTAAATTGTATAAGAAATTAAGTAAATAAGGTATTTGTAAACAGAAATTTAGTTAGTAACTAAAAGATAGTTTGCTATTTATATTTTGAAATTGCTGCTTTCTTGCACGACAAGCATAAAAATGTTGCAGTGAAATGGAGCGAGTATGAGTTATTAAAACTTAAACTAAAGAATTATTTACCTCCCATTCTTGCTTGCCTTGATAGCTATCCGCAATGGACTTCTTAACGATGACGGCCTTGCCGACGCCTGCCCTGGATGCAGTGGCGAACCTATATTGAGGCCTGAAGGGGTCTGAACCCCCCTTAGGTTTTGGAAGTTAGAAGTTTTAGTTGCTTAATTGGTTAACTTTCTTTAATATTTGGTTAAATCATATCATTAACCCCCTCCCAAGAATTTCTCATAATAATCAATCAATTTTGAATGATAAATCAATTATAATAAGAAAAATATCTATTAATTGAATGGTTTTTATGTGATAACAATGAACATAGGTAAAATAATTGACTTTTTTTATTAGTATATAGAAAAATGAACGAATTTACCATAAATTACTACTTTTTCACTTGTACATTTTAAATTTTTGTATGATTTTATAAGATGTATATAATAAAAAATTTATTCCTTTGAAGATTATCATCACCCACAAGCAAAAATACATCAAATTTTGAGTTAGATATGTATGTTTTACTAAATTTTGACGTCGTATACTCTTATATATGTTTTGACCCCTCAAACTTCGAATCCTGGCTCCGTCACTGCCTGGATGACGCGTATGTGTTCTCGTTCATCCACCCCTTGAAAACCCTCCCAAAACCTCCCTTCCCAAGAATCGTATCCAGTTTGAAGTCTCGAGTTGCCTTCTGTTACACTACCAGAAAAAAGACTATAGCCGACGAAATATCTAAAAACAGGCCGACGAAATTTTTTTTCGTGGGCTAAAGTGGACTTTAGCCGACGAATTTTTTTTTCGTCGGCTAAGTAAATATTTCGTCGGCTAAAGTGGCATTTTAGCCGACGAAAAAAAAATTCGTCGGCTAAACTAATTTTTTCGTCGGCTATAGTTAAATTTTAGCTGACAAAAAAAAATTTTGTCGGCTAAAGTGCTTTTTTCGTCGGCTATAGTATGTGAACTTTAGCCGACGAAATTTGAAAAGTTTAGCCGACGAAATTAGGGTATTTCGTCGGCTAAAGTAATTTTTAGTTATAAAATTGTACTACGGATATTTCGATGTCCGATTGACTATTGTGATACCAATCTGGAAGCAGAACGGGCGTAGGAGCAAAACTCATGGCTTTGCCATGACATACAGGCTTTTTTGGCCATCCGAGTTCGTTTAAGGCTTCAAAATAAAGTTTTTCTAAACGCTTAATACACGAAAATGTCCATATCTACACCTACATGAGGTATTTTGGCCGAACCTTCAACACAACAATCACTCACCATAATGAGACGCAACTGTCCATCTAAAAATTTTGAGACATTTACCCCTCCATGATAGGCATCCCGGTATGGATAAATAATGGTAAATAGTAGGCATGTTGTGATTTCGGTCATCAAAATTCACAAACAAAAATACGACCGTCAGATATCATCAATATGTTGAAATATATCTCTGGTAAAAAATTCAACTTTATCTGATAAATTTAAGGACTTCATCTAGACGGTCAATCTCGTAAGTCAAACCTCTATATTGTATTGACTGCAACTATCGGCATCGAGACTTTACCGGAATTACGTGATTTTTCAACCGTAGGCGTATTTCACCATTCCGGCCATATCTTATTTCACGACTTTTTTGCGTTTGAAGTTTCTACGTACAGTTTGTTTTAGAAACGAAACATTTACTTAAAGCTTAGTAAACAAGTTATACAACATTAGTACGCATGTTGTGATTCCGATGATCAAAGTTGAGAAATAAAATTCCGACCGTCAGATATGATCATTATGTTGAAATATGTATATAGGAAAAAATTTAACTTAATCTGACAACGTTAAGGGCTCGATCCTTACGGTCAATCACGTAAGTCAAACCCCTTAATGCACGGAAACGGTCATTTGACCGTCTAAATTACGTATTTTGCCCGGACCTTCAACTGAAAATAGTTTCAAATCGATGAGACGCAACCAGTGGTATAAAAATTTTATGAAAAATAACTACCGGATATAGGGCTACCTCTAAGGAGAAAGAATGGAAAATTGAGTTAACCGCAATTATCGGTACCGAGACTTTACCGGAATTACGTGATTTTTCAACTATAGACGTATTTCACCATTCCGGTCATATCTTATTTCACGACTTTTTTGCGTTTGAAGCTTCTACGTATATGGTTTAGGGTTTAGGGTTTTAGCCGACGAAATTAGGGTAATTCGTCGGCTAAGGTTAAATTAATAAATAAATAAAATAAATAACTATAGCCGACGAAATTAGGGTATTTCGTCGGCTAAGGTTAAATTAATAAATAAATAAAATAAATAACTATAGCCGACGAAATTAGGGTATTTCGTCGGCTAAAGTTAATTAAAAATTCAAATTTTTTGGCGGGGATTTTTAAAATTTTAAAATTTTTCGACGAAAATTTTGAAATTTAGCCGACGAAATTTCGTCGGCTAAAGTTCAAAATTTTCTATATCTTTCATTTTTCTCCTCCTCCTCCTCCTCTTCATCTTCCCTTCTCCTCCTCCTCCCTCCTCTTCATCCTCCCTTCTCCTTCTCCTCCTCATCCTCCTCTTCATCTTCCCTCCTCCTCCTCCTCCTCCTCTTCATCCTTCCCTTCTCCTCCTCCTCCTCCTCCTCCTCCTCTTCATCTTCCCTCCTCCTCCTCTTCATCCTTCCCTCCTCCTCCTCCTCCTCCTCTTCATCTTCCCTTCCCCTCCTCCTCTTCATCCTTCCCTTCTCCTCCTCCTCCTCCTCTTCATCTTCCCTCCTCCTCCTCCTCCTCTTCATCTTCCCTTCCCCTCCTCCTCTTCATCCTTCCCTTCCCCTCCTCCTCCTCTTCATCTTCTTTCCTCCTCCTCCCTCTCCTAACCTTCTCCCTCCTCCTCCTCCTCCTTCAAATCCCTCCTACTTCTCTAAAATAATAATTACATAAATTAAAAAAGAAAAAAAATATGAAAAAATTTAAAAAAAAAAGAAAAAAAACTATAGCCGACGAAATACCTTAAAATTCGTCGGCTAAAGTTTTTTTAAAAAATAATAATTACATAAATTAAAAAAGAAAAAAATATGAAAAAATTAAAAAAAAAAGAAAAAAACTTTAGCCGACGAATTTTATTAAAATTCGTCGGCTAAAGTTTTTAAAAAAATAATAATTACATAAATTAAAAAAGAAAAAAATATGAAAAAATTAAAAAAAAAAAAGAAAAAAACTTTAGCCGACGAATTTTATTAAAATTCGTCGGCTAAAGTTTTTTAAAAAATAATAATTACATAAATTAAAAAAGAAAAAAATATGAAAAAAAAAAACTTTAGCCGACGAATTTTAATAAAATTCGTCGGCTAAAGTTAAATAAATAAATAAAAATAATAGCTTTAGCCGACGAATTTTAATAAAATTCGTCGGCTAAAATTTTAAAAAAAAAAATAATAACTATAGCCGACGAAATACCCTAAAATTCGTCGGCTAAAGTTAAATAAATAAACAAAAATAATAGCTATAGCCGACGAATTTTAATAAATTTCGTCGGCTAAAGTCCAGAAATTAAGCGACGAAAAATTTATTCGTCGGCTAAATAAATGACTTTAGCCGACGATGAACAGTAATTTCGTCGGCTATAGTGTTGGCCGACGGATTTTGCCCGACGACTTCTTAGCCGACGAAATTTAGGGTTTAGCCGACGAAAAAATTTCGTCGGCTAAAGTGGTTGTTCTGGTAGTGTTAGATTTTGGATGTCTCTACTAATGTATTTTGAACAAAAGTATGATTCGCCGATTAATTTGCTGTGGTGAATGAGACAGAAGAAACTCAGTTGAATATTTGAAAGTAAATCGTTGCAGCCTCTTATATTTCGTACTTCTCGAAATCTTATCAGATTACACAGCTTCTTGTTCATTTTATAGAGATCAAGATAACCTAGTAAAAGATCTATTAAAGATTTCATATAGTACTTAATTACAACGATCTAAACTTGAGTTGAGTGAAGATGAACAGTAAAGCTGGTGGAAGTAAATTTCGGTAGTGAGTCATTGCTTCTTTTGCAGTTTCTTAGAATTCTCAGGAAATCATTAACTTCAACACCTTCTTCAACGCGGCAAACGTAAACTCTTTCAAGTTGGGCTTCACGATCCTCCCCTTTGTTCTTGGATCAGGTTGGATCAGGACATGGAAGCTTATGATGAGTTGCTGGTCCCGAGTCAGCTATGGCTCTCATATGATCTCTAGTACTTGTCGGCATCACTATTCCATTGCTCTCTTTCTTGGAGTCCATTCTTTTATGTCCAGCTTGTAATCCATCTAGTTTGATGCCCTTAATGTCTCTCATTGTCTCTGCGTACGTAAAGTTAATTAAAACACAAGAAAATCAGTCGACAAAATTTTAAACCATGCATGCATCGAAGAAGGTCTCGAGGACTATGAACAATTGAGAAAGTGATCGAGTACATACCAGCTGGGCTAGGCTGCTTACTAACTTGTTGGCTGTTATAATGATTCACACGACACAGTGGCGGAGCTAGAGTTTAGTAGCAAGGTGGGCACTTCATGCAATTATCAAAAGCATGAACCAAACTAGCAAGTTTGAAGGATAAAAAACTGCAATTATACATATGAAAAGCCTTAATCCATAAATCTTTAGGGGTGCCAAGGTCAAGGCAGGCCTAAGTGTAGCGCCGTCACTGCTGACACGAGCTCTAAAACAGTTTCCCATCGCGATGATATCGATCACAGGCACAGCTAGCACAAGTCGATCGATCTCTATTCTGTAAATGCAGTTTGTCTTGCTAGTACATTTTCAAATAGACGCAGATATTATATGATTAATCAACTTTGAACCTCAAACTGAAAAATGGTTTGAATGTGTATTCATCTATTCACAGATCTTGGTTTAAATAGAAATTAAGAACATAAGAGGAATGACTAAAGGTCTATGACAAGAACCCTATGCCTAATCTGATAAAACTAGACACAATACATCGAAATAAGAACCATCATCTCTTGAAGTAACTTGGAGATGAAGCAATGAGCAACAATCTTGAGAAACAGATTTTTCAGTTAGGAACTTATGTTAAGAACCAGCTGCACCAGAGAGTAATGTGTAGCTCCATTATGCAGCTACTTCAAGGAGGCATGCAGATGACTTGATGAGGAAGTAAGAACTTGAGAGGCAGATCTTCCAGCTGAGTTTATGACACATACCAGAAATAGCCAAGCAGGAGATAGAAGCTAATTAACCAAGGGTATAGACCAATATGTACTATAGCGTATCCGTGCGTCTTATATATATGGGAAAACAGCTGGACCTTTAACTGGCGTAGGCTTGCGTATCCGTGCGTCTTATATATATGGGAAAACAGCTGGACCTTTAACTGGCGTAGGCTTTATCCTCTCTCTTCTCAATTCTGTCGTTCGATCACACAAGAGGTTTCCTCTGCTTGCAACTACTTCCGACTCAATGTTTGTGCTAATTAGATTATTGAGGATGGAGGAAGCTGAGAGAGCATTACAATATCAGTGTTGAAAGAAGAAAGATGTGGTATAGAATATTGGGAACCTTTTCTGCAGTGCCAGTTTACCTCATCTCGTCAACCTGGGAAAGCAGCTGGTCTTGGATCTACGCCAACAAGGGCTGCCGAGCATGTTGCTTCTGTAACGCCAAGTGAATGCTTCCCTGCCGACTGGGTTTTGAACCCCCCTAAGAGAGGGAATGTTCTTGTTAACGTGAGTCCTAGTCCTAGTATGATTAGAAAGTATAATCAAACTAGGATTGTGTAAGTTTTTCTGTGTAATTAGTTTCCTTTTAGGATTACAACTACTCTTGTATATATACCTTGTGCTTGGGTATGTTCAATGTATGTGAGAAATTTCTCAAATTCTTGTATTCTGTTTGATTTGGTATCAGAGCCTAAGTCGATCCTGGTTATCTTGACAATCTGAACCTGTTATTCCTGAAACTGAACTTGTTGTTTCCGCTGCAAATCTGTCCTGACTATCTTGACAATCTGAAGCTGTTATTCCTGAAACTGAACTTGTTGTTTCCGTTGTAAACCTGTCCTGACCTGTCCTAATCTGATTTGTTCTACGTATTGAAAGAAGCTTTCGCGTCCGTCGAATTCTGTCATATTTTAATCTGCGCCTTTGTCATCCAATCCTCTTTGCAATGGAACTCGCAATTTTTGGTGACCAACCTGAAGTTACTCGTGATCAATTGGCAGCTCTTCAAAACGAGAGCTCCGGCTTTGGAGTGAAACTGGATGGCACAAACTACCCACTATGGCGAAGACTAATGAAGCTGCATCTTGGAGGTGTGGGCAGGTGGGAGTATGTCGCTGGTACTCTCCACCAACCTGAAGAAGTTGGCAAGACACAAACTATGTGGGATGCTGCAAATTATAGCACGATGTTGCTTCTTCTAAAATCCATGACAAGACCAATTATGTTGTTATTTTCAAGCTATACGTCGCCAAAGGCAATCTGGGATGCAGTCGCAACCACATATTATGATGGAAGTGATTTTGCAAGAGTTCATGATTTGACATGTCAAGCCTTCACAACTACTCAAGCTGGTAAACCTCTTACAGAATATTATGTCAGCTTGAAGGCTATCTGGCAAGAGTTGGATGAAAGGGACCCCAACCATATGGTGTGTGATCTGGATATTGCTACACACAACCAGTCTCGAGACAAGATGTGAGTTCATATCTTCTTGAATGGATTAGACTCAAAATTCGCTACTGCTAAGGGAGAACTGCTGCGACAAGCCACACCACCAACCCTGGAACAAGCTTATGCTTATATCCGCAAAGATGAGTCCAACCAGTCTCTTTCCCTACATCAACGATCTCTCCTAGCTTATCATCACCTGAGGTATGTAGTACTATTCCGTTGTCCTCTTCCATTGTTTCTGAACCTAGTAGAGTCTTGCCTGCTAGGTCAAATAGTGGTCAACCTCTTAAAAAATATGAACCTCTCTTGTCTGCTAAAGCCAAGTATCCTGTAACCAACTATGTGTCGACTCATAGACTGTCTAAACCTTATGTAGCATTTGTGAATCAATTATTTGTAGTGTCTCTTCTTAGTAAAGTGTAGGATGCAATCAAGGAGGAGAAGTGGGCCAAAGCAATGGAGGTCGAGATGGATGCTCTCAAGAAGAATGGTACTTGGGATTAATTGGTTCCATTACCACCTAAAAAAAGACTGTTGGTTGTAGATGAGTTTATACTGTGAAACACAATGCAGACTGGGCAGGGAATATCACTGACAGGCGTTCTACTTCGGGCTATTTTACATTTGTTGGTAGAAATTTAGTTACTTGGAGAAGCAAGAAGCAGAATATGGTGGCCCGTTCTAGTGCAGAAGCTGAGTACAGAGGTATTGCTGAATGAGTCTGCGAGTTGTTGTGGTTGAGAAATTTATTAAAGAGTTTAGGTTTCAAGTAAGAACAGCCAATGCCTTTTCACTGTGATAATACTGCTGCAGTTGAGATTGCACATAATCCTATTCAGCATGATCAGACGAAATATGTAGAGGTTGATAGACACTTCATCAAAGAAAATTTGGATGCTCGTATTATCTCATTCCCATTTGTTCCTTCGGAAGAGCAGTTAGCTGATGTGCTTACCAAGGCTGTTTCGTCCAAAACATTTAGTGACTCACTTGACAAGTTGGACATTCAAGACTTGTATGCTCCAACTTGAGGAGGAGTGTTAACGTGAGTCCTAGTCCTAGTATGATTAGAAAGTATAATCAAACTAGGATTGTGTAAGTCTTTCTGTGTAATTAGTTTCCTTCTAGAATTACAACTATTCTTGTATATATACCTTATGCTTGGGTATGTTCAATGTATGTGAGAAATTCCTCAAACTCTTGTATTCTGTTTGACTGTTCTGATATCTTATGTTCTTAATTTGTTGCTCTTCTGTGTTTTGGTTAATATATTCCACTTGCCAAAAAGAAAGAAAAACAAAGGTGGTGTTAGTGAACCATTGACAAAATAATGAAATTTATGACTAGAATGACAAAAATAACTTTTAAAATAAACATATATACAAGTCATATGTTCATATATTTAATGAAAAAATTGACGGAATTACCATATGAGAAAACTAAATAGTACTTAAGGTCCAAGTAGTCATACTTAAAGTATCATAAGAGGAATATCTTTTTAAGTTAAACAACAATACAATATAATACAATACAAAGCAATAATATATAGAGTGATTCAGCTAGCAACAAATTTGGACAGAAATTGCTAGAATCTATTTTCCCCAGAGTTATTATTGATTCAAAACGCTAGAATCTATTTTCGCCAGAGTTATTATTGATTCAAAACTATCTATATCTGATCGATGAACATTGACACTTGCCCAAAACTACAATATGTCGATTTCTAGTGCCCTAATAATGAATTACTAGTGTCGCCGAGCTTGATAAGATACTCCATTACCAAAAATTATCTTTTGGTGAATTGGAGACTTGTTATAGTTACAATATTTTTGGCGTGCTGAACTTTCTTCTTGCCTTCTGTCATTAAGTTTTGCACCTTTAGGTTTGTCCTGAATTGCATTAACCGTCTCTAGAACAACCAGAACTTCTTCCATGGATGGTCTATGTTTTGGATCAGATTTCAGGCACTGGTGAATAAGCTCAGCTGCTTTGTAAGCACCTATTATATTATACTGATCTCCAAGCCTTGGATCCATCATCTTCCTCACCTCTTTTTTCTTAAGAAGAGAAGGCCTCGCCCAGTCCACCAAATTGTACTCACCGGCCGGCTTGTCAGTGTCGAGGGCACGCCGTCCGGTCAACATCTCCAGTAACACGACGCCGAAACCGTACACATCGCTCTTTACATACAAATGCCCTGCATTAAACAATATGAATAAATCAATGTTTGGACAATTTCTTAACATCAACATTTCTAATTAAGACTACTAGAATTGAAAGTCACGTCAGAATGCAAGACTTTCTTATGATCATCATGCACCAAGTCCACAAGATCGTATTTGATTACTTCTTCGTGTCTGAAGTCTATACGTAATATTGACCAAAATTGTATGTAGTCTAGTATTGACCAAGCCTTGAGTGTGTCGTCCTAAATCATGAAAATGATATTTTCTGTTCCATTGGCAAATGCTCTTGAGTTCTAGGTTTCGTTAATTGGGTTACTGCAGAGAAGACTGATAGGTGTAGTTGACTTCATTGAAAAATAAAAATAATAAAACTGTTCCTTCAATCTTTCTCTCTATATATAAATCCAAAACTGCCAAAAAAGAGGAAAAAAGGAAAAGAAAAAGGATATATGTGTGTGTCCATATTGTTCTTTTCACTCAATACAAACTCACAGATACGTTTGCTGCAAGTTCGTACTATTTTTTTTTCACAACATGTTCGAACTACTTATTGAGTGCTTGATATAAAGAAGAGGTCAAATTGAGAAATGAATAAAGAAAAGGAGAGTTTATATAATTTCTCAACAAAATAAACAATCTACAATTATATTCTTATATGAAATGTTCTTTATTAACAATCTAGTGAGGCTTCAAAGTTCTATATTTTTGGTTTATGTTTAAAAAGGCGAAGGCGTGAGACGAGACGTCGAGTCATGGTCTCAAGCCTTGAAAATCTTGAGGCGAAAAGGTGAAGCTTTTGAGACATTCTGTTGAGATATCTATCCCACATTAGAAAAATTGGGTCTTGTTTGTGTCTTATAAGGGTTTGAGTTACTCTCTTCATTGTCAATTGGTTTTGAAGTTGAACCCCAGACTATTTTATCATGGTATCAGAGTGGGTTACCCACGTCTACGTGTGTTAGCGATAACGACCACACACACTCCACGTCATCCCTAATGTTGTCTACGTGTTAGGCTTGAGGAGTCGTCACACGTGCGGGGAGTGTTGAGATATCTATCCCACATCATAAAATAAGGTCTTGCTTGTGGGTTTATAAGAGTTTGAGTTACTCTCTCTATTGCCAATTAGTTTTGGAGTTGAACCCCAGACTACTTTATCACATTCTAATATTTACAATAAAAATAAATTAATTAATGATATAAGCCATTAAAAATACATTCTTACATTTAAAATTGAAATTAAGTAGCTACAATACGAACATAATGTCTAAATTTAACGTAAATTTATTCACTCATTGCATTTTTCCCTCTTTGTCACTAAGAGCATTTGCATGTTTTGAAACCTAATTTTTTTCTCTTTAAATCCTAGTTTTTATCTTTAAATCTAAAATAAAACGACATAATTTAACTGTTTTACTGAAAAAGGTGATGCCTCAAGGTGCGTCTTAGAGCGCTTGATGCGCTTTTTTTTGCCTTTTTCGCCTTAAGACGCACTATTACTCGCCTTTTAGGACAAACGTCTTTTAGATGACGTTTTGAAGCGAAATAATCACGCCTCGCCTTGCGTCTAAGGCGCGTCTCAAACAGAGGTTTTGGTTATACCGTACCATTGAATTATACTGTTATACAAAGCCTATAACTTCGTCAACCACGTATTTACATATATAGTTCGCTTTCGGCATTATTAGTATGTTAAATTTTCAATTATCTAACAATTTCCTATGCCAATGGTGTTTAATTTCATAGAATACTCAATTGCATAAGATAGGTAGGGTTTGTAAAAGTCATTTTTGGATCAGTGGATTGATACGGGAAAACCTAAGAAAGCCTAGGGCAACCTATATATCCAATATGTATATAAGATTTTAGGATAAGTAGTGTGTATCTTAAGCATATCCTTCCCTAACAAAGGATCCAAATCTATTTTCTTCTATCACTAAAAAGATTCCATTATAAACAGTAGCCGGTTGAGCAAAGCAAAAGAAGGAAGAAATGGAAAATAGCCTAATCAAAGAACTTTAATTAGTTTAGTTGACTCACAAAAATAATAAGAGTATCATAGATCCCCTTTGTAACTTTTAAAAAAAAATATTAACTCACACACATTACATATATCTAGTAACGTTTCAATATATAATCACATTTATAATCTTATATAAAAATTATAAAATTAGTTCGTCCTTTGACTTATAAATTTCATGAGACTGTTGTTATAATTTGTTAATTTTGTTAAATTTCATGATTTGTTAATTTTGTTAGGTTTCAAAACGAATATGCATGCAAAGCCTTAATTTATTGCCGGGAAACAAAATCTAGAGCACATACGATATGCATAATGATATATAGAAGAACGAAGAGATGTATATGTATTGAAATTACAGTAGTATTACCAGTTGCAACATATTCTGGAGCTGCGTAGCCATAAGTACCAATAATACGTGTTGTTACGTGCGAGTTTCCATTTGATGGTCCAAGCTTTGCTAACCCGAAATCTGAAAGTTTTGCATTGTAGTCCTATATATAACAAGATTGTAAGAATAATATATTTCAATCAACATTGTTAAATAAAATGTCAAGTTTGCGATGGTACGTACTGGATCCAACAAAATATTGGAGGCCTTGAAGTCGCGGTAAATGACTCTTTCTGAAGTGTGCAAGAATGCAAGACCTCGCGCAGCTCCGATTGCTATTTTAAGCCTTATACCCCATGAAAGTGGTTCTGGACCTTCTGCATTAAGTGAAAAACAACACAAAAAGTTAATGGAAACTTTCATCTGTGCATGTAATCCATTCCATTAATTAGGATGTGCAAGTTTAGTTAATATACTTAGTTAAGTAGCTTTGTATCTTACTTCTAAAGAGGTGGCTTTCCAAGCTTCCTTTCTGCAAATACTCATACACCAGAAGAAACTGATCCTCCTCGCAGCAATAGCCCAGCAATTTAACAAGGTTTGGATGCAAATACTTCCCTAAGAAGTTCACCTCAGCCTGCACAGATTAACTCTTATCATATTAATTACTTCGAACTAACCCAGTAATCAAAATCACTAGAAGCCGGGAATGGCCGGAGACTTGTGTATACAGCTAGAGGTTCCTTGTGAACTAACTACTACGTTATTGTTTGAAAAATATACGATCATGGCCATCATATCTAATATATTCTGAAGTTGATGCTTTGGACCGCAATGGCCTAACTACCCAGAAAATGTTGTACATGAAATGACGTGAGAATGGATATTTAAAGTTTTGAACTCAATTAATTACCTCCCATTCTTGCTTGCCTTGATAGCTATCCGTGCTGGACTTCTTGACGGCGACGGCCATGCCGATGCCTGCCCTAGACGGCGCGTACGTGTTCTCATCCACCCACCCCTTGAAAACCCTCCCAAAACCTCCCTCCCCAAGAATCGTATCCGGTTTGAAGTCTCGGGTTGCCTTCTTTAACGCCGCAAACGTAAACTCTTTCAAGTTGGGCTTCACGATCCTTCCTATAGTACTTGGGTCCGGACATGGAAGCTTATGAGTTTCCGGTGGTTCTGAGTGTTTCTGATTCTGTTCAGCTATGGATCTCAGACGGTCTTCAACACTAGTGTTTCTCGGCATCACCATTCTACTGTTCTCTTTCTTGTAGTCCATCATTTTTTTTCTTCCAGCTTCTAACCCATCTGGTTTGACGCCTTTGATGTCTCTCATTGTTTCTGCGTATAGTTATTTAACACACAAGCTATCAGTCAAAACTTTAAACAGTCACATGTATCGAAGAAGGGTCTCGAGAAATAAAGTTACAAAGTGATCGATCGAGTACATACCAGCTGGGCTAGGCTGCTTACTGACTGGTTGGCTGTTATAATGTTTCACTGGAGCTCCAAAACAGTTTCCCATGGAGACGATATCGATCACAGCTAGCACTAGTCGATCGATCTCTATTCTGTAGTACGTTTTTGAAGTCTAGCTGCTAGCTAGTTTGGAATATTCAGACACAAGCAGATATTATATGATGATGTGATTCACTGAGCTAGGTTACAGGGAAGGGAGGAGAAAGAACCCAGAAATAGCCAAAGCAGGAGATAGGATTAAGCTAAAGGGTAGAGTCGTATGTATAGACTAATAAGACTCTAACCTTTCCCCATTATATGTGGGAAAATGGGACCTTTTTGGCTCAAGACTTTTTCCTCGTCTAATTTTTCTTCCCATATATATCTTTTGTCGTTCTTCTTTCTCATTATATGTGGGAAAATGTTTGTGTTTGTGTTAATTAATTAGATTATATATTTGGGAGAATTAGAAATAATAGCAGTGAAAGCGAATCATTGACAAAATAATGAAGTGGTTTAGGATGGGAATATCATTAATATGAGAGGGTGTAGCATTTTCTTCAAGCTGTTGTTGGCCCCATTGACGGGCTCATTCAACCGTGAACCTCATGCATATTAATTTATATACTTTTATCACTTTATGACCATGCCATATTAAGTTGAGCTGTTAAAATCAAACTTGCCTAGTTAATTTGCGGATCGATGAACCCAGAAGATAGAGCTAGCTAGCTATATACCCCTAAAGTTGGGTACATGCAGAGGAATGATTTGAGGATCGATCGATCACTGGAGATTGAGATGTGAAATCTACTGAAATCCACTGGAGTGAATTTTTCGTTAAAAAAAATTGTACAATTATTAACATAAAGACGTATGGTCCTTGCAGTCTGTTTATTATACGGTCCATCCAGTTTGTTACAGTGGACAGGTTAAAGGAACACACCAACGAAGTATTGGGTTCGATCCATGAATTATATGTGCTAATTAATTAGTTAAGTCCTAATGATATAAACAATACTCCTATATAAATCAGCTTAATGAAAATGAATGATTCCTCTTACATTCTGTTAATCTTTTTCTCTATCTCATCCTTAGTTTATAACACGTTATCAGTATGAGTTCCCTCGTTCGTTCTATAAACTCCATGCTAATCTATGAGATGTGTAAATTGTGTGGACAAATTGATGTCTACGGCTAAAGTATGTCATACTTAAATTCTGGTGCTCAAAAATATTGTACGAAGGTAAATGTATAAATTGTTATTCCTTTATATATTTATTTTTAGTTGATGTCTTTATCAATGATTTGAACAAATGAAATTGGTCTCTTACCATGTGAGGTAGGATTTATTCATATCTTATTATATGATGTAAAAATTATTAATAATATTAGAATTTTGCTAGTATAACCCTAACCTTTGCATGATCGAATATTATGATGATTTCCCTTCATGCAAAGCTCAAACTATCTCACTTATGTGATTGACACATCATATCTATTATACATGATACATGTAAATTATCAAAAACCTGATATTGGAGTATGCATCAATCAATCAAATATTTAAGTTTATGCTACCTAGGACATATGCGTGTTGCACTCTTTTTCTTCTTCGACCATGATTGTTTTTATCCCACAAAGTTTTTATTATCTGGCAAGATTTTTTAATGAGGTAACAAGAAGCGTGTCTAACCATTATATCATTCATTGGTGGAATCTAACGAGGAGTGTTGTCAATATTATATTATATTATATTATACAAATACTCATTAGTTAAGTCTTTATGATGTAAATCATACTCATTATTGTCAAATTACTGGTAATTACTAGGATTGAATTAGACTATGATGAGTCTTACATCATTTGAAAACTACAGATGTCTAGTTTCTCACTACCAGCATAAAAAACATAGCCAACAAAAAAAAACACGTTGACGAAATTTTTTTTTTGTCGGTTAAGTTAAATTTTCGTCGGCTAAAATTCCACTTTAGCTGACAAAAAACAAATTTCGTCAGCTAAACTATTTTTTTTTGTCAGCTATAGTCTGTAAACTTTAGCCGATGAAATTTGAAAAGTAATTTTTCTAAACATTTAACACACGAAAACGCCTATATCTGCATCTATATAAGGAATTTTGGTGGAACCTTCAACACAACAAACTCTCACCATGATGAGACGCAACTGCCTATCTAAAAATTTTGAGACATTTCCCCCTCGATGATAGGGCTCTCCATATAGATAAATAATGGTAAATAGTAGGTATGTTGTGGTTCCGGTCATCAAAATCCACAAATAAAAATACTACCGTCAGATATCATCAATATGTTGAAATATGTCTATGGTAAAAAATTCAACTTGATACGATAAATTTAAGGGCTTCATCCGGGCGGTCAATCCCTTAAGCCATACCCCTAAATTGTATTGACCGCAACTATCGGCACCGAGACTTTACCAGAATTACGTGATTTTTCAACCGTAGACGTATTTCACCATTCCGGTCATATCTTATTTCACGACTTTTTTGTGTTTGAAGTTTCTACGTAGAGTTTGTTTTTGAAACAGAACATTTATTTAAAACTTAGTAAACAAGTTATACAGCATTAGTAGGCATGTTGTGATTCCGATGATTAAAGTTGAGAAACAAAAATCCAACCGTCTGATATGATGACTATGTCGAAATATGTCTATAGGAAAAAATTCATCTTGATCCGACAACGTTAAGGGCTCAATCCTTACGGTCAATCTCGTAAGTCAAACCCCTTAACGCACGGAAAAAGGTCGTTTGACAGTCTAAATTATGTATTTTGTCCTGACCTTTTACTGAAAATAGTTTCAAATCGATGAGACGCAATCAGTGGTATAAAATTTTTATAAAAAATAATCAATGGAGATAGGGCTACCTCTAGAGAGAAAGAATGGAAAATTGCGTTGAGGGTTTAGGGTTTTAGCCGACGAAAAAGGGTTTAGGACTACCTCTATCTTTCATTTTTCTCCTCCTCCTCCTCCTCTTCCTCCTTCGGCGGCAATAACTCCTCATCCTCCTCTCCTCCTCCTTTTCCTCTCCCTCTCCTAGCCTTCTTCTCCTCCTCTTCTCTCCTCCTCCTCCCCCTCCTCCTCTTCTCCTCCTCCTCCTTCTCCTCCTCAACCTTTCCATAGTCCCTAATGATGTTGAAGTTTATGGAATTTTACCAGACTCATACAAGTTGCAACCACATAAGCTAGTCATAGCCCATTGGTGGGTATTGATTAACTGTCCAGAAGTTAAATACTGGAAAGACATTCATTTATACTATCCAGACATTCAAGGTGATCTCGACTACCACAACAAGGAGTTCGCGAACTATTTTGGCGGCCGAAGTCTTAGGTTGAGGCCGACGACAATTTATTTCGTCGGCTTTAGTCTTACTTTAGCAGACGAAAAATTGAAAAATATGTCGTCGGCTATAGTTTCACAGTTAGCCGACGACATATTTTTCAATTTTTCGTCTGCTAAAGTAAGACTAAAGCCGACGAAATAAATTGTCGTCGGCCTCAACCTAGGACTTCGGCCGCTAAAATAGTTCGCGAACTCCTTGTTGTGGTAGTCGAGATCACCTTGAATGTCTGGATAGTATAAATGGATGTCTTTCCAGTATTTAACTTCTGGACAGTTAATCAATACCCACCAATGGGCTATGACTAGCTCATGTGGTTGCAACTTGTATGAGTCTCGTAAAATTCCATAAACTTCAACATCATTAGAGACTATGGAAAGGTTGAATTTCGGTACATTTACCGGTATAGTTTGTGGAGTTTCCTTCAATACTCCTAAATACAACTTCATGTAGGTGATGCACTCGAACGCAATATATGCTTCAGCTATACATCATTCAGGAGCAGATTTGTTAGCCACATAAGCTTTGTAGTTTCCAAGTTGTCTATATATAAATAAATTGTTGTAATATGTTATGATTATATATTGAACATGTACAATAAAAAATTTAGGTGTAAAAAACATACCTTTCCATGGGATACATCCAAGTATAGTGTACTGGACCGGTAAGCAACAATTGCTCGGGAAGATGGATCATCAGGTGCGGCATGATGTCAAAAAAATTTGAAGAAAATATCCTCTCAAATTTACACATGATATAAATAATGTCCTGTTGCATTTCTCGGAGGTCAGATTTTGTCACTTCCCTTGTGCATAACTTCTAGAGGAATCTTGACAACGCTACTAACGGCTCCACCACCTGACGGGGAAGGAACGGTCAAATGAAAATAGGGAAGAGACGTTGTAGCAGAATATGACAGTCATGACTCTTTAACCCGTACATTTTATTGTCCCGAATGTTTACACACCAGGCTATATTTCCTGCGTAGCCTGAGGGATACTTCACATAACTCATCCATCTGAAATTATGTTCTTCTGGTCAGGCTTCACGGTGTAAGGAGCTTGAGGCATTTTTTTCCTTTTGTCAACCACAAATGTCTTCATATCTTCATTTTTTTAAGATCAATGCGTGCCTTCGGACCGTCTTTCGTCTTTCCCTCAAAGTTCAGCACTGTTCCCACCACACTGTCACACACATTCTTTTCTATGTGCATCACATCTAGGTAGTGTCTGATCAACAACTTACTCCGGTATGGGAGTTCCCAGAATATGCTCTTATGTGTCCAAAATTTATACCTGTCGGGTCTGTCAGGTATTGCCGCCACTATATTGGGATGATTGCTGAGCTGCCCAAAATCATACTCATTAAGCACTGCTAAAATTTCTTCCCCTGTCCATCTTCTAGGAGGCACACCAAGTTCTACAGTCCCATCAAATGCCTTGTCATCGAACCGCCATTCGTGATCATACGGAAGGAGAGTACGGTGACCCAATCTACATATCTTGTTGCAATGACTACTGCTCCCCTCATCGCTTAGGCACTCTGGACAAGCCTTGTATCCCCTAACAACGTTGCCCGACAACATCCCACGAGCAGGAAAATCACTAATGGTATCAACAACTATGGCATGCATTTGGCACATCTTGTGCATGTACTTGTCATAAGTGGGATGGCCAACGTCCCAAAAAAACTTAAGCTCTTCAATCAAGGGTCTCAAATACACATCGAGACATTTCTCTAGATAACCGGGTCCCGGAATCAACAAATTCAACATATTGTATTTCTTCTTCATGCACATCCATGAAGAAAGGTTGTATGGGACCAAAATCACTGGCCATACACTATATTGAATACTCATGTTGCCAAAAGGATTGAACCCGTCAGATGAGAGCCCGAGCCTCACATTTCGGACCTCTGACGCAAAATGAGGAATCTCCCTGTCTATATGCTTCCAGGCCTCCCCGTCAACAGGGTGTATAAGGGTATCTTCGCCTTGCAATTCCTTATCAGTGTACCATCTCATAGATTTGGCCGTGTGTGATGACATGTACAACCGTTCCAGCCTATCCCTCAACGGGAAATACCGAAGTACCTTCATAGGTTTCCTATTGCCTGCAGGAGTCAACTTATACCTGTCACTCTGACATACTGGACATGTGTCAAGGTCACCAAGGTCATTCCCTTCTGGATCTTTACCCCAGAAGAGAACACAATCATATCTGCATGCATGGATCTTGATGTAGGAAAGCCCAAGATCTTTCAGTATACATCGGACCTTATGATGAGTGGTAGGAAGATGATGACGGTGGGGCAGCATCGAAGCAGTGTACTGTAGATACTCATCAACAGCCTTCACAGTCGATTTTGTCTCAACTTTATTCTTCATAACTTTCATCACACTTTCAAGAACCGTCTTCTGACAATCGGGGTACACAGGGGTCTGTTAGAAAGCAAGTAGTTTGTTGTACCTGTCAATACCAGTAGTGTTGACAACTCTAGGGAAGGGCTGCACTGGCTCAGGCATATACGGTCCTTCATAACATACACCGCTCTTATAAGGAAACATATCGTTAATGAAGGTCGTTGTTGGATCGTTGGATGTACTGCCTGTCTCAGAAAATTGCCTATGACCATGCGGACCCCCTGATGATGTTTCACTGTGATATATCCAACATGTGTACTTCTCCCAAAACTCATTACTCTTAAGGTGCTGCCAAACCTTGTCAATTGCAAATCGATGCGACACTGACATTTAGTGCTCGGGCAATAGAAAATTGTATTCCCTTTAACATTATCCATCACATATTCAATAAGACTAATAACCCATTTATCATATATTTTGTCCCATTTTGGAAGCGAAATCCAACTCTTATCCATATCCTGAGAAGATAACATAATACATATATATAAACTCTAATTAATTAATTAAATTTACAAATCATTTAGTATTTTATCTACAGTTAACGTACAATTAATTAATAACAAATTAATAATTAACACACACACATATATATTTATATATACATGCATATATATACTAATTACTAATTATATAACAATATTATATATATATATATATCAATTAACTTCAATCATAATCAAAATATTACTTAATTAATACTATATATATGCATGAACACAATATTATAATCAAATTAATATATATATATATATATATATATATAACAACAACTTCATATATATTATCAAATTAAAATCGATCAACTCATCAATTACACTTAAAATCCAATAATTCAACTCAAATTAAAACTCAAAATCAATATATATATATATATATATAACTCAAATAAAACTCTTAAATCAACCCAAAAAAAGATATATACACATATACGTACCTATATATAGTGCCACAAACTAATTTCGGACAGATTTCGACGACACCCAACAATTTCGTCAACACCCAAACTTTTTCTCCCGTTTTTTTTCACATGAGCTGCTGTCTAGATCTGGAAATATAAGGACTTTTAGCTGACGAAATTATATATTTCGTCGGCTATAGTTTACAGACTGTAGCCGACGAAAAAATTATTTTAGCCGACGAAAAAACATTTCGTCGGCTAAAAATCCACTTTAGTCGACAAAAAATTAACTTAGCCGAAGATTTTTTGTTTCGTCGGCTAAAGTAGACGAAAAAAAAAATTCATCGACCTGTTATTTTTTTTCGTCGGTTATAATGTTTATTTTGGTAGTGTATTTTTCTCCTTCGACCAGGGTTATTTTTATTCCATAGGCTTTTTATTACATGACAATGTTTTTTACGAGATAACAAGAAGCGCGTCCAACAATTATATATTATTCATTGATGGACATCTAAGGGGAAGTGTTGTAAAAATTATATTATATGTGGATATCCATGCAAATAATCATTAGTTAAGTCATTATGATGTAAATCATACTCTTATATAATTAAAGGAGCCTAATGAGAATGAATGATTCAATTCTTCCTCATACATTTTGTTCTTCTTTTTCTCTCTATCTTATTCTTCAGTTTACAACAGTCTACCATTTTATGTTATAATTTTTAATCGGTGAGTCGTGACTTGGTTGGTTAAGGTGTTTAAGTGACAATTTTGATTTTACGGGTTCAAACCTTATGAACATATGTAAGGTGTGTAAGTTCTTAATAAAGAAGTTTTTTAAAAATATATATATATATATATATATATATATATATATATATTTTTTTTGGACTTAAACACAAATTTTTAATATACATTTATAATGTTTGTCAAAATATTTAATATAGCTGTTGATAAATCATTTCACAAATTACAATATTGTCATTCCGGGCATTTTCTTTCATTAAGTGTTTATACTTTTGCATGCTTTTTTTCGTAGTTTTAATATTTTGTGTGCCCCAGTAGAAATGAAATCTTGTATCCGCCACTATATGACGTTGATTTTACGTTCGAGAAATTCTTGTATCCGCCACTATATGACGTTGATTTTACGTTCGAGAAATTTTTCTTGAATCTTTTTATACATAGACCATCTTTAAGCATCACGTTTTATTGAACAAAAAGTGTGTGGCGGTCGTAGATGTTGCATTTTCCCATTAGCATGCCCTAGATAAATAGTGTACGTGACGCTCCCAACAAAAGAATTCTGCCGGCCAAAAAAGTTTTTAAATACAAACAGATTTACTATATTTGCAGTCAAACTGAGACGGAATCAAAAGTGCCATTGTTATAAAAATGGAGAAATCTCGCAGCTGGATCCAGAGAGATGGCAACTTCACCAAGCTAAGCTTCCTTGTCATTATAATGGTGAATGCTGTTTCTTTTTTCTGCTTCTTGTTTTCTTGGCGGTGATAGAATAATATCCGAGACTAAAAGAAATTCTTGAAAGCATGCATGCAATGCCAGAAAAGTCAGTCAGACGATGCATGATGTTGTTTTGAAAAGTCGATCATCAGATAGGTATTTAATCAACTCGATTTCTTTGGAAGAGCATGAGCTCCTGTTCCTTAATCTATAGCTAAAACGCATTAGCGCAGGTACTACGTAATTCACTAATTTTGGTGCAGAACAACTACTTTTTATTAGTGCTGTTTTACGACCTTGTCGGTGTCATCAAGCAGTAAATTATCCTAATCTATCGTACATTCATACGCTTCCTCTTATATTGGATGCGTCATGTTACATAACTCCAAGGCATCCACATGCCGGGAAACCTTCGGCTTCTTTTCTTTTCTTTTTTCTCCATTTTAATTTTCAAGCTAATGATCATTCACCACAAGAACGAGAAAATTAGAGAAAAACTTAAAAAATGGAACATCTTTTAAGATAAACTCATTCACATATTTCATTTTAATTTACACCAAATTCAAATTATTTAACATGTCTTATAGGTTTTATTTTTAAAACTAAAATTTGTCACCATTTTTCTCCTGACGATTTTATCATTCTGATTTTAATTATGTTTTCTACACTTTAATTTGTGTATATGATGTAGGTATTAACTATGCATTTTGTTTGTAACCTTTAAATTAGGTTACAAATAGAGGAATTGAGTTTTGGGTTTTGGGTATAGGGTTTAAGGTTTAGGGGTTAGGGTTTAGGGGTTAGGGTTTAGGGGTTTAGGGGTTAGGGGTTAGGGTTTAGAGGTTAGGGTTCAGGGTTTAGGGTTTAGAGTTTAGGGTTCAGGGTTTAGGGTTCATATCTTCATGGGATATCATTTCATTAACGCCTAGAAATAATGACAACTTCTGTAATTCTAAAAAAAATATGTTTTATTTTTTATCCTAAATAATAGGTTTATTTTGTTTAAACAAACATAATTAATAAATTTGAGTGTATTTTAAAACAATTTTAAATGTGGGTGTAATTTAAAATAATTTTAAATGTGGGTGTAATTTAAAATATGTAATAAATTAGATGTAACATCAAATACCTCTATAAAAACTGAAAATTAGTAACTATTAGGTCTAAAAAACTTTTCATATCCATTTTTCAACCGTTTCTGTTACAATTATAATTACACCTTCAACCCAAAAAAATATCTCTTCTCCTACCTAATTTATTCTCACTTTCACCGATCTAGTCTCTGTCTCTCTACCAATTAAATCCTCCACCACCGGAGCAACGCCTCAAAGAGAAACGCCTCCTCTTCATCCTCGTCGGAATCCTCATTGGCTCCACCTTCTTCATCCTCCAGCCCACTCTCTCCCCCTCCATTCCCCGCTCCGTCTTCTCCCATGACCGCATCTCCTTTTCCTCCGACCTCCATAATAACGTCGGCTGCGTCCCAGCCGGACTCGGCAAGCGGGGGCTCAAGATTTTCGTCATTGGTGGCGCCTGGTTTGTTGGGTCGCATCTTTTGGATAAGCTGCTTAACAGAGGGGACGATGTGATCGTTATTGACAATTTCTGCACCGGGAGGAAGGAGAATGTGGCCCATCATTTTGGCAATCTGAGATTTGAGCTCATTCTACGCGACGTTGTTGAGCCCATTCTGTTAGAGGCCGATCAGATCTATCATTTGGCATGCCCGGCCTCACCAGTGTACTATAAGTACAATCCGGTCAAGGATATGATGAAGGTGGGATCTCAACGCGGATGCCTCCAAGCAACAACACCACACCAAAGACCACCACTCCGCTAACTCCCATTGAATTTTATCTCTTTGCCTCTCTCTCTAGGTGAGAGTTTATTAGGGGTAGTAAAGTTGGCTGTGACCATAAAAATTTCGTCTATGAGTTCAGTGAGAGTTTATTAAGGGGTAGTAAAGTTAGCTGTGATGATAAGATTGTGGTCTAAGGGTTCAGTAGGAGTTTATTAGGAGGTAGTAAAGTTGGTTGTGACGATAAGAATGTTGTTTTGGGGGTTCCATAAGAGTTTATTAGGGGTTAGTAAAGTTGGTTATGACAATAGAATTGTGGTTTAAGGGTTAAGTGAGAGTTTATTAGAGGTCGTAAAGTTTACTGTGCAATAAGAATGCTATTTAAGGGTTCAGTGAGAGTTTATTAGAGAGTAGTAAAGTTGGTTGTGCAATAGAAATGTGGTTTATGGGTTTAATGGAAGTTTATTAGGGGGTAATAAACTTGATTTCAGATTCCGGTGACCGAAGTTGATGAGGTGTCGGCGATGTCTCCTCTCTCTTCCATTTTCTCTCTCTAAGTATGTTTTAATGAGTATGAGTGAGGGTAGAATGAGTATTGAAATATTATATATTGTTTAGAGTTGTTGTGAGTTTTGTTGAATGTGCACAAATTTAAAAAATGTTGAAATAGTCAATGCTTTTAAAAAATTGTTAGAATGAAAAATGAGATCCAAAAATTTGTACTAAATGGACATTATCTCTGAATTTTATTTTTAGCCAGAAAACATTTCACAAGCAGAAAAGGCAGAGCAATAACTAAAAGGCTTAAAAGCATATCTAAGTTTTGCTGTCCATCCCGTCCCATTGCGTCCCATGCCCAACCCTAATAAAAGCATATCTAAATTTTGCTGTCCCTTGTAGGCAACCAAAATCTGGTATTTCTGGTTGACTACTGTCCTTGGTCAATCAATTTCTTCTGCTTCAAATCAGTTTGCTGATCAATCATATCCTTGTAGCCACCAAGGGTTATACTCACCAAAACAAAATTATTACCATAGATGATCTAACATAACATGGATTCAAAACCACTGATTCCTATTTCCAAACAGGTCTAGCAACAGAAGATGCTATCTAACTCAAACAACCACATGAACACGAATTTAAATTTATCAAAAAGCCATATCCAAACCCAAGTGTACATATATACATACATGTCCATTTACAATACCAACTATTCATATGTGTACATTTAGTATCTGGAACTTATCAGGTGTTTCTTTGCTTCTGAGTCTCACAAGGATAGCCACCTGCAATCAAACATTTGGAACATGTTACTATGCAGAGATTATCCCGGATAATAAGTTGTTGATATGCAGACCATCCGTACAGAATAAGAGCATTCATCAAACTACAACTGAGACGAGATGACAAATATGAGACCAGAAAAGATAACAATGAGTAAATTTCATTACAGATGCTGCTGCTACATTTGTGTCACAGTGCAGTACGAAACATAAACGTGCTAGTACATGCTGAACGTAATCATCTTCATTCGTTTTAAACTATCAAACAATCTCCTTCAGTTAAGAGTCAAGAAATTTTTAAGAAATAAAAAGTTTGAAAGTCACAGGTAAACAGAATTTCTAGATAGAACGTTGGCAATCATTTGTATGCTAAGCCATTGACACACTATCACCTACGAGTCTAGAACTGATGAATCCCCAACATATAACATTTAGACAGACTGGGTCCCTTATCCATAAGCACCACATTTCTCACCCATACTTGTTAGAATAATTGAACAGATTCACTAAAAATGAGGCTCAAATGACACTATCATGCTCTTTATTTTGGCATAACAACAGAATCAAATGAAATAAGAAAATTTTGGATGGCACAGTCACTGCTAACACAAGATAGAGAACAAGAGACATACTCGGATTTCCTTCCATCATAAATAGGTTATTACTTATTAGTCACGCTGTATGCAAGCAAACTTTAAAAAAATGATTTAAAACATTGGTCACAATGAGGAAATGGGAAAAATAATTGACACCATGTATGTATCAAATTGCACACCCAAGAACTTATTGCCTTCTTATTTTCTTTAAAAGCTCTTCAGAATTTCATTTGTAATACATACAATGATGGCATCATATGGTTTCGCAAATTAATAACCAATAATGGGTATATATAAACCATCTAGACATGTTATCTTGTGCCTTACATCAATTGGAGTGTTTTAGCAGGTTGCTCCCAAGAACTTTTAGCTAGAAGTTGAGCTCATTCTGCAATCTGATACCCGAGAAAATGTATCCCTGTACTGCTGCGACGCTGATGAAGAAATGGGACTATGAACCTCAACTTTGCCCGGTTTGTTGTTCTGCGAAACCAAGTATTCAAGTGCTACAACAATATCACTGATAAGAGGGCGGAAAGTCGGTTGCTCTTGAAGACACATGGCAGTAATAGCAACTGCATGATGCAAACAACGAACGGGGAATCTTCCGTGCAATAAAGGATCAACTAACTGGACAAACCTCCTTCGGTCTTTCAAGAATGGACTAGACTGCAATTGCAAAATCAAAGGCGTGAAAAGAGTTTATAAAAATGAAAAGGAGAAATTATTATGATGAAAGTAGTCAAAAAGAGCTGGGCTGATAAGAGAGACTTCAGTAATGGTTCTATATTACACGTCTTAAGAGGATGTATTCATCTCACAAGCCCCAGGAGATGCAGCAACTTCACAGTAACCACAACAAAACAGTATAATTTAAATTACTCTTTTGTTGTTATTATTATTTTAAATGTTCTTTTGTTATTTTTTAGGGTTATGCAAAAATCTTACACAACTACATAAGTCCACTCAAATTTGGGGAGACATAAATTGAAGTATGTATAAATTACTATAGCATCCCATGTGGGTAAAAGAAGATTCCAGAAAGAATGTCAAATTCATATTAAATAGTTGCAAGTAGAAAGAAAACTGAAACTTAGACCCAAAAAAGAAGAAAGAAAACTCAAATAGAAAGGATACTGACCCAAGTTACTAGGTTCTGTTCTCCTTGCTTTTTAGTGATGTCAATAGCCTTCTTGCCAGTTATCAACTCCAACATAACCACACCAAAGCTATAAATATCAGATTTAAGAGTCAACTTGCCACTCATAGCGTATTCTGGTGCACAGTATCCATAGGTTCCCATAACTCTGGTTGAAACATGAGTGTTATCTCCTACAGGCCCAAGTTTTGCAAGTCCAAAGTCTGAAAGCTTTGGAATGAAATGATCATCCAACAATATATTTGCTGATTTCAAGTCACGGTAGATAACAGGTGGGTTAGCTTTGCAGTGAAGATATTCAATGCCCCGTGCTGCACCAACAGCTATCTTTATTCGAGTATCCCAACTAAGTGGCTCTTGATCAGGATTCAGATCTGACAATAGTACCATACATGTTAGGTCATATACAATGGAAGTATAACAATACAGAAAACAAAACAAAAAGCGACTAAATAAGTTTAAATGTTTATGGTATCCATTCTTTCCTCATGATGTGCGCAATAGAAATACAATAACATACTAAGAAACTAACATCATGCACAATTTTAATAAATCAATTCAACCTCCTCCGCTACACCTCTCAAACAATTGTTTTGGTGCACAACACTCATATATATAAATAGTAACTTCTTACTTAGAATATCAAAGAACCTATGTTTTATGGAATAAGGATTGAATGATAACTAAATCAATCAATTAGACGATGTAAAATGGATGTACTTTGGCTATCGATCAGATAAATTACCAAAAAGATGATCTTCCAAGCTACCCCTTGGCAAGTACTCATAGACTAAGAGTCTTTGATCTCCATCAGTACAGTAGCCGATCAAGGTGACAAGATTAGTATGGTGTAGTAGGCTTAACATTAGAACCTCCACGATGAATTCCTGAAATCCTTGAAGACCGTCATGATTAAGTTGTTTGATTGCAACAACCTGCTCACAGAAATCAAAAGCTGCACCACATAAACATTGAATTCAACATAATCCAAATAAAGATTGCTACTTTAGCAACATCTAGCAAATTAAGTTTTCATCCGTAAGGGTGTAATTAAGATTTCAATTCCGGTTTATTTAAAACAGTTCTAACTTTCAATAATAACCAGCAGCATACATCACAGCACATATGACTTTCCTAGAACAAAAGCCACGATTAAGGAATAAACGGTCATAAGATATAGGGAAAACACTGCAACTTACCTGGCCTGCTTCAAGGCGACCCTTGTAAACCATTCCAAAGCCCCCTTCCCCAATCAAATTCACTTCCTTAAATCCCTTAGTGGCGGCTGCAAGTTCGCGAAATGTGAAACTTCTTGCCACACTCTTCTGCGCACTGTTGCTGCCCTTCCCACTCTCTGCACATTAATAACATAACTCAACACCTAGAAGCCCAACTTCTCAGCAAACATTCATGCTATCAAATTTCTTAAAATGTGGGCAAAATTTCAGTCTCAGTGTGATATACAGCTCATTTTTCAAGTTGTACTAAACTTCGCAGCTAAAATTCAGCAAAATTACAGAATCATAAACAAAATTAACAGTATCATCATAGTGTCCTCTTCCTCTTCCACTACCTGCAATTTCATCGCATTCAGAAAAATTCAACTCAACAAATCGGAACCGGGTCCAAGAAGCAAAACTCAAACACAGACAGACCTGAGGATCGAGTAGTACCATTATCAATTTCAACCTTGCTAACATCTTTCGGGCGAGAAACGAAGCACCCGAAGCAACCCATAACTCAGAGTTCCATCTGTACTTCCAATCCAAACCAAGTAAACAAAAACCCAAACCCTAAAACCCCTAAGAGATTTTGAAGCCGAAACCTCTGCCCCGAAAAATTATAAAAACCCAAATGGGGGATATTTTTGGATTTGGATTAAGATGCACACCATTAATAGAACCAACTATAAATAAGATCAAATTATGCGAAATCTGGGAAGCCAGGGCAGAATCGGGAAAATGATTTACAATACTAGGCTACATTTACAGAAAAATCGGTGCCCTTCCCCAGCAATAAATATATTTTAGTTTTCTGGACTTTAAGGAAATTAAAAATCATTTTGATCTCTGGCCCGTGAATCTGAAAGCTTTGCATTTAATGGTTTCTTTCTCTGCGGGTCGCCATCGGTCCCTCTTTTTTTTCAATTTAAACGTTCCGGCTGGCCGTTGCGGCGACATTACGGAAATACCCTTGAGAGTTTGTAGCTTTTACGGCGGGTGACACTGTCAGACTTTTGACTCGCTTTTCTCCGACCGGCACTGAATTCCGATGCGTCAGGGGTGTGACGTATCGCATTCCAGCGCGTGGGGTAGACGGGGGAATTATTGGTTGATGGTGGGACCGGGCTGTTAATTGGATCAATTAATTTGTTAATGTGCAATTAGAGAAAAGCAAGCGGAGAATTTAATCTTAGTTGTGGCATGGTCGATGATGGTAGATATATCATATATATGGTCTCACTGTTACGAATGTGATATCGGTCACACATGCATCCACTTAGCTTGTTTCAGAAGCATCGTCTAAACTTTGAATATGTCGTATTTTACCTAACAACATTCCATTGTACCACAAGCTCATATTTTGGGCTAGTTTCAGCCTATTATTAACAAATACATATTAATTCTTATTAGGGCAATAAATTTGATAAGGTAATGAAAATACTATTTACTCTAAGATATGAAACTAAGGTTTAATCACAAAATAACCAACGAGATGTGTCACACAATCAAAGTCGTCAGACATGCCCGCGTATCTTCCATGGTCATCTCAGTCACAGACAAAGGAGAAGAACTCGTCGATAATCACTATTTATCCGCTCAACTTCGCCAAGTCGATTATGACATTTTCCGATCAGGCTTTCCCGACACAACAACTTCTACTTCCTCCAAATGCTAGGCTTTTATATATTGTTTGTTTGTCATTAAGAATATTAGACATTATCTTTGTGACGTAACTACATAAATTTTAATTTTAAATATTTTAATGATTTTATTTTTATAATTTATTTATTGTTATTAAAATATAGAGATTTATCTCGACGTAGCGCTGAGGAACTGGTTAAGACCGACGCCTCATGCTTATTTTCAAAAAAAATAGAGATTTGTAATACATGAAAGATTTCGTCTTTTTCGTCTCAAAACTTTCGCTATTTAAAAGATTATCTTTACTACATTTAGGACAATTGAGGTCCCAGTTTTAACATTAGTTTTGATGGAACTGGGCACTGAGTTTGGTGTAGAAGTGAATGAACAATGATTCAGTTGGCTTAGAAACTCGAGGTCATGTTGACCCATCTTGTTGATGCCATTTAGTTGTTGTCCGATTGCAGGTTTTGTGATTAGTTCTTGTAATTTGGTGTGTGAGATTACTATGTGTACAGTACTATGGTGGCGGCAATATTCATCATAAGGCAAGGTCAAACCCAAACTTAGAAATTAATAATCATTTAAAGGCAGCTCATACAAAACAAAATCATGTCTTCTTTTGTGGTATATAAAAATAAATCAATTAAAAGAAACAAACATCATCCCTTATTTTCAACAATAAATAAAATTGAACCATATCTAAACAATTGAAGCTAGCTAAAAGGGGTTATATTCATGTTATAAGTCTACATTCAATTTTTTTATCAATGATATTCTAACGTCTTTGATTAAAAAAATAATGAATGAAATTAGGATGGATGTGAAAAAAGAGATGGGGCGTAGATCAATCCAATCAAAGAGATTCATCATGAGTTACTTGGTGGATGCTTCAGCTCTTCGAAGACTTTCTTGCTTGAGTCACCGTTGCGGGCCGGTTCTAATTTGATACGAATGAAGTATGCGCCGCAAAGACTGAAATAAACTATGAAGTTGTTAGGAAAGTAAGGACCAGGGCTGCTCAGGCGCGAGAGCCGCGTGCGGGATGAAACAGCGACAGCCGTTCGATCTTTAATGAATTGATCAAACGGATAAGATTAAACGGACTTAAACGGACAAGATCTATTCATTAAAGATCGGACGGCTGTCGCCGTTTTATCCAATTTCATCCCGCATGCGGCTGCCCGTCCTATAGTAAGGACACCCACCGAGGATCTCAACCCACCGTTTTGTTTTCCTTTCTGCCTCTTTGGGCATACTGTCTTCATCTATCTATTATTTATAATAATACGTTTAATAAATCCAACATGGAAACTACTGTTGTATCTGGAAATGTCTCTAATCCACATTATTTATCTGATACCTATTCTATCAACCACAACCGGTTTTGATAGAAATCAATGGGTCAAAGGTGAACACATTAAACATTAATCCATTAAGATTTTCTAATTTCTACTGCTTTGATCGAGCAGAAAACCACAAATCAAATATCTCCTTTATCCACACAATTATCACAGGGCCTTGGTCACCCGAGTGTTTTTATCGGATTTCTGATTTCTGATTGTTTATTTATTTATTTTTAACTTTTTTTTTATCGGACAGTCATCTCCATATGAAATTAAGTTGTATAATTAGTTGTGTTTCAGGGACATAGCATAATTACTCTGAGAAGTCCAAATACGTACACTTTGTTTCGGGACTGCAATCCTCCATCATAATATATATAATAATAAAAATTTCTTAATGAAAAATCATTTGAGACCACTGTTTTCTTCCTCTGTAATTATACATTGAATTAAGTTCACTCCTAAGTTGCATTTCTTTGTTACGAATACAGGTTTGAATGAAGTTATACGAAAAGCATACGACTGATTATGATCCCATTTTCACAGGTACAGTATGCATGTATCATTATTAAGTCATTTAGAGTTTAAGGTAGTGTTTGGGCCAAAATAATATTTCTTGACGAATGTTGACTTCTCGAGTCCATTGGACCTATTCTTACGGTTTAAATAATTGTAAATATTTTCTTTCCATTTGAGGTCATGCTTGACGAAGATTTGCAGTTGCTTAAGGATCTAATCTTCAAGAGATTTGATATTCATTGATCCGCAAGACATATAAAGACAGACATCTCCAATCAATCAAACACAACTTTTGCACACTGCAAAACAAGCCTGCCTCAGAGCACCTCTACCAAAAAGATTCCTCGAGTCTTTTTGTCCACCAAAGCCCTATCCGTAGGCATTCCCTGCTGCTACTCACCAAAGCCCTACCCGTCGGCAGTTGTCGCTTCTACCTCACTAAAGCCCAATCCGTAGGCATTACCCGTTACTACTCACCAAGCCTCATCCGTGAGCAAACAGTCCACCACCGCTTCATAAAAACCGATCTGTCCGCGAATATCCGCAAAACCATTGTTAGGGTGAATAACTTTAGCAAATATCCCCAGTTTGTTAGAGAATCCTTTGGCGAACGACTCGTAATCCTTATTTATAACTCTGCTTAACCACACCGGTCTGAGTAAGATACTTCTGCATAGCGAGAGGAGGAGAAAAATTCTAGTTGTTCTTCAGCTAGGTCTAAGAAGAATCTAAGTGCAGGCCTGACCAACGCCTGTACAATAGTCGTTTGAAGAGAAGTCAGAAGGCGAACAAGCATCGAAGATCAAAGTTGTATATGACCCATAGATATTGACATGCCTCAAGCTTGGTTGTTCGAGAAAAACTATTTTTACTCTGAACAGGTAGGTCTTGACAAAAGAGGTAAAACATGCAAGGAAGGTGACAATATCTTTCGTATATTTCTCATAAACGCACTCATAATTTGTATATTTCTCATAAAGAAATACCTCAAGCAGGAAAAATCATCTACTAGAAAACTATATTATAAAATCAAAACAAAGAATGAGATGACAATATCTTTTGTGGCACTGAATTAGATTTTGCGAATATTAGTATGTATGCATTGCTTGAGATCGAGTTCATGTATAATAAGCTTACTTTTACGATGTGATTTTGTAGTGTCCAGCACGTAATAAGCCTTTGATTGAAACAATTTCCCCATTAGATCCAAATATATATAACAAAGCCAACGGCACAGCATCACTCACCGATCGTTTTTCTTTGTTAACAACTCAAATTATTAGCATAATGATAAGCCAATTATATGTAAATCGTATTATTGAGAACACCAGCAAACCAAACGCTATCTTCCAGCTTCAATTATATAAATCAACATGTATTTATATATATGGTTGTTGTGTGACATGGTATCGTGAATGTGGTGCAGATCGAAATGGAGGACCCGATGATGAGGCTCTTCATGAAGCTATATATATTGAGATACGGTCGACACTCGTATTTTTATCATGGTTTAATTTCTTAGCCGACATTGTTGGATGATATTTAGCTTTCCTCTATATATGGAGAGAGCCATCAGTAGTAGTCTCATGCTTCTATTGCCACTTAGTGTAGTGGTGGTGATCGATGCATATCTTCTATCTATGTGTGACATTTTCTTTTTTAGAAACAAAAGTATAGAAAGTTGTTAACAGCGATCGAGCTGGAGAATTAGTCTTTCATCAAAAATATCTTGAAACTAGCTAGCTAGCATGGTGGCATAGTTAATAAAATACGATATGTGAATTATTTGTTAAAAATTCATAAGTGTATAGTTTAGAAATTATAAATGAAAAATAAATTTAAAAATTCAGCCAAAAAGTACGGATACAATAAATTTAAAAATATGATACATACGTGTTTAATTCAGAATGTAATAAAAATACAAACGGAAAACACTGATATATATTCATCGTTTCTAGTAGTTATACGTATTTTTATGACATCTAAAATATAAACAGTCATGGTTTTATATACAAAACATCAATACATGTTAAATATTTAATGAATAAGAAATGTAAATAGTTCTATAATAATAAAAGATTCAAAATTCACTTTTTTCTTAATTGACTTTCATAATTGAACAAAAAATACATTTGACCAAAAAATATTGAACAAATTTTTTTTTACTTTTGGCGTTTTTTTCGTTTTAAAATATGAGAATAATACGTATACGTGAATAATTTGGCTAGCTTTAAAATACACGATTTTTTCTGTATCTTTAAAACAATTTAGGAAAACGGGTGTATAATTTGAAAATAATAAGTATACGCATATAATTCACGAATAATACGTGAATTAACTAACTAGGCTAGCTAGTACATAATCTTAGTCTGTAAGGGAAATTATGCCCACACAGCATAGAGTTTGTATGAGTTTAGAGAGTAATGAGGACCTTATAATGAGAATCAAGTAAGGACTTCTGAATGAACATTTAGATGATGTGTATATTGGAATTTGAAAACACCAACTAAAACTCAAAACACTCATCTAAGCGTTCATGCAAGAGTCCTCGTTTGATCCATATTAATTAAGCTTTCCCGAAAGACAAATCCTATTTATAGGAGCCTCTCTAATACGTTTCCTGAATGAGCTTCTAATCCTATTCATAAGAACATCTCTAATGTATATATTAGGTTTGATACTGTGTCCTTATCACATCTTACTAGGTCTGTCATTCGGTCGGTTCGAATCGGTAATGGGTGTTACCAACTTCAAAACCAAAACTTTCGGTAATGAAATATGACTTCCAAAAACCAACCAAGTTTTTTAGTATGAGATAAATCTTACCAAATTCGGTATTTCGGTTTTCGGTATTACCAAACTTTACAACAAATATATTTTCTTAATATAACGAAATAATAGATGAAGCAATTTTTTTTGAAAATATAGTCATTGACACTATAACGTGCCTACTAATATGGTGTAACTTGTTTAGTAGGTTAATTATATACAAATGTACATCTTTGTGAACAAACCATATAGAGTATGCAAAATTTCTAAAAATATTATTAAATAGGATATGATCAATTTGTTGAAAAATAACTATGGTAGAAAAATCACATATTGCCTGTAACGTTTGGGTCTTAATCAAATCAGTCAACATTATTTATTCTTATAATTCTCCATCGGGAGCCATATCATTGGGATGTAAATTTTTCAATATTTTTACACCGAAGCATTACTTCTCATTCATACGAGAGACTGTGAGCGAAAGTATCGATCAAAATAAGACATAAAGGGCTAAATAATAGCGTTTTCGTGTAATACATTATATCATATTAAGGTTGAGGGCATTGATCAAGTTCTAAACATTGTCGAAAATATGTGAAATTTGTTCCATAGTCGTATTTAAGTATACTGACCAAATCGAACAGACAAATTTTGATTTTATAAATTTCAGTGTTAGAAACAGTAACATGCCTACTAATATGGTATAACTTATTTAGTAGGTTATTTGTAAGTGTAGATCTTTGTGAACCAATTGTATGGTGGAATCAAAATTTTTGATACTCATGTGAAATAAGATATGATCATTATAGTGAAATACGACTAAGGTAGAAAAATTACATATTTTGGATACCGTGTGTGCTCAGATCAAATTGGTTAACCTTATTTGCAAATATAAGTGTTTAAATAACTAACATTTCGGTAAATTCGGTATTTATCAAAAACCAAACCAACTTTTTCAGTATTTTTCGGTTTCGGTTATTTCGGTTTCGATTACCAAGTTTTAATTTATTAAATCGAAAATATTCGGTCGGTTTAGTATTTACCAAACCAAATGACAGCCCTACATCTTACCATGATATACAAAGTGCTTGGCAAGTGGGTTTTACTATCCATTATCCAAAACTCTTTAAACTTTAAAAAAATCCAATGGCATCAACTTTTAGATATTTTCTTATAAGCTTAGTAACACATTGTTCTTTAATATACTCGATACATTTGTGGAATATATAGGATATCTTCTAGCAACTCATGAATTCGAGTAAAAGAAATGCCTCCAATTTGATAAAACAATGCTTTTTGGAATAAGACAGTTCACATCAAATGAACTAGAATTGCATTTGGATGGTGTTATTGTTAGAGAAGAAAAATCTCAAATCAGAAAAATGATAAATAAAATACAACATATATGTGAGTGAATAATACCTAGTTGTACTGAGACCATTGGTAGTTAAAACCCAACATCTTAAAGATGGTTAAGTTGGAAAAATGTCTGTACAATGTGATCCACGGGCCACGCTTCTCCTAGTTCAAGTTGGTATCAGAGCGGGTCCATATTCAATACTTCTCCCATCATCACTGGGTAAAGACTCCTAGCATAATGAACCTAAATTTGGACCTGAATCCCAAATCATACCAAAAACAAAATCTGAATTCCGACTGAATCTCGAATCACACCACAAACAAATTGTAACCTCACACCATCCGATTTCCAATGTGGGAATTAGACTAAATGAATTTCACGTGTTAACCTAAAAAGTTAGGTTGCACGTGAGGGTGAGTGTTGGAGAGAAAATATCTCACATCAGCAAAATGATAAATATAATACAACATATATGTTGGTGAATCATACCTAATTGTACCGAACCTTTTTGTAGTTAAAACCCAACACCTTAAATGTGGTTAAGTTGAGACAATATCAGTAATTTATGATCCACGGGCCACGCTTGTCTTAGTTCAAGTGTTATTCACACACTAGGTTTTTCTATTAGTGGAGTTCGATTTTATTTACAAACTACCCATTTGAATATGTTTCATGATTGGATTTCATTAGATAAAGTATGTCATGCAAAATAAAGTAGGGTGTGTGAATAACACCACTCTAATATATATATATATATATATATATATATATATTCAGAATTTCTTAAATTTTCTTACTTCACAATCTGGTAATTGAGATCATCGAGTTGTACGTAATTTATCCAACAACAGAAAACTAGTGTACATAAAAAATGGTAAAATGCGCTGAAGGCATCTAGACTCTTAAGAGACTGTTAAAATGATGTCTGAACTTGTAAAGTTATCAAAATAATACCTAAACTCTTAATTTGTTATCAATAAGATACATACAAGGAATATTCTTTAAGAATATTATGTTTTTAGTAGAAGATTACCATTTTAACCTTTATTTTGTGTGTTCTTTTGTTTTCTTTTAAAAATTTGATGGAGCATGGTGGGTCTAAGTCTATGAATTTGTTTGTCTAACATACTGCAAATATAAACTCATCCTCTCACTCGAAGGTAAATAGTTATTTTTCATCATCAATAGCAAACTTAATAGCTACCCGACTTGATTTATTAGCTTATACTAAAATTCCTCGCAAAGAATTGCAAGACGAAAAAACAAAACTAAAAAGATTGATAAAATATAGAGATAATCTTCCTAGAAAAACAAAAAATTACTGGGATATTATCCTCAGAGTTCAGCAAAGAATCAAACGAACTGAAAAACAAATTGAAATTCTACAAGAAGTTTTTTATTACGATCAGGCTCCCCTGAACGTTTTGAGTCTCGGTTAGATCCGCCTCAGCTGGTATCAGAGCCTACTTGGCTCAAAAGCAGGTTATCAAGGCCTATGCCACAAAGTTGGCTTCTCTTGACTAACAAAAGAGAATCCAAACTAAAAAATTATCAATTCTTCTGTATTACAAAAGGTACTGATAAGTGGTAAAAGTGTTTTCATTCAAGACATATTCAGGAAGATCAATACTCGATAAAGTACATCTGTAGAGTATTAAACACACTCTACGACGATCTTGTCTACCTCCTAAGAGAAGTCGGGGTTGAAGAGCTTGATCTTTCCAGACCAAGCCTAATTAAATACCTAGATCATCTATCTAGGAACACGACCTAAAACAAGGTTGCAATACAACTTGAGAGATTTCATAGCAAGTTCAAGCAATTTGAAGAGATAAGTTCTATACTTGGCAAGATTGAAGTCAAGCTTGATTATCTCAAAGAAAAACAATATCTATTGGATATTGAAAAGAAGCTAGTTAGCACAGAGCATCTCACGCGACAATATTCGTCAGCAAGCAATTCAGATAAAATCTTCTCAAGAATTGCTGAAAAAGCTTTTAGAAACTCTGATTACCTGATTAGAATGAATTACAGAGTTGAACTAAAAGTAAAACAGGAAGATGATAAAGCTCTAGCTTTTTCATTCCTATAGAAACAGTGCATGATAATGTCAAGCCAATAATTCATCAGCAAAATTACAAAATCGCTTATCTCCAAGATATGAGTATTGATCTCGAAAACCAATTTCAGGAGTTAAACAGCAGGATAGCAAGATTGCAAATAAGCATAGAAAAAATGAAGATACAAGAAGGAGAATGGATCAATGAAGAACAACTAACTCAAAACGTAGCTAGTAAAATAATCATACTCCCTTTACCAAAAGGAGAAAGTGAGTTTAAGTTTACTGAACCTAAACTCCTTACTTGGTCCTCGTCCAAAACAGCATTTTCAACCAGAAGAGATGTAAAAATACTGAGTAGAATACTAAATAAAAGAAATACTATGCTTGTACAGTTAATCAACGCTCAAGAATTTGGGTATAATGAAATTGAATCTAGCAAGCGAGAAGCATCGGTTCCCAAATTCAAACTCAATGAGATCTACAGGTGAGGATCTTTCCTCATGGATTCTCACATATTCAAGATTCTTAAACTGACAGTTCCTGCCATAGGAGGAGAAACAGACATCAGGTTAATCACTCCAAAAGAAGTAAGTGAAGCGTCTTAGAAGAAATATTTCTATATGCATATTGGAGCCGTTTAAGTGGGAATAAAGCTTCTAGCCAGAGATGGTATAGACTGTTCTGTTCTATGTGTCTTAGAAGATGATAGAATAACAGACTTTAAGAAAAGTTTGTTAGGAACAGTAGAAGCTTCTTTATGCAACCAAGTTGCATATTTCAATGTTTTCCAAACTTCACCACATATCTCCGAGATGCAGCACACTGTCTAAAATTGCGAATCAAGACAGGTGGAATTTCCATGAAGAAATGAATGATGGAGCTTGCAATAGATTATCGTATCTATTATAAGCTGATGAGATCGAATGTGATCCCAAACACTAGATTTCTCAACAGTCCCAGGATTACAACATCAATCCTCACCAATCCGAGAAATCATACTGAACAAAAGCATATCACAAAATGGTAAGAAGTAATATTCCCAAGGGAATGAAATCTGACACCCCAGCTAGACAGGTAGAAAATACCAATGCTTCTATCTATGAAGATATGAAAGACAAAATAAGCTTACAATTTCATAGGCATTCATTTGCTAGCTATGAGGAAGCTAGTACCTCTGGAACCAAGCCAACTTCTTGTCTTGAAGAATCTTTTAAGGAAGAAGATACTAAAAGACCTATGATGATGCTAAAGTCAGAAAATCTGAAGAGCCTGTACGAACAAGCGGAAATTTATGAATCTACAGAAGATCTTGAAAGGATCATGGAAAAGATTTCCCAGGTGCAATTGAGAAAGAACAAAAGGAAGATTCTTCCTTATCAAGCAGCTAAAGAAGAACCAGGCGAATCCTTAATAATGAAAACTGAAAATATTCCCCAAGAAAGCATTGTAGTCCAGAACATCACGAACTACCCCACTAAGATCATTCGAGAAAATAAGATTAAACGTCCTAAGGAACATGCTCCTATAGGGAAACCAGGAGAACGAAGTTCTCAGAAGTACATCCTTACAGAACCCAAATGGGGACAATCAATATCTGAAAGAGGAGTTTATCTTGATCTCGACAGGGTAGGAGACAAGAAAAAGACGATATGCAACTGGGTAGCTAGTTTAAGTCTAACTCGGGCTTTGGTGTTGTCTAAATATGCCTACGAGAAAGCTCATGCATGTTATGAGTCCACCTTAACAGGCATAGTCCAGAAGTGGTATCCGTCTTTCAAGCGAAACTCTCAATGGCCTGACTGTGCAACCAAATAAGCTCAAACCAACAATCCGCTAGATTTTCGCATGCCCCATCTATGCACAATTTTATGGAGACGTTACTGGGCATAGTTAGTAGTCTAAAGAAAGAGCTAAGACAAATATTCAAAAGTTGAGCATTTGCAACATGAGATACTTTGAAGAGTACACTAATGAGTTCCAAAATTACTATTGTACCATTAGAGACCTAGATAATGAAGATCTGGTCAGAACCTATTACAGGAAGTTACCAGAACCATGGAACGATGCAGTAGCACAATCTTTAGAAGAAAATCCTTTGTCGTTTTTACGGTAGGAGGAATTATTGAAAGAGTCAGGGATCTCCTGAGAAAGCAATGTGTGGAAAACATAAAATCCAAAACTGCAAAGAAGCGGCTTAGAGGAGTAGAAAATATGTGTCCCAAGATATTGGAGACACCAACGCAGTGGAGATGTCACATAGAGACAAAATACAAGAAAATGTTCTCCAGCAACAAGCAGAAGAAAAATTTTGCTTCTAAAAAGAAGTATAAATTCAGAAAAAAAAAACTACTTTAAAAAAAGCTCTGCAGGCGAAAGATCTCCACCTAGGAAGAGATTTTTTAAAAGAAACAATCAATTCTCCGAATTCCTTTCGAGAAGTGAAGAAGTGCAGATGTTGGCTTTGCAAAGTCGAATGACATTATGCAAACGAGTGACCTAAAAAGGATAAGAGATCTGCGAAGGTTCTAATTGAAGAATATGATGAAGCAATAGAATGTGCAAACCTGAAATGTTTTGAGATAGTCTATTCTGATAAAGAGAATGATTCAATATATTCTCTTGAGTTCCCATCAGATAGTGAAATAGAAAACACTTCAGAAGGTTCTGAAGAAGAAGATGACGGATCTCGTCCTATGTTTGTCCTAAAAGTCCTAAATTGGAAAGAAAAAGCTACTGATATTATCAGTGACTTTCACCTCAATCCAAGGAGATTTACATGTGATTACTGTAACTGCGATGATAGTAATTCAATTCCCATGTACTGTAAAAGTACATGTGAAACCTATCATCGAGAATGCTTCATTATAGAATTACGAAGGAAACCAAAGACAATAAAGCTCACATCATGATAAAACAAGAATATAAAGAGTTCTATGAAGCTAAGGAACAACAGGGACATAACCTGGAAGAAGATTTGAAGAAGATGAAGTTAGTAACTTCATTAAGCCAGAAGAAAGAAGTAAAAGAGTCCTTTGATTCAGTCAACATTTCGACAATAAGACAGGAAGAAGACCTTAGCACAGAACTGTTATATAACATGTTAAACTTTTTGATCCCATCAACGAGCTAGATAAAAGAGAATTCAATCCTTTTATTGAACTGCCTGAAAAAACAACAGAAGATAAAGAACAATTAAAGCAGGTCCAGACGAGCAGATTCAGCAATTACATCACTATAGGATTAAAATTTCCCAGATATAGGAAATATCATCTACATGTCTTTGTAGATAGTGGATCAGGGTATACACTTGCCAAAAGATATACTATACCTGAAGAATATTGGGAAAAGGTTCCAAGATCAGTCACTGGAATAGCCAAGGGAGAAAATGAAATAATAATGGATACTATGGCTCGTGACGTTAAAGTTTCCTTGGGAGGAGGAACTTTTGTCATAAAAATCATCTGGCAATGTGAAAGTCAAGGAGCAGACATGTTAATTGGAAATGACTTCCTTCTTCAACAGACGATAGTTCAGAATACACAAATGATTGGTTTTGAAAAGAATAACAAATTCTTTTGGGAATATCGTCTTACCAATGCTGTACGCATTACAAGTTTGGGATTTACAGACAAATATCAGAGATCGTCAGCGAAGAGTGGTGATTATAAGCTAGTTTTAGAACCCGTTCTATTGCTGAATGACCATTTGAAGGGTCGCAGTGAAATATTGATAAATGAAGGGATGAATTCAAAAGATTCTAAAGAAGAGTATGAATCCTCTTTAGATGAATCTTATTCAGATTCATTAGAATAAGAAAGCTCAGACGGAGAAGAAGAATTTATCAGAGAGCATAACCTAAATGTTTATGCTAACAAAATCGAGCAGAAAAGAGTGTCAACTATTGCAGAAATAGAAAACTTCCTAAAACCAGTAATCAGTGAAGATCCTCAGTTGTATTGGAAAAAGATCCAGTATACTGTCAGCTCAAAATGCATGATGCAAATACTATTTGCCATGTTAAAGCAATCCCTCATTACAGGGAAAATGACAGAAAAGAGATGGAAAGTCAAATTCAAGAGTTGCTCGAAAAGAAGTTGATAAGACCTTCCAATAGTCTTCATCATGCTCCAGCCTTTTTGGTAAGAAATCATGCAGAGCAAGAAAGAGGAAACGTTAGAATGGTAATTGACTACAGAGATGTAAACAAAAAACGGTCAAAGACGGTTTCCAAATAGCTCAGGTAAGAGTGCTTATCAATCGACTCAAAGGAGCCAAGATCTTCTCTAAATTTGATGCAAAATCAGGATTATGACAAGTCAAGATGCATCCAGACTCTATTGCTTTAACAACATTTGGAACACCTCAAGAGCACTATGAATGGCTGGTCATGCCATTTGGTCTCAAGCAGGCTCTGTCTATTTTCCAAAGGAAAATGGATAATATTTTCAAACCTTACTCAGATTTCTGTATAGTTTATATAGATGACATTCTTGTCTTCTCACGAACTATGAACGAACATCTGAAGCATCTTGAACAAATATGCAAGTTGATCTTCCAGAAGGGAATCATCATTGGACAAAAGAAGATTCACCTCATAAAAAGAAAAATCAATTTTTTAGGCCTTCATGTTAAAGATGGAGAGATTCGTCTCCAAGATCATATTGTCAAAAAAATCAGTCAGTTCCCAGATCATATTCCTGATGCAAAGTCCTTACAAAGGTTTTTATGAGTTGTCAACTTTGCGAGAGATTTTATTCCTCAAGTTAGTGGTCTTACTGCTTTACTCTCTCCAAAGAGAAGCTCCAAAAAGAAATAGTTATTCACAGAAGATGACAATAATACTGTCAGAAAAATCAAAGAGCTAGCCAAAAACCTGCCTCCTTTACAGTTACCTGAAGAAAGAGATTCGATCATTTTACAGTGTGATGCAAATGATTATTACTGGGCAGGAGTAGTCTTGTCTATTGCCTCAGATACAAATCATGAAAACGATTTGTAAATTTCTCTCGGTAAAGTTCAACGCAGCAGAGTTAAACTATTCTACTGCGGACAAAGAAGTCCTTGCTCTTATTAAGAGTATAAAGGGGGCTAAGGCCTTTTTGGAAAACAAATTTGTAGTTAGGACAGACAATAAAAGAGTAAAAAAACTTCAAAAACTACAAATTAACTGATGTTGCAGATAGAGGAAGAGTGCTAAGATGACAAATGTTTTTATCTCAGTATGAATATAATGTTGAAATGGTTGCAGGTAACCAGAATTTCCTACTAGAAACCCTTACAAGAGAAATGACAATGTTTCAAAGAGATGACAAGGATGAAGGACGCAACCCAAGAAACAAAAAACCATAATTAAGAGAGAAAATTCTATAGGAAAGATACAAGAGCGGTGATAAGATGGTAGGTCCTCTCCATGACGGATCAGGTTATCAATTCATTGTATCCTATGGAGCCGCTGAAACAAGTCAAGCAACAGGTCATAGCAGGATAAATTCAATTGATTGGGATAAAAGTTCAGATCTCTCCTTGCAAGAAAGTTGATCCGGAAAATCGGGTGAAGAAGAAAAATTCACTCACGTGTATTAGTTGTATCCAAAAGATACAACCTCAACTGACCGGTCTCAGGGTAAAAGACCAGTTAGCCCGTCTCAAACGGCACACTGTAAAGGCATAGCAAGTCCGTTAGTGGCTGCTGCTTTGGCAAAAAGCAGAATTTTCCCTTTTAGAGAAAACAGATTGCATGTAGTTACAGGAGAAAACCGTTCATGGTCAGTCTTTGAAGATTTTTAAAGAACCAGTTTTCCAGACAAAAGAAGTTGTTAGCATTCAAGCAAAAGATTATCATAGATAACATTCTTTATGCATTCTATGAATAAAAGGAAGATCATCTACTTGGAACCCTTGAAGCACTTACAGAAGAATTGCATGGTATCCATGCAAAAGATAAGGAAAAGTCTAAGGTAGTACGCCTAGAAAATCTAGAAAGTGTTAAGATCCCTATGACAACAATAAAGCGGTCTGAATGGTTCAAATTCCATGAGCATCTGGGAAATGGAAAGATGCTTCCACCAACTTTGTCTGCTGTTTCTGACCCATATTATGGAAGATATCTGGTTAATGTCCAAGCTGGACTCCCTCAGAAACAGAAACTATGGTTACTAGAGAATGATTTTGTGCATAATCTTTAGACAAAATCTAATGAAGATTTAGAAGGATTCCCTGAATTGATAATTCAAGCTGTCAAGAACATTAGACCAGACGGATGTATCCTGAGATTAAAGTTTATATCAACTCCACCGGAATGGATAATGCTGAAAGAGCAAATGAACTATATCTCTCATTATCATTATGTCAGGATAATTCAAGGTCCGATTAAAGGAGCGAGCAAGATGAGCGGAAATGACAGTCCTAATCAGAGCATTCCATGGATGAAGGCCATGACAATCATGTGTATCAAAAACATGGTGTGAAGAGATTATGAGTCAAGCCTTCTAGCAAGTGGAGAAAAAATAATGGTTTCCTGCTACAATCATCCTCCACCTGTGAATTGTGACTTTTTAGCTATTATGAGAAATGAAGTAGACTGCACCTTAGCTACTACAGAATGACATGAAAAAGTGGAAAAATAAAAAGAATATAGGATTTCTTATCCCTTTCCTTATGATTCAGACTTAGACAGTGAAGAAAAAGATGAAAAAGCATCAGAAGAACAAGAGGACCAAGATTCGTTGGCTGATTATGATTGCACTAATGAAGAATACTACAATATAGTAAATATGATGGAGAAATGAGCTGTGGCGACGCATCAAGACAAAACACTTTTCTTTTGTTGAAGTTAGTGCGCTCACATGATAGAGAAATGAACGGTGGCTGACGCATCACGACAAAAGATTTTTCTTTTGTTAAAGTTAGTGTGTTTTTCTAAAATAAAGTTTGATTCCTCTTGTCCCACACTTTCTCTTAGCTATTTTTAATTCAGGTTTAGAGTCCGAGTGCTATAAAAAGAGCTTCAAGCTTCCAAGAGAATGCATCAAAAAACTTAGAATAAAAGTTGGAAACACTCTCAACCTTCCTCTCAAAGTCAGAAAGCCAGAGAAATAATGTGTAAACAGTGTCTTTGGTATAGAGTGAAATAGGAGTGTGAGTACTGTGTGAAGATTTCAGTCTGTAATCATTCGGTGTGATATGCCTTTATTACAAGTAAGTTTCTTGTGCTTGTAATTACAATTATGAGTAGCTAAACAGCTTACCCAAGAGTGAGGCTCTGGGTTCTGTATTTATAGTTATGTTATGTTAAATAAATTCTAGCATATGCCCATAATTCCGTCACAAAAATATTTTTGTTTTAAAATTACTTTACTTTAAGTTGTTAAGCTGAATTTTGTATTTAAGATTTTTTAAGACAGCAGTGATTCCGCTAGTATAGTAACCATTCAGATAAGAAGTCGTTAGATGAAGTTTTGGCATGTTGAAGGCTAGTTCTTAAATTAAAATATAAATATGTTTTAGGTTGTAGAATATCCTAAATGCAATACCTAAAAATGATTTTATCTTATTATCCCTAATAGGTATGTCATTGATACTAAATAAAGAGTCTGGGTACCATATTGATCACTTTATAAGTTCAGGTACTATATTAAAAGTCTTCTAAGAGTTCAGACACTATAGGTGATAAAAAGGGTGAATGACCGTTTACACAAAATAATAAAAGTCAAACCCCAAACCAATGAATTAAAAAGTCAAATGTCCATTTCAATACAAGGTGTACTTACTAATGCCCAATTACACAAATCTTTATTAAATCCATAATAAAATAATATTTTTTGAGATAATTTTACTCTTGTTCCTTATACACTTAGAGAAAAAAAAGAATATTTTGTCAGAGCATCTTCGGTCGTCGGACTCCGGCAACCAATCGCCGGACTCCGGTCACCGGACCCTGAAAAATTACTAGTAGTCGGAATTTCGCCGAATTTTTTTCTTCTACTAGGGGCAATAAACTTTTACAGAAAGTTTACTAGGCAACATCTACATCAAATCTAAGTCTACTAACCCCAGTATACTCTAAATTTAAATCTAATAACTGTAGTATACTAAAAAACCAAATCTATTAACCCCAGTATACTCCAAACCAAGTCTAATAACACACTGTATATATCAAAACCAAGTTTACTAACCCCAGTATACTTCAAAACCAAGTCTACTAACACCAGTATTTCATCAAATCCAAGTCTACTAACCCTAGTATCGACGTTTCCTAGTGCCGGCGTGTAGATGACATGACCAGATCTAGATTTGACGATGCTCTTCAAACTAAGTGTTGCAGCGACCGGCAAGGACGAGGCAGAGATTAGGTGGAGAAGAGGATGAGGTCGTCGGAAAATGGTGGAGGCGAGGATGAGGTCGTAAGAGATGGTGAAGACGAAGCTCTGTGAGTGATAGTTAGAGAGAGAGAGAGAGAAGATCAGAAGAAAAAATCAACTTAGATGTAAAATCTAAAGTTTACTACCCTTAGTAAACTTTTACTAGGGTAGTAAACTCAAGCAGATGAACAAACTCGAGCCATTAGTAGTAAATCATAAGTTTACTGCCCCTAATAAACTTGAACCAGAGGTAGTAAACTTTATCAAAGGTAGTAAACTTGCAAAAGAGTGTCTCCAAAACCTATTATACACATTAAAAACAATGAAAAATCACTTAGATGCAAAAAAGTAAAGTCTACTAACCCCAGTATACATCAACCAAAGCTTCAATCTCCACGACAGCGACGGGGAAGCTCCACCTTGGATGAGTTTGGCCTCATGTCTGATCTGGAGAGAGAGAGAGAGAGGAGAGAGAAGTTTCTAGATCGGGACATGAGATCTAGCCTCATCGGTGTCTTCATGTCGATGTGGACTCGCACTGGCTCACCACGGCAGCCTCGGACTTGGTCAACAACGACGACAACCTCCGCATCTGCAGCTACGATCTGGATCTGGATCGTATATTCTCATCGGCGGTGGAGTCGCGTCGTTAGCAGGCTTCAGGTCGAGGTGAGGATGTGAGAGAGAGATAGGAGAGGAGAAGAGAGGAGACTGGAGAGGAGAGAGAAAAATGGGATCGGAGAAAAGAGAGACGGGGAGTATAAATAGTTAGTTTAGGGGTAATAAAGGTATTGTATTAAAAAAATTGGAATGGACATTGAGAAAATCTTTTCATTGAAATAGACAATCAATCTCTATAATTAGTACTATATGGTCAATTATTGTCATAAAAACCCTAAAAATGGATACTAGTAAAAGTGATCGAGCTAACTTTTGGAGCAATTAAAGGATAATCTGTCTTCAAAAACTTTAGTTCAGAAAATGGCATATAAAACTTAAGGAATGAACTTTGTGTGCACTCGAAGCAGAAACCTTTATGCTTACTAGGGAATGTGCCAAAGTTCACTCCTAGCTGTAAAGCGCCAATCCACTTCGCGCTTCTCTTTCTCTACTACCTGCCTTGCACCTTAGGCTACTACACTTCGATCTAGTCTCTATCGCTATCTATGTCTATACACCAAATATATAGATAACACACCAAATTAATTTTAGGCCTCAAAACCAGGTTCTCTCATATATATTTAAGGTTGAAGTCTTCACGATAAAAAGAAAACCTTATTGAATCACAAGCTAATAAGTTTATAAATTAGTTATAGCTGTAAAACAAAGTTTCATATGAGTTTTACTACTAATGAGTTAATACCGTTCATATTTTGGTCGACTATGCTTGTATTGTGTCTGATTTTGGGTCTTAATTTATATGTATTTTTTTATCTAGATATACACAAAATTATCCTGTAATAGCCAACTTCAGTTCCAAGTTTGTTAGAAGTGGAAATATGAGAACTCCCCCTTTGTGGTTAGTAATTCTTTGTTAAATTTTATAGTCTTACCATAGATTAACTTGAATTGAAATACAATAATTTAAATGAATGATATCAGTAACTCAAACTTTAGCTACGGAGGTCTTCAAATACAGTTATAATTAATCTCGAATTATAATTTAATTAACCTGTTATGTAGATTTAACATATGGGAATTCTCATTCATCAAACCACCACTAGTACATGACGAAATTCCGTAAGCATGATTAGATGAAATCTCAACAACTAAAACAACTTATTTGCTTCAAATATATATATAGTGGTCGGTCCTCCCAACCATTTGAGCACGCTACACGTGTGCTCATTTCTATGGTATAGTGATACACAAAAAGCCACCAGTCTCCTTCTCGAAACAGGATTCCAATGAGGAGAGAGAATTAGTTTCCCACGTCTTATCCTAATTCACATAATCATTACAAAAATAAAAATAAAAATAAAATCCAGTTTGATTATCATTAATAAAGCAACTGAGTCCATTAATTACAACACCCCTCCTTCCTCCCTTGTATTTCTCCACGATCCCCCGATTTTCATTCCCACCAGAAATGAAGACGACCCAAAATAAGCCACCACCGCAAACCCAAACACTCCTCTACTTCTTCTCCTCATTTCAAACCCTCTCCGCCATGCGCCGCTGGCTCTCCGCCGCCCTCCTTCTCTCCCTCGCCGCCCTCTTCCTCTTCGCCTCCATCTCCCTCCACCTCTCCCGCTCCTCCATCTCTCTCTCCGACCTCGTCACCCACTACCCCATCCCCACCCCAACCTCCCACCTCATCCGCGACCACGTCTCCACCGTCGCCGTTCTTTTACCGGCCTGGGAGATCCTCGTGATTGTCTCGCCGGAGACTCCGCTCTCCGGCAACCGCAACGGTTATGTCTGCGTCTTCCAGAACAACTCCACCTCCGACGCCAAATTCGCAGGGACTCTCCCGTCGAGGAACCGCACGGCGTTCTATTGCCTCATGCCGCGGAGAGTCAAGCGTCTCCGGCCGTTTCTCCAGCCGGCGCTGTCCGCGACGTCCCATCAGATTAAGAAGGACTCGCCGGAGCTTTTCCGGTGGACGTTTCTCGTCTACGAGTCATTCTCCACCGAAAACGACGTCGTTCTCTTCGTGAAAGGTCTCAACAACCGCCCCGGCGTCAACCGCCCCCCGACCGATTTCCGGTGCGTGTTCGGTAACGCCGTCAGAACCGCCGTCACGAGCTCTTCTCAGGAGGTCTTCCGCTGCCAGCACCCGAACCTGACGGCGTTTAAAGACGCCGTCAACGCCACGAGTGTCTCACTGGAAATCGTCGAGAAGAGTCTGGTGGTTCCCTCCGTGGCTTACTACACAGCCCCCAAACGACGTCGGATTGAGAGCAGCGACAGTATCGCGGGGCCCACCCAACCGAGTCACGAGCTGTGCGCGTGCACGATGGTGTACAACGTGGCTAAGGTGTTAAGGGAGTGGGTGACATACCATTCCCGGATCGGAGTCGACCGGTTTTTTCTTTACGACAACGACAGCGACGACGACCTGGGACACGTGGTGCGACAGCTCAACCGGGAAGGGTACAACATTACGACGACGTTTTGGATATGGCCGAAGACACAAGAAGCTGGGTTCTCCCACGCTGCCGTGTACGGCAAGTCATTGTGCAAATGGATGATGTACATTGACGTCGACGAGTTTGTTTTCGCTCCGAATGCATGGAGCGAGGCTCCGGCACCGGAGAGGCACATGCTCAAGTCTCTAATACCGAAGGAGCCGGATATCGGGCAAGTTTCGATCCGATGCAACGAGTTTGGCCCCTCACACCAGAAAACGCACCCATTGGAAGGTGTCACGCAGGGGTACACATGCCGGAGGAAGTTGGGGCGGTCGCAGCAGCGGCACAAGTCGATTGTGCTGCTCGAGGCGGTTGAGTACTCACTGCTCAATATGATACACCATTTTCAGGTAAAGAAGGAGTTTAGGTCATTGCAACTCAGCATGGAGGCAGCTATAGTGAACCATTATAAGTACCAAGCTTGGGCTGAGTTTCAAACCAAGTTTCGGAGAAGGGTGTCGGCTTACGTGGTGGATTGGACTGAGACGGTTAATGCGGCATCCCAGGATAGAGCTCCCGGGCTAGGGTTTAAGCCGGTGAAGCCGAATGGGTGGGAGGACATGTTTTGTGGGGTTAGGGATCAGAGGTTAATGATGTTGACGAAGAAATGGTTTGGTTCACCTGGTAGTAGAAAAATGGTGTGGCAAATTTGATTTCTTTGATGCCAAAGAACAGGTAAATTGTGTAGATTGATGTAAATTTTGAAATGAGAGAATACAAATTGGGTAAATACCAAGTAATTACATGAAGCCAATTAAAAGTGCAAAAAGATAGAGAATAGTGAAGCTAGCATAGGATTCGTTAATGCAACTTCTTGTTGATCTCTATGGGTGTATTCATTTTCTTTTCTTTTCGGGGTTTAGAGTTGGATTTTTTAATTAGGTGTGATTCGATTCTTAACACAATTATGCATTTGATATAAAAAAAATAGTAACACTTCTTTTTCTTTCTTTTATGTTTGAAAGGCTATAAACTCGGTTTTGAATGAGAAAAAGAATCAAATTTCTTAGGGAATCATGATATTTTTTGTTTCATGTCTCCAGTAACTTTGGTGGTCAAATTTTGGGCCTTCCCTCAAGCAATCATCTGGAAATGTGGATTAATTCCCATTGGAGTTAATATGTATTACATATTCACATTGATATATATTTTCCCTGTATCTGCTCTTATACATATTTCATTTCTGTAGCAATTGAAGTTATCTTCTTGGCTCTACAGACACGTACTATTTGCACCCCTGCAGGCGATGTTTCTGTACGTTGTATATAGTACATTCAAAAGACGCTTGTGCATGAATGCAACTATCTATAACTGGGAATTCTAAATTCAATGACAGTACATGGTCATGCAATCTAATAAACTTAAAGTCGATCTTCTACACTCTTCCGTAAGACCTCTTTTTATTTTTTCCCATTGCAGAGGCATCTAAATTTATCCTCTGCAAAATGCACACACTACCAGATAAATTAGTATGGCCGACGAAAAAATGGCTGACGAAAAAAGCCTTCATCGGTCTAAAACATATTTCGTCGGCTATACTAGACTTTAACCGAGAAAGCTCTAATTTATCAGCTAAACTTCTTAACTTTAGCCGACGAAAAAGGAATTGCGTCGGCTAAAGTTTTTTTTCGTCGACTTTGGTATCTATATTTTAGCTGACGAAAAAAAAATTATCGTCGGCCATGATATAATAAATAAAATAAAAAATAATATATATTTAAATACCATAACCGATGAAGACGTAATAAATTCGTCGGTTATGGTATAATAAGAGTTTAAGGTTTAGGGTATTGTCGGCTATAATATAATAAATAAAATAATATTTAAATACAATAGCCCAACTTTATTTTGACATATAAGGGGCACATTTTTTCTCCCTCACTGGGCCTTAAATCGCTAAGGGCCAACCCTGGTTGCAAGTTGGTCAATAAAAATAAAAGAGTATTTTTAGAGTTTTTAAATATGGAAGATACATCTGGGTTGGGTTTTTTTTAATGAATTACAAGCTGCTCTTAACTCTCTTGATTTGAATATTGATGATATGCGTAGATATTGGTATGATAATGGTTCTAATATGAAAGAAAAACACCAAGGTTTTCAAAAAAGATTACTTGGACATTAATCCTAGAACTTTCTATATGTCTTGTGGTTGTCATTCTCATAATTTGGTTCTTTCTGATATGACGAACTCTTTTTTAAAAGGTAAATTGTTTTTGATGCATGTCAAGCTATATATAATGTGTTTGCTTTTTCAACAAAGAGATGAAACGTTTTACTTAAATATATATGTGGATGACTTAACTTTAAAATTTTTGTGTGTGAAATGATATATGGAAAAGTCGTACAGAAAGTCTAAAAGCAATAAAAAGTCAAGCTCTAAAAATAAAAGATACTTTAATCAAATTAGCTGAAGTTTCTAATGATTCAAATGTGAGTTGGGATGTTGAGAAAGTAGCTTATGGTGAATTTTCAAGCTTTGAATTTATTATGAGTTTGGTTATTTGGTATGACATTTTGTACAAAAATCAACTTGGTGAGCAAAAACTTACAATTTAAAGATAAGCGTCTTCATGTAACTATTAAAAGTTTGAAATGGGTACTTTAATTTTTTGAAAAATATAGAGAAAATAGTTTTGATTCTGTAATGATTGATGCTAAAGAAATTGCTAATGAAATGACAATTGAATCAGTTTTCGGGTAAAACGTAAAGCTATAAGAAAGAAACATTTTGTTGAAAATCCTGTTACTGACAGAGAACAACAATCTGCTCAAGAAAATTTTAAGACAGACTATCTTGTTTTAGTTGATATGGCAATTTCTCAATTGAAGATTAGATTTGAACAAATAGAACTTTTTGAATCTATATTTGGCTTCTTATTTGATACATCACGGTTAATTGTATTGGATGATGAAGAAAGGAAAAATTGTTGTTTGAAACTTGAAAGTGCTTTGAAACATGGTGAGGTATATGATATTGATGCAAAACGTTTACTTTAAGAATTACAAGTATTGCTGAAAATGCTACCAATTGAAGCATACGTAACTGAAAAACCTTAGAATTCCCTTGAAGTTATGGAATTTGCAAAAAAATGGATATGTTTCCAAGTATTTTGGTTGCCTGTAAGATTTTATTAACTGTATATGTTACTGTGGCATCTGCGGAAAGAAGTTTTTCAAAATAAAAGTTAATAAAAACTTATTTGCAGACAATTATCACTCAAGATAAGTTGAATGGATTAGCAATATTGAGTATTGAAAAAAAATATGTTGAAAGGTATTGAGGTTGAAGATATTGTTAATGATTTTGCTTCTAAAAATGCATGAAGAAACTATTTTATATAGATGAGCTGTGATTTATATGTAGTTACAAGAGTTCCAGGTTTGTGGGAGGTTGATGATCAAGATAAAAGCTCAAAAACTAAAAAGAAAAGAGGTAAGAAGGTCATCAGTTTATCGTTTATAACTGAAGAGTTATTTGATATTATTTGAATGTTGTTCCAACTAATTCCAGTGAATGTTCAGTTTGAACATTTTTCACGTTGAATGTTTTTTAGTGAATGTTTATCTTCTAAAGTATAAGCTAAAGGCGCACTGTTACAACTTATTGCAGTGAATGTAAATGAGGCTGTTTCACTATCTTTATTTTTCTTTTCATTTCTGGGGTATTAGTTTTATGTTCCCCCATTGTATCATGTTTTAGCATATCAATAAAAAAATTCAGACGTGGGGATAAGCCTCTTAGCGTTGCACTTGGCTTGGTTCGAAACGTCGAAAAAATTTGGTCTTTTTTCAATTAAATTTTTTTATATAAGGGGCACATTTTTTCACCCGTACTGGGCCTTAAATCGCTCAGGGCCATCCTGGTTGCAAGTTGGCCAATAAAATTAGAAGATTATTTTTTTAGAGTTTTTAAATGTGAAAGATACATCTAGGTCAAGTCTTTTTGCTAAATTACAAGCTGCTCTTAACTCTTTTGATTTGAATATTGATGATGTTAGAGGACATGGGTATGATAATGGTTCTAATATGAGAGAAAAACACGAATGTGTTAAAAAATATTACTTGACATTAATCATAGAGCTTTCTATATGTCTTATGGTTGTTATTCTCTTAATTTTGTTCTTTCTGATATGGCAAACTCTTTTTTAAAAGACAAATATTTTTTCGGTACATGTCAAGCTATATATAATGTGTTTGCCAATTCAACAAAGAGATGAAACCTTTTACTTGAATATGTAAAAGTTTGTTTTCAGCCAAGATATTTATTATAGGAGGATAATGAATTTTACCTCACAAAGTTGTGTATGCGCAGATTTCACATTTACAATGAGAGCAGAAAGAGGATCTTCATAAGAATCTCCAGTTTCAGCAAGGATAATTGCTACAAGAGCATCAGGTATGCGTAATATAGTCCTTGGAACATCCCGCCCACCCATTTTCTTCACATCATCAGTAGACTGCTAAAAATGCAAGTGAATTAATATTTGTTACATCACAAAATAGTGGTTCATCAGAAAACAATAGGCATTTTGAATCCTCACTTACCTCATCAACGGAAGACACGTGCTAGGTAAATTCGTTACTGACTGGCACTAGCGACGGAATCTCTGCAGTTTACTGTTAAAGTCTTCAAGCTCTAAGGAGCTGACAAAAAGCTTGATGTTCCCCCTAGGACACAGAGCAGCATCATGCTCCTCAAAAATTGCAAACCAATTTTTTTTGTTTATTTTCTCTTAATCGTAAAAAATCATTTGTTTTCTGGGTCTGGAAAAATTTAGTAATGTAACCGAAGTTGAAAAACTGACATCGACCAAAAAAATTGAAAAACTGACAATTAGAGAATGAAAATATGAGCACAAACATAGGAAAAGAATTATCATCATATTCATTGATAAGAGACCATTTATATATGGTTATAGAAATGAATACATAGTTATATTCTAAGTACATATTCTGACTGTATAAGGTCAAGACACACATGACAAAATATTCTAAAATAACAATGTCGTTATGAAATCGATCATACCAGTTTTGAATTATATCTAAAGAAGTGATTTGTGGAACAATATTGCATGTTTCTTTTTTTAAAACAAATATTACCCATTTTTTTCTTTAACATCTTTTCCTCTTAAACAAAAAAAATCCTCTTTAAGCTACGATGAATCCGCTAGAAATAAAGAAGCAGCAGCAACCATTGCTTAGTCTTCAACTCAATCCATTGCTCAAGTCGCCCCAAAGTCTGTTCATGGATATCACCAATGTAGTTCACATCTTCCCTTCCATTCAGAAAGAAAAGAAATCAATATCTCATTTTTCCAAATTCCTAGATTGTGTATATATATATATATATATAATGCATGTCCAGTTGATATTTTGTACCTTTTTTCTGTACAAATGCTAATATGCAGGTTGATACATTAGACTAGATCGAGCACAATCAATCTCATTATCCACACACAAAAGGCCACATCCTGTCAACTACTCAATCCGCACATTCTTGTTGCCAGTTTAATGGTAAGTTTTATCATTTGACCTTGAATCTTCATGGGCCTATAAAAGATTAGTTATGATAAATAATGACGTGTGCTTGTTACCGAGTGTAATACAATTTAAAAATTATTTTTGTCTATTACAATATTAGTAAATAAGGTTCAAATCAATCGGAGAACTTAGAGAGCTCATGCGAGTAAAAACCAAATAAGTTAGTATCTAAAAACTAAGGAAATTATTTACAACATATTAACATCAATTAAATTTACAAATTTCATAGGGGGATTTGTGATTTGGTTTTATAAATTCCTACAAAACAGAAAATAAAAATATTATTTACAATTGATTGACTTCCACACCTTCAAAATCATATTTCAGAGAATAAGATGCATGCGATAACAATCTTCAATCACTTTAATTGAATAATCACCAAAAGAGAAACAGAGAAGAGTCCTAAACACGAGCCTACGAGGTCATGCATTTAATCGGTTCTTCTTAATTATCATCCAAGTTATAACGTCTGAACTTCGAACATTTTACATGTCGATGCTATCAATACTATAAGTATCTGTCTTCACACATGCAAATCATTAAGCAAAAGAACAGACTCTAACATGTAAGAAATTTACGTACGACGCTTATTTTACCACATGTAGTGCAAGTTCTCAACAACGACTAAGCCATTTCCATCACTTTAGATCTAACTTACCTACGAGGCTTAGTTAAGATCATAGCAATCACCAATCCTGCAAAATCAGATTAGTAATAAACCAAGTAACAAGCATTCAAAGATCCAATAGGTGATAATATCAATTAAGCAACATCATAAAATTATTAAAACAAAGTTCTTATAAACTGAAAATTAACATAGTTCACAATCATGACATCCATCCAATCTGAAAAATAAAACATAAAATCTTATTTCGAAAACTAGAATAAGAACAAGGAAACAAAAAACTTTAGGCATGGAATTACACTTTTTCAATGAACTCGATGGCCGATTGAAGTACTTGAGAACGAGTAACTCCAAGCTAAGACTTCAATATTTCCTAGAACGTCACAGGCAGCAAGGGTCTCCTTCTAGGGTGGCGGCAACAATAGAGGATTAATGAGAACGTTTTCTGATATTTTCTAGAGTGGGAAGTGATCACCAAAAACATTGCTCTTGTCCTCCTTTAACAATGATCCGGCTGCCCTTAGGGTTTACTCCTAGCCATTTATTTAATCTTGATCCAACGGTCATGAAATAATGTACAATATCTTCAAATAATAATACATGAAAATCTCTAGAATTTCTTGTGCACAAAGACTTCAAATTTAGCTACATTGTGGACTAGGTTCGTTGCTTGAATCCCCAAAAGAAATCAGCAAATTAGGATCTTCCATGTATGGCCGAAAATCAGCTTCTCCTCTTTAATTTGATTGCGCCATTAAAGTTTCTAAAAATAAAAGGGAATAAGTTAATACAAATCAGAATAATAGGGATTTAAACCAAATATTTAAGAAAAAATTCCCTTATTTTCATATTTGAAATACAAAATAATCCCTTGATTTAAAATCCTCCTTGATTAATTCGGAAAAAAAAACCCAAAGATTTGGCGTCCTACTCCTTGTTTTATGGCGATAGATTTTGGGCCCAATCCATATAGGATTTGGCTTCCTTGCTTCATATGGAATCACTGTCTGAAGAGGAAAGAAAGTTTCCAAAATAAATTAGAAAAAATCAAAGATAGTAAGTTTCCTAAATCAAAATAGAAAAGTTTTCCAAAGTAAAATAGGTAAGTTTCCCCTTTTCAAAACAGTAAAGTTTCCCAAACGATTTATCCTTCGATTTTACGATTTATTGAGACTCCTTGTTGCACTAGGAGTCCTTGTTTGACTAGGAATCCTCTTATTTTGCCGTTTTCATCTTTTTGTGTAAACCTTCATTTATTGACTCTAAAATACAAAGCATGTTAGAAAGGGAGTTATTGAGGAAAGAACGAAGCTAAATAGGGTCGGAAATACATTAAGAATGTAGCATAAAATGTGTTTATCAAATAGCAAGATCATTGACATTTATACAGACACAAAAAGAAAAGAGATACTCATAATAATCCTTGGGTCTAAATTGTTGTGTTTTTTTTATTTCATCTAAACAAACTAAAACAATTATAAACCATTGAAATGTGGAGCTTCAATTCCATACTATTATTGTGGAATAATAACATATTGCAACTGCCCCCAATCTAAAATGTGCAAGACACCTAAACCTGAAACACTATACTCTATCGTTTTATAGTACTCCATCCTTCTAGCTAATTGCAACTTTTATTTATTGATTTGCTACTAACTTAACAACTGAATAAGTAACTAGCCTCCAACCCACATGTCATGTGTTAAAGAGCAATGAATACTGTGATAAAAGAAGAAAAACAATTCAAGGATGAGAAATTTAAGCATGCATGTTAGAAGCAAAAGGGCAATAAGACTATTTTCACATAAAGGAGCCAAAATTGTTCCTTATCACCCTATGTAAGACAGAAGCTATAGTACTTCCTACCTTTCCTAGCTACTTAGAAACAGATTTTGAAATAATTAGTTTTCAAAAGTTGGATTCTCTCATGCTTTTAAATCAATATGATGTATGCACATGAGATTATTCTTTTGAATTAGAACTTGATCTTGCTTGAGTCATCATTTCTAATATGATAACTAATTAGTCCCTCCTACATATTCACACGGAATAACAAATTAAACTGCAAAAATGTCACTACCAGAAAAAAAAAAAAAAAAAAAAAAAAAAAAAACCTTTAGCCGACGAAATTTTTTTTTGTCGGCTAAACTAATTTTTTCGTCGGCTATAGTTAAATTTTAGCAGACAAAAAAATTTTTGTCAGCTAAAGTGATTTTTTCGTCGGCTATAGTATATGAACTTTAGCCAACGAAATTAGGGTATTTCGTCGGCTAAAGTAACTTTTAGTTACAAAATTGGACTACGGATATTTCGGTGTCTGATTGACTATTGTGATACAAATCTGGAAGCAGAACGGCCATACGAGTCAAACTTATTGCTAATGCAATGATATATAGACTTTTTTGGTCATCCGAGTTCATTTAAGGCTTCAAAATGAAGTTTTTCTAAACACTTAACACACGAAAATGCCCATATCTACACCTATATGAGGTATTTTGGTCGAACCTTCAACACAACAAACACTCACCATAATGAGACGCAGCTGTTCATCTAAAAATTTTAAGACATTTACCCCTTGATGATAGGGCTCCCCATATAAATAAATAATGGTAAATAATAGGCATGTTGTGATTCCGGTCATCAGAATTCACAAACAAAAATACGACCTTCAGATATCATCAATATATTGAAATATATCTCTGGTAAAAAATTCAACTTTATCCGATAAATTTAAGGACTTCATCTAGACGGTCAATCTCGTAAGTCAAACCCCTAAATTGTATTGACTACAACTATCGGCACCGAGACTTTACCGGAATTATGTGATTTTTCAACCGTAGACGTATTTCACCATTCCGGTCATATCTTATTTCACGACTTTTTTGCGTTTGAAGTTTCTACGTAGAGTTTGTTTTAGAAACGGAACATTTACTTAAAGCTTAGTAAACAAGTTATACAACATTAGTAGGCATGTTGTGATTCCGATGATCAAAGTTGAGAAACAAAATTTCGACCGTCTGATATGATCATTATGTTGAAATATGACTATAGGAAAAAATTCAACTTAATCTGACAACGTTAAGGGCTCGATCCTTACGGTCAATCTCGTAAGTCAAACCCCTTATAGCACGGAAACGGTCATTTGACCGCCTAAATTACGTATTTTGCCCGGACCTTCAACTGAAAATAGTTTCAAATCGATGAGACGCGACCAGTGGTATAAAAATTTTATAAAAAATAACCACTGGAGATATGGCTACCGCTAGGGAGAAAAAATGGAAAATTGCATTACCCGCAACTATCAGCACCGAGACTTTACCGGAATTACGTGATTTTTTAACAGTAGACATATTTCACAATCCAGTCATATCTTATTTGACGACTTTTTTTCGTTTGAAGCTTATACATATAGGGTTTAGGGTTTTAGCTGACGAAATTAGGGTAATTCGTCGGCTAAGTTTAAATAAATAAATTAAAAAAAATAACTATAGCCGACGAATTACCCTAATTTCGTCGGCTAAAGTTAAATAAATATATAACTATAGCCGACGAAATTCGTCGGCTAAAGTTAATTAAAAATTCAAATTTTTTGACGGGGAATTTTAAAATTTTGAAATTTTTTCGACTAAAATTTTGAACTTTAGCCGAAGAAATTTCGTCGGCTAAAGTTCAAAATTTTCTATATCTTTCATTTTCTCCTTCTCCTCCTCCTCCTCTTCCTCCTACTCCGACGTCAACAACGTACTCCTCATCCTACCTCCTCTCCTCCTCCTTCCTCCTTTAAATCATTCTCCTCCTCCTTCCTCCTCTAAATCCTTCTCCTCCTCCTCCTCCTCCTCTCCCTCTGCTAACCTTCTCCTCCTCTCCTAGCTTCTCTCTCCTCCTCCTAGATATTAAAATTCATCGGCTAGTTAAAAATAATAATAATAACTATAGCCGACGAATTACCCTAAAATTCGTAATTCGTCGGCTAAAGTTTAAAAAATAAAAAAAATATAATTTTAGCCGAAGAATTTTAGGGTAATTCGTTGGCTATAGTTAAATAAATAAATAAATAAAAATATCTATAGACGACGAAATTTAATAAAATTCGTCGGCTAAGGTCCAAAAATTCGTCGGCTAAAGTCCAGAAATGAAGTGACGAAAAATTTCTTCGTTGGCTAAATAACTGACTTTAGCTGACGATGAACAGTAATTTCGTCGGCTAAAGTCTTGGCCGACGGCTTTTTCCCGACGACTTCTTAGCCGACGAAATTTAAGGTTTAGCCGATAAAAAAATTTCGTCGGCTAAAGTGGTTGTTCTGGTAGTGTGTTCTTGTATAATATTGAATAGCGCATAAGTTTGTGAAGTGCGAACAAAACCAATATAGAAAAAAAAACTAAATCACCAAACAACCAAATTGAAGCTTACATGGAACACAATGTGTGGAAAATCCCTGACAGACACTCCTGAGCTTGATTAGGCAAACTCCACCATCTGTCTATCTCTTTGTACATCAAACACATACTATGAGAAACATAACTCATGGTGATGAAAGTTTACACAAAAATCTTAATCGAATCAACAATGAAATGGCCGAACCTAACAAAATTGACCTCCAAATTACCAATATGGGATAAAAAAACTCAATGGAGGTCCTTAGCATGCCACTCTCTGGAAAACACTTTTCGATAAAAAGCGAAAAAACGATTTGAAATCAAAACACACAAAACCCGGACAAAAATTTGAACAAAAGCCATAATAATTGAAAAGAGAAGAATAGGCAGACCTTCAAAACGTACAAACTGGAAAAAATACAGACACTACCCACACAAAGGCATAACCTACAACAATGAAAATGAAATCAGACACCAACATGTAAACTAAAATTAGTGAAAAGCTAGCATACACCCACTGTGAGGATTGAGGAAGACACGACAACGACCAACAATGAGACACACTATGGAAACTAGTGGAAAGAAAGTGTATTGAGGATGACACAGCATAGACCAACAATGAAGTGGGCGCTAAGGAAATCAACGTGTGTTAGTGAATTTGAAAGCCCTATTCCCTATGATGCCTTGTTTGATCAACAGAGACAGTGCAAGAGAGAGTTGTAGGCAAAGATTAGAAAGCGAGAAAGAAGAGCGCGGCAGAGCCACGATGACAAATTCGTTATTAAACAACCCAAATGGTAATCCCGTAACCCAAACGAGGGAGGATGCCCGCGTCTTGTCGCGGGTCATCAATGATGCAAGGCATGATAAACACACTAATACAAAAACGTTTCAATCAAATAAAAGCGTAAACATATATTAGAGAATTAATTCAATTCATTTGAGCCAGGACTCAAAGACTTCATAATATCACATTCATTCAATAGCATTTGTATGAAAATTTCCAGTTCTAAAGACCAGAAACTCTGTAGATACAGTCTTTTTTTGTCATAAAGCAGCAAGATTACAGTCAAAATATATCTATCAAATCAAAGCCAATATTTTTCAAGGGACATGTTTTGCACTTACTTGAGCTTCTATCGAGCCAAACACACCAACCAACTATCAATGTATGCTAACATTATTCAACAGCAAATTCTAGCGTCCACAATCATCAGACTGCTAAAATCCAAGAAATAACAATAACTCAAAATTCATAGGTAGAAAAAAAAATTACCAAAGTACATGGCCATAACTAATAAGCTTACTTGTAAAAGAGCCATCAAACTTTTCTAACGGATGATTCCAATGTTTTATTACGATTTCAACTTGAATATACGAAGGAGCTGTAATGTACCTGAATACTAAGTTGTATATGAGAGCTCAATGCTCCGCAAATTGGTTCCTGAACTCAACAACTGAGTATTGTGCAAATCTGCAAAATGAAAAAAAATAGTTATATATAAATACAAATAGACATGTTCCTTTCCAAATTTGCTAAATATGTTTCTTTAATCGGCAGTTTCATTCGAGTAAAAACCAAGCAAATAATTAAAACGAATGCATTATGTTATCAAAAGAGGAAACCAAGATAATGCAGAATGCTAAAATGAGAAACAGTAGCAGAATATATCAATACTAACAGCTTGTTGCATAAGACCTGCAGATCGCATACAAAAACATAATTTAGTATTGGAGTTGTATACCAAAGATACATTTTATTATTATTATTTTTAAAACCAAAGTTACATGATTTAGTACATAACTTGAGATGAAGAAAAACTGTAATAGCGTACTCTTTTCTTTGGAAGTAAAAAATTCCCGATTTTTTTTATAAAAATACTTGATAAATCAGAGATTTTTGAAAATGTCAAAAAATATTTCCGGAAGTGTTATCTTTTCCATTCATCTGAGTGTCACGATCAACATAGATTGAGGCACCAGAATCAGACATCTCTATCAGTTTAAGTTGAGATAATATTTAGCAAGCGAATAAGGAAAAAGCATATTCTCATTAATCAAAAGATGAATAGAAAATGAACACCAGCTTTAATGTTTACCCAAAATAATGTGCAATGATTTGTGTTCAATGCTTTCCTCTTAACCATCTCTCATTTCCTTCTCCGTAGACACTGATGCTCTTTGTGGAGTAAAGGCAGATCAAAAGTGCCTTCTCATAACTTCAAGCCTCCTTCTCCCCTCATGCTCTCTCAGCTGTAAAAACAAATATAATTAGACACTGTACAAATTTTGTCAATACTTCCATTCCATGGATGTTGTGTTGTTCAAATCCTTTAATTGGTGTGTCATCTGACACCTCTCCAGTGACCATGTCAATGCAAAATGGATGATAGGTTCGTCCATCGATGACTGAAACCCAGACACATCAGTCAGAAATTATATTACTAATATATGTTTTGAATAAGGACTCCCCAGTAGAGCAAGTTATGCATTAGTTTTATAAAAATATTTACATGAAACACAAAACTTACATAATGTATAAATTTTGTAAAAGTATAATGTATAGTGTAACTTTTTGAAATTCAAAGTATTAAGTATAGTGTATAAAAATCACCAAAACTAAAGGGATTTGTCAATTATCTAAATAATTTCAAGTTGATAAATGTTATAAGAGAGAATAAATTGTCATTCATCTAATCATCCGAGTAAATTATAAGTTGATAACATCTCAACTTTGAAACCATATCAGTCTGTACACAATATATTGAAACTAATTTCATCCTTTTCTGAAAAAAAAAACTAGAAAATAAGTATATGAACTTGTTTACCTGAATGCATTCGTTTGTAGTTGTCTTCCTCATTTCTTCATGGAAATAAAATTTAAGAAGTGGCACTAAAGTTGGGGCAACCTGCAACAAAATGACTTTTTAGTATCATATCACTTTCAGCTCTGGAAGAAAAATAACTATGACAAACATGATCATCAATCTATGGAAGGAAACATTCTTTCAATTCATCTGCATAAATGAACATTTTTTCTCACAATCACAAACTCACTGAATCAAAATAAAGACACAATTTATCAGTTACATGCTCTCTTCTAAATTCTAATGCCTCAGATTGTAACTTGGTCTAAAAATCAAGCTCCTTGAGAACTCGTGTTTGTCCATCTAGAAGCCTCTTTTTCTTGTCCAAAGAGAGCCATGCCATATTCTCAATATCATCCGCAAGTCTCGAATGTCTAAATGCTTTTCGCATACTTCACTCTTCCGAATTACAGAGACAAAGTAAAAAACTTAGGTAATAATTAAACGATGAAAGATCATTCGTCTCTGAAATTAAATAAGATTTCTCATGCATCCATCCAACTGAAATGAATACAAAAGAGAGAGAGAGAGAGTTAGACATAGCAGCACACCTTTTGTAAGCTCTCATATCATGAAGAACAATGAGAAAGAGTTAGATTCTGGTAAAAACAAACATGCTAGACTTATCAAAGAAATAAATTTGAATAATCCAGAAACCAACATCTAGAGGTTTGAAACCAATGACCCAAAAGTCCAAAACCTAGACTATAGAAATTCATAACGTCGAAAGAAGAAGAATTGCAAAGACAATCAATTTGCCAGATGAACAAAAAAGAAATTCTATTCAAATAAGCAATGGATTTATGACTCAAACATAAATCTTAAATAATAGTAGTATTAAAGTATTAAACTCATATCAATCATCGAAAATGCTTGGTTTGATATAGAAAAAAGTAATCGAAATAAGGGGAAAAATCAAAAAGAATTATATAAAAAACATATCATAAACTTTCAGATGCAAGTGGGCATACTGAAATCTACCATTTCACAACCTCAAATCTATCAACAAAAGATTGATCACAAAGGAAAAATCCTTGCGAACAAAGAAAATTGAATGAATCAGGGTTAATTAGCAATATGTCTAGAGAGTCTGACCATCCATTTTTCGCATCACTTTGCATGAGCTTTTGAAAGGTTGTTATTTAAAGAATATATTCACTTGGATCGATGTGTAATGATGAATTGTTTCAATTTACAAGTCATTTCCAACTTCACCAGTTAACAGTTCTGTTCTGATCACTGGTACGAGAACCTTACAATTAGGTGACATTCTTATATTCATTCTTCTTGTATGATATTATTAATTGTAGAGAAAAGTGGGTTCTCGTTTTAACTTGAATTATTATGTTTGTCTGCAAAGTACTTAAATATTTGTACTTTGTGTTCTTTGCAGTAAAATGTTATGGATGCCACAAGAAGCATCCATCCCTGCATAAGTACATAACAAATCATAAATATTAGAGATAATACCAATGCGAATGGAGTGAACATACTGAGAAGCATATGGAAGCTGGCTACACAACACAAAGAAGGATAATAGTATCTTTTTTTCTACACAACACAAAGAAGCATAATAGTATCTTTTTTTTAATAGTATCTTTTTTTTAAAAGATACTATTATGTATAAAACATTTCAAATTCGTCAATTGAATATTCTAGATTGATTATTGTATCTCTTCTTTTGTTTATTCAAAGTCCATACCACTAGAGCTTTGTCATGGTGATGTGTGTATATTCTGCTACCAATAATTGATTTTCTGAATTTGACTAGAAAATCAATTTTTAATTTTTTTAAATACTTAAAATAATTTCATGACGTTTTCAAAACATCATGTAAATTCTTTTAATGACGTTTACAATCCACCATAGAGTTTAATGGTGTTTCAAACCGTTGAAATTATTTTCATGGCGTTATTTAAAAACGGCATAGAATGTATTTCACAACGTTTTTTAAAATGTCACAAAAAGAACAACTTCAGTATAGATGACGTTAAAGCATCGTGTCGAAAGACGACATTAAACCATCCTCCAGTTATGCTTCTTAATGCCACCACCATCCCAGACGAAGAGGAAGCTTTATCTCTTGAGAACATAAACGCGTTATAAACATGATAACCACTCTGAACCTGGTACTTTCCTTTTTTATCGAAGTGCCAAACATACCAATCTTCACACTCTCCCACCTCAAACGAACAGACGCCATAGAGTTCACCTCCCCCATAGTGAATTATTCTCTTATGAAGTCAAAATTCTGGTCCTTTGTTTCTTCATCAGTTAGGTCACAAACCAATAGCTCCTCCGTGCCCTCCATCACTGGGGAATAAGGTCTAAAGGAATGGGGAGTTGGGACCTAAGGGTCATCCCACACAGAAGTGTTTGTCTCTGAACCATCTTGAACCTGCAACTCCAATCTAAGTACCTCACGACCAGCTACAATACTTTTCCATGTATAAGAGTCTCCACCCTTTGATTCTGCCTCCATGAAGGAACAAGTCGGATAATACTTTTCCTTTAACAACCTAGAGAGAATGTTGTTAGGTTCAAGCAGCAATTTCTACCCTTGCTTAGCCAGCAATGCTAGATTGAAGTTATGCATATTTTGGGAACCTAGCCCTCCTTCACCCTTTGTGTAGCACATCTTGTCCCATGCTAGCCAATGCATCTTCCCCTTCACCCCACCAAAATTTTGCCATTATCTGATGCATTTCATCACACATGAACTTCGGGATCTCAAAGCAACTCATTACATTAGAAGGAATTTTTTTGTGCCGCTGCCTTTATCAATAGCTCCTTTTAGGCATCACTAGGAGTTTTCTCCCACCAACCACTTGTTCGCTTACGGATTCGTTCATTCAGGTAGCTAAAAGGCTCAGCTTTAGAGTAACTTAACTTTGTAGGTAACCCTAGGTACTTCTCATGCTTGTCTATCTTTGTAACCTCAAAATAAAGTAATTCCCTCCTGCATAAAAATGTGAACATTTTTACTGAAGGAGATTCAACTTTTACTATAGTTCACAGCATGACCGGAAACCACCTCGTAATCGAAGAGTAAGCTCTTAACTACCTCACATTCTGACTGTCCTGCCTTGAACAAAACTAATGAGACATCTGCAAAGAACAAATGGGTGATGCTTGGAGCAGACCTACAAATGCGTACTCCTTGAAACCTACCATCTGACTTAGCTTTTGTTATACACCTTGAAAGTACCTCCGCACACATCAAGAACAAATACGGGGAAATTGAATCACCTTGTCCATCAGGTATAAATATAATATTTTAGAAGAAAAATGTTTTTATTGATTGTATTGGAATTTTGGACGTTTTGGAAAAATTAGGGAGGTGTAAATAACATTTTAGTTCTTTATAAAAGTAACTTGAATGTCCATTAAGCAAGAAGATCCAAGTAGTGTTTTTGAAAATATGAATAGAAATTCACATTGAAAGTATGAATAGAAGATACAAGTAGTGTATTTATTGCAATCAATGATAAGCTAAAAGAAATTATACAGTTATTTATTTGTTAATTATTATTATGTCTAAACAAACAAGCTTAGCTCGATATAGCTAATAATAGGTTTCAACCAATTGAATGAAGGAGGTATGAAGGTATGAATACAATCTTTTAGAAGAAAAATATTTTTATTGATTGTATTGAACTAAAAAAATTAGAGAGATGTAAATAACATTTTAGTTCTTTATAAAAGTAACTTAAAGGTCCATTAAGCAAGAAGGTACAGGTAGTGTTTTTTAAAATATAAATAGAAGCTCTCATTGTGAATTTGGGTTTTTCTTATGTTACATGCTCTATCATACTCATATATGAGCTAACATATAAAATAGGGAGAATTACATAGTAATATCTCAACAAATTTAAAAATATAAAATAATTGTTAAACAAATTAGGACACAAATTCAAGCATAAAACCTACACTATCAGATCTGACCCGAGTTTAACCATTAATGACCAAAATATCCTGATTTTTCAACCAAATTAACCTCATCTCATCACCAATAAAAACATACCAGATCAATCATCTCTCTCTCTCTCTCAATCTCTCTGCTACTGGTGATGACCTAGTGGCTTGGTGCAATCGCTTAAGATTCTGAGGAATCTGAGCTTATAGTCTGAGCTCCTCCGTGTTTGAGGCAATAACAACGACAAAGCTTCATCATTGATCGGCCATGGAGCGTCCTTCTTTTTGGTTCCAGATCAAGTTACTTCTTGATTTATTCTCTCACCGCAGATAGAAGACGGTTTTCAACAATCTTAAGTTTGATGTCTGATTAATTTTTTTTGCCAATTGTGGAAGGATTGTGGTCAGTGTATTGTTTAACTATGATTTAGATAAATCTAAGCCTTTGGTGCATTTTCGTTTGCGAAATCATACTCTCATCATTGACAGATTAAGCTTCGATTTACATGCTGATACTGCGTCATATTGTTGCTTGTTGCTACTGGGTTGTATTGTTGCTTGCTACTACTGCGTCATATTGTTCCTATTCACAACAGTAGCAATTTTGTGAAAGTTTTCATTCGTGACAGCAACAGCTTTGTTTGGTTCTAGAGAATTATCGGAAAAAAAGAAAAGAAATTGCAATAGCACTGGTAGTGGAACCTTTATATTGGCAGTAATATCTTTCTATCGGGTGCTTTTATGCACACATTTCTTGTCAACAATAGCAGGGTGGTGCTACTATGTTACGTGACAGTAGCACATATTTCTGGTCGACATTAGGTCAGTAGCAGGGTGCTACTGTGCTACTAGCACACATTTCTAGTCGACAGTAGCAGTTCATATGTATTGAAGGGTATTCTGATAAAATTGTAGCGACAGATAACATGTGGATATTAATATTTGTCCTTAAAGTGTAAGATAATGTGTAAATTTGTGTATTTCTAAACTGAAATTTGTCAGTGACTAAAATGTAGTTTACTATTTAAATGTCAATTGCATTAGAAATTTCTCTTTCCTTTTTCAATAATTCTGTACCTGGTGATAGACCTGTAAATGGACCTGATTTTATCCGGACATGTTTCAGATCTATGGTTTTTAAACGAGTTTGGATAGAAAATTTGACCCGTTGATCCGTTAACCTATTTACTAAACGGATCGGATTCAGATCTTTGTTGATCTGATCCGTTAAGGACCCAGATCCGTTTTAAAATAATTAAATAATATTTTTTTAATATAATATTATTAATAAATATTAAATAATATGATAATTATCTATATAATCTAAACATTCATATCTAAATTGTTTTCAAAGTATGATGAAGTTAAAGGTTGCTAATGCTTATGTTATTTATGCTAAAAACATTAGATGTCAAATATTTTAATTATATTAGTTTACCGTTAAGGAGTATTTTAGAGATGTAATTCAACTTTTGATATAAAAATTTATTTTATTATAAAATTTCATAAGTTTTATGATTAAATTATGAAATTATTATTTAAAATTTGAAATGTCTATTATTATAAGAGATAATGTCCATTTACTATAATTTTTTTGAACATTATTTCTCATTCCAATAGTTTTTTAAAAACATTAACCATTTCAACTTTTTTTTAATTTGCACATTCCAACAAAACTCATAACAACTCTATACAACCTATAATATATCAATACTCATTCTACCCTGATCCATTAAAACATACTAAGAAAGAGAAAATGGAAGAGAGAGAAGACACAACTAACCTTCACCAGCTCCGGTCACTGGCCGGAGAACTCTGATCATCAGCTGCCGGACTTCGGTCATCGGAATCTCTGAGGAAATTATAATCAAGTTTATTAACTGCCAGTAAACTTCAACAGTCAACTTTATTACCCGTTAATAAACTCTCACTAAATCCTAAACCACATTCATATTGCCACAACCAACTTTATTACCCGCTAATAAACTCCCACTAAACATGAAACTACATTCATATCGTCATAGCCAACTTTACTACTCTCTAATAAACTCCTACTGAAACCTAGCCCACTTTCGTATTGTCACAGCTAACTTTATTATCCGATAATAAACTTCAGCTGAACCCTAAACCACATTCTTATCACCACAGTGAACTTTATAACCCGCTAATAAACTCCCAACGAACCATAAATCGCATTCCTATCGTCACAACCAATTTTATTACCACTTAATAAAGTTGAAAAATGTTTTACTAGGAGACAGTAAAGTTGAAACATACTTTACCAGGGGTTGTAAAGTTGATCCGGACAATTGAATTTGAATCCGGTGAGGAGAGAGAGATAGAGAGGAGGCAACATCGGCAACGATAGAGATCGACGAGGTAACGTCGCCGGAGATCAAGGAGGTCGAGACGACAACGACGGAGATCAAGGATGCTTCAATAATAGCGATGGGGATCGAGAAGACCTTTGTCGTCATCAGCAGCGAGGGAGATCGAGGAGACCTTCGTCGTCGGCGGCAGCGACATAGATGGCCAGTTTGATTGCTGGGAAGAGAGAGAGACGATGGTGCAGGGAATCAAGGAGAATGGTTTGCACAAATATTTATTTGGCTTTGTGTTTATAATAGAAGGACATTTTAGTTTTTTTTTATCATGTAAAGTTGGAATGAGCCATTGTTAATTCTTTTAGTTCAAATGAACACTTTTTTTATTAAATTTATATGAAATAGTCCTTCTCTCTCATTACAAATAGATCTAGGTATTTGTTAACCTTGTGTCCAGTTTAGTGTCGCAAATCTCCATCTCCACTTGGGAATGGAGATTAATCTCCCAGTTTGACCCCTTTTGATTCCTTCATCTTACTCCCAACAACAACAATAATCAGATCGAATTGGAGTCTTTGGAATCATTCACAGCCCCAACTTTTGAGGTATCATATTCCTATCTCTTTTTTTGCATTGCTGTCTTTTCGTGGATGCATGTAGTCTTGTTTGATCTCAGTTTGATGCTTCTTCTGTAAATTTACGATATTTATATCCTGTTTCGACATTGGGTAGTGATAAATTGGGTTTTAACTTCTTTTCTTGTTATGGGATTCACAACTTTTGCTTAGTTGCTTTGTTGTTTGGCCATTGTGGTTTCAACAATTACTGTATGCTTTTGGATTCTTAAGGTATTAGTTCATTGCTTTGTTGTTTGGCTAGTTTGGTTTTAATGATTATTGTACGTTTTTTAGGTTGTTGATTGATTGCATTGTAGTAGTGGGAGGTGGAATGGGGGTTGTAGAAGCGAACCCGCATTTGGACTCGTCATCCAGGACAGTGCCATCACTTAATGGCAGTTATTCGGAAGCAAGATTGGGCAAGAAGCCCATGGAAGTTGGTGAATGTTCTTACATCCCCAGTTTGGGTAAGATTAAGAGCCGACTTGTCTCCGCTGTTCGTGATTTTCCACCTGGTTGTGGGAGAAATGTTCACTTAAACAATGGTGGTGCTGGTACTTCTCCGAGTGGACCAATGGAGGGTAGCAGTGAATTTGAAGCTTCTGTTGGTGCTTGTCAGAGTGTACCGACTGAAAATTCGGTTGCTGGGGATAGGATTGATGATGGGAATGAAGTAGATGAAAGTGACATGATAAGTGTGCCAGTTGAAACAGGAAGAGCGTTAGAAGATGAAGTATATGATTTGCAGGAGAATCCGCTTCAATTAAACAACAATTCAACAATTGTTGAAGGGGTACGTCCTGTTGATACTGCTGATATGGCTGATCAGTTTATTAGTGAGGATAGAAATGATGATGGACAAAAAGCTGTAAACTTGATCCTCTCACCTGGTAAGGTGGGTGGTGATTCTGACTTGATGAATAGGGCTGCTGTTGGTACTCTGGAGACAGATGAATGCACAGCCGTAGAGCATGAAGAATCTGATTTGTCAGTGAACCCTCATCCGGTCCGTGTGGCTACACAGGATGAGGAGATGGTTCCTGTGATTTCACTCATTTCAGATAGAAACTCTACTTCCAATTCAGTTTCTAATGTCAACGGTCAGGAAACTAATGCAGCTAGAAGATATCCTCCCCGAAGACATATCTCAGCTGTTCGGGACTTCCCTCCTTTTTGTGGAAGGAATGCTGCCCTAGAGGATAGGAATTTCGGTGCAGAGCAGTCGGATATGGGTGACAAACCATCCTCATCAAATACAAATACCATCATGCAACAAGCAGAAGAGGGTGTTGTTCTGGAGGAAGAGTTTCGCAAGAATGAATTGGGAGGGAATGATTCTGAAGTAACTGGGGACGGAGTTCTAACTGAACACAAGGGACATGCCATAAAAGAAATGGACAGTAAAGATCAATGCAAAGTATACTCTGGGATGAAGGTGGTTTTGGAAGATACAAGAAAAAATGAGTTTGAACCTCCTCAAGAAAGCACTGATTGTCAAGGGACAAGGGAGGATGGTGTACATTCAGAGACGAAAGTGGGGAAGCAGATTGTGGTATCCCATGAGAAGATAAGTCCAAGAGGAAATAACCAAGAAGGTAGGGTGATTGTAATGGGTTTGATGGCTGCATCAAATTGTCCATGGCTGAAGGGAAAAGAGGTGGAGAAACCTAAACCAAATGGTGGCATGAGTGAAGGCAAACAGAAGAAACCATATGGTATGAGTGGAAGCAAACGGAAGAAACCAGATGGTATGAGCGAAAGAAAAGAGAAGAAACCAGGTGGTGGTGTTAGTGGAGGTAAACAGAAAACAGTTGGTTTTGAATGTCAGCCAGAAGGATCTAGCACTACTCCTAGGACTAAAAGTAACTCAAAGATTGAGCGAAAGCCTAGAAAGACAAATGGTGCTGGAGCAAGAGAGACTGCTGATCAAGGCACGAACCAGCAGCTTGTTATTAGGGGCGAGGATGCGGTTCCGATATCATGTTATACGCATATGTCACATGTGTGCCCTCCTCCTTTTGGTCAGAGCAGTTTAAGTAATGAAGTTCGTGATGGGGGTGCAATTGTGACCCGTAACAAGGTGAGGGAGACATTGCGGCTATTTCAAGCTGTTTCTAGGAAGCTATTGCAGGAGGATGAAGCTAAGTCAAACGAAGGAGGAACCTCCCGGAAAAGGTTTGATCTTCAAGCAGCAAAGATCCTAAGGGAAAAAGGAAAATATGTAAATGTGGGCAAACAAATCTTGGGAGCTGTTCCTGGAGTGGAAGTTGGTGATGAGTTTCATTACAGAGTGGAACTTCTTATGATTGGCCTACATCGCCAAATTCAAGGTGGTATAGATTATGTTAAGCATGGGGGGAAGATCCTTGCAACCAGTATTGTTGCATCAGGGGCGTATGCTGATGCTTTGGATAATTCAAATTCCTTGATTTACACGGGCCAAGGAGGAAATGTGATAAATACAGAAAAGGAACCTGAGGATCAGAAGCTTGAACGTGGCAACCTTGCTTTGAAGAATAGTCTGGATGAAAAGAATCCTGTTAGAGTGATCCGTGGGTCTGAATCATCAGATGGAAAATCTAGGACATATGTGTATGATGGACTATATTTGGTAGAGAAATGTTGGCAACATTTGGGGCCTCATAATAAGCTTGTTTACAAGTTTCATCTGGACAGAATTGCGGGTCAACCAGAGCTTGCTTGGAAAGAGCTTAAGAAGTCCAAAAAATTTCAAGTACGTGAAGGTATCTGTGTTGATGATATTTCAGGAGGCAAAGAGTCAATTCCTATCTGTGCTGTGAATACCATAGACGATGAGAAACCTCCATCATTTGAATACATAACAAGCGTGATATATCCTGATTGGTGCCGCCCACTTCCTCTCTTGGGTTGTAACTGTAATGCTGGATGCTCGGACTCAGAGAAATGTTCTTGTGCAGTTAAGAATAGAGGTGAGATCCCATATAACTTTAACGGGGCTATTGTTGAGGCTAAGCCCCTTGTGTACGAGTGTGGACCTTCTTGCACATGTCCTCCTTCTTGCCATAATAGAGTAGGCCAGCATGGTATCAAATTTCAGCTTGAAATTTTTAAAACCAAGTCAAGGGGATGGGGAGTGAGATCCCTTAATTCCATCCCTTCAGGAAATTTTATTTGTGAGTACATAGGAGAGCTCCTTGAAGAGAAGGAAGCAGAAGCAAGAGCTGGTAATGATGAGTATCTGTTTGATATTGGGAATAACTACAACGACAATCTTTGGGATGGGCTTTCGTCCCTCATGCCCAATGCACAGTCAAGTTCTTACGAAGTTGTGGAGGAAGGTTGCTTCACCATTGATGCTGCGCGCAAAGGCAATTTGGGGAGGTTCATTAACCATAGCTGTTCCCCTAATCTTTATGCACAAAATGTCCTATATGATCACAAAGACAACAGAATTCCTCACATCATGTTCTTCGCCGCTGAAAACATTCCTCCTTTGCAAGAGTTGACCTATGATTACAATTATATGCTAGATCAGGTTCGTGATTCCAATGGCAATATAAAGAAGAAGAATTGCTATTGTGGTTCTCCAGAGTGCACTGGCAGGCTGTATTGATGTAGACACGAGCATTCTGCATTGATAGAAAAGAGGTGATTTCATGCTTCGACGCCTTAAATTCTCTACACCATTAGCATGCCCTTTGTAAATGGTTAGTTACTTTTTGTTATTGTCTGATATGTGTCTGTGCAGTGGGAAAGCTAATTTTCTTATCTATTACTCATTGTAAACGGCCATCTGTATACTGTTGTAGCTCATTTATCATTCATTTATTCATCCATTCAGTAGTATTATTATTGATATCCCCCCTCATCTCTGAATCACGATACAATTGTTTCCCACTCATGTGCTGGGTTTGTTCTGCTTCAGTTTTTGTGTTAATGCTTAGAAACACTAGATATTGTTAATGCCAAGGGTGAACTGAGTTAAAGAATCGGGTATTGTTGATTATATGAAAATTATTAGTATTTATTATTATTATTTTTATGGAAAATAGTGAAACTTGCCGTGATTTATCACTTCTTAGTTACTTCACTGTTGTTATCCCAGGTAGTTAATGTAGTACTGTATGATAATTTACAGGCAGTTTGCAGCAGCCAAGTCACATTTAATTTTCAATTTGGAAGGATTTGTGGACAGTGATTATGGAGCATATGGAAGCCGATTCTTATAACATACCCTTTGTTTCATGCCCCTAATAATCAAACAGTGAAGACTTGATTGTGATCAAGAACACTTCGGGTCTTGGTCCTGTGTCAGTGCTGGTGAGTTAAATGTATTCCAGAACTATATATTTTTTATGATTCTTACCTGCTTCAGATTGAAGCATTCATTTGTTTCTCATGAACGAGGGCGGGAGGAGGGAGGGAGGAAGGAAGGAAATTGGTATTGTGTGAACACCCCTCCTTTCCAGTAAACAACTTTGAAGCTAAACTTTTGTTTACATGTGTCAGTAAATTATAAATCTCACTTCATCAATGGTTTAACTTGGATCTTCACTTTGTGTGTAGATCACTTAATCCATTATATATCAAGAAACCGTATAGGAGGCTAAAAACAATGCGACTTTTATCAGTGACAAGTGTTTGACAAGGCCAATGAAGTGTGACCAGTAGACTTGTGGTGAATTCTTTGGTGCAACAAATAAGACTTGTAATGTTTCAAGAATGATTGTAGTTGTGATATCAAGTTTTTGTTATATTGCGACAGATTTCCAGGTAGTAACTTGATACATGTAAATTCATTTCAAAAATTGGTGTTTGAGTTCTCAGTTTTTGAAGAAATTAGTTTCTGATATATCAGTTCAGTTGTATTCATTATTTGGTAGTATGATGAAGTAGGTTAAAGAATATTTCAGTTCCATATATGCGCACACATATTCCCAGTTTTTGAGTGTTTGATTTAGCATGGCGAATTAGGAAATTTCAAATATATATTATTTAGTTTTGAAAGAATAAAACCTCAAAGTAAGGTTAGGCACTTGGTGTCGCAATCCTGATTCCGTCCCGGTCCTTTACCGAAAATTGGCGGGACAAGACGGGACAATATTTTAAAATGGTAGTACCATCCTGTCACGTCCCGATAGTTTGGAAACTGGACGAGACAGGACAGGACCGTCCCGAAAGTATAAATGTACTTGTATCTAATCATAACCGTCTGATTTTTAAGATGTATAATATCTTACAATAAATTCAAAAACACTCAATGAGATGTTCAAAATCTAAATATAAATTCACACTACTAGTTCTATATAACAAGCTAGATAATTCATTCATATTTGATGATGATTATATGAAAGATATTGGTCGTCATAACGAAGTATGTAGTGATAACTTGAGCTCTTTTGATTTTTCAAACTTGAGAGTTTTCTCGAGATCTTAATTAATTAGTTAGATACAAATTACAAGAATTTAATTAATTTGTTATTGATTCCATTTTTATTTTTACAATTTTTGTTAGTCTTGTACTTATATATATAGAGTTGGGAGTTTAGAACTAGAACAATTATACCATGAAAAAAGTAACACATAGAAAATATATATATATATATATATATATATATACATATATATGAGAAATTAATACACAATAAAACACTTATCAATATTGGATGAGTTCATATTGACTTTATAAAAATAGAAAAAATTTCTTCAAAAATTTAAGATCAATTTATCTCTTTTATGTTTTTTTTTTAATTTTTTTTTTCTATCGTTGCGAGATCATGGTCCCGTCCCGATCCAGTCCCGATACCGAACGAGATTGTCCCGTACATGATACGTTTCTAAAAATGCAATTCCATCTTGTCCCGTCCTGATAATATATTTTCAGAACGGGACGAGATTTGTTAATATATTTTCAGGATGGGATTCAGCCCGTCCCCATGCCCAGCCCTAGAACTCAAGTACAACCATATACAGATTTATTTGGAATTCATAATTCCATATGGCCTGAAGTGTACTGGAAATAAAATAAACTTTTGGTATCAGAACCAACCTTGAAAATGATCAATTTGTTTCAGAATTTGACCAGAACAGTTAGACAAAAGTGATATCAGAACGAACCTTCCCAAGACAACTCTACGCAGTCCAACAAATCACTTTTTGAACTACATTGTCACAAATATGATTTAGAACAATCAACCCCTTTCAAACAATAAACATAGTGAAAGGAGAAGGTAGAAGATCATATGGTAGAGGCAGAGCTACAATGATATATGTATGCTCATAATAATCAGATTAGAAGAGACTTCAAATCGTGAAACTTTTAAGGAACTGAATCAATTTGGACATAAAACATGGCAAGGTTAATTAAAAATAGGAAAGCCTGGACATACTCAAATGATTTCAGTTCAGAGTCAAAGGACCAAGCATGTATGTAGGTATAGCACATGTATTAAATCTCGGTTACAAATCAGATGTTTATGAGAAAGGAGTAATATCAATTTTCAGAAATTAATGCTAACAGGATAGTTGGCACCAAGAATAAGACATAGGTCTGGATTTGTAGATAAACACTCTAGATGATATACCAAAATCTAAGAAATCATGGCTGCAATTAACCTTGATAAGAAGGGATTTAAATATACGAATTACATATTCTGCTGTGCACACCTCAAAGCATTTCAACAAGGATATTGAAGGGCTAGATTATATCAAAGTTAACACATCCAAAACAAAAATAGTACTCATAAAATCAGCATCAGAAGGAATTGAGACCAAAGAATTATCAAACAATGGGCACTTGATAATGTTTCCAGCTTGACAAACGAACAATGCTTGTCAAATTGCAATTAAGGAAGAATGCACAAGAACCATTCCAACACAATCACACCAATTACATATCAACTTAGAATCAAACCAATAAAGAAAAGTTTGTTTTCCCTACCTCAAATCAAAGCAACCAGCAGCCAGAATCTCCAAGAGAAGCAAGCAAACTCCAAACACTCAAGCACCCAATTTAAACGACAGCAATCCCCATTCAAAAGCAAACACCCAGATTGTACTGACGCAATCCAAGTTCCCTAATTGAATTTCATGATACAAATCATACTCCAATATATTGGGAAACAACTGAAATAGGATACCTAGTTTGAGGAAGAGGAGACAAAAACTTGTAGGAGATTGAAACTTACAGGAGCTAGCTGCAAATAGAGGGAGAAAGTTCATATATATTTTTTTGAAAAGAAACAGCTTTTTATTGAGACAAAAAAGGAGGCGGACAGGTAGCCCGCTTAAGAAGAAAATTGAGCAGATATGACTGAAGGCATAACAGCTCAAGCTTTAATTCCTTAGAAGTATACGCCCATAAAGATACCCAGAACTTGACTCTCCCACAACAAATTTATAGAATCGTAACAGTTGCAAGCAGTGTTCAAAAAAACGCTAGGCGCTAGTCGGGCGGTCAGCCACCTTCTAGCGCCCAGAGCGCCTAGGTGGGGCCTAGGCGGAGCCTAGGCGGTTTTACCTTTTTTTAAAATATATATATTTATAATATAATTTTAATTCTATATAATACTCAAATAGACATTTACCAACAACCAAATTGATCCATCAACAATCAAATAATAATACAAGAGCTTCCAAACAATTCTAAAACGAAAACTTATCATAAAAACATACATATAAACTCAAACATGCAAAGACAATCAAGTACTACTACCATAAAATAAAAGTGTCTACCATATATTACAATAAAAGTGTCTAGTATATATTACAACATATATAATCGGGCTGGGTCCCTAGTGCAACATATATATTTTTCTTTACCAAATACATATGCAGCTGAATATAATGGACAGAAAACGTACCTGGGAAGAATTGCCGATAGCACGGCGGGGCCTAGGCGGTTTTTTACAAAAACGGGTCGGCCTGCCACCTTCCAGCGCCTAGGCGCCGCCTAGGCGGCCGCCTAAGCCGATTTTTCGAACAGAGGTTGCAAGTGAAAACTATGAAATAAAACCTATATCATTTCATATAAAGATGGCAAACCAAAACAATCACAGGATAAACAACAAGCTCATGCTCACCGCAGATAATAGTAACAATTGCAAGTGCAAAATATGAGACAAAACCTGTATCATTTCAAATAAAGGTTGATAAACCAACAATTTCACAGGATAAATAACGTGCTTCGCAAATCTAAGGGTAAAACTGAATATAATAATGGGAAGTATTGAGCTCATATTTTCTTCTGTATAACCCAGATCAAACTAAGAAAGAAGATAAGACATGCATTAGACATTAAAGAAACAAGATTGCAATAAACTAGATTCTAGAGAAAAAGAAAAGATAAAGACACCTCAAGCAGGGTAAACAGAGAGCAGCCGCCACATGAATGGTTCTTAAAGGATAAACTAGAAAGTTTCATCTTCTTCCAGTTATCCTCAACAAAGGAGAAATCACACCTTGTATCTCTTGCAAAGATAGTTGTATTCGTATTTCCTCCTCGACAGCACGTTTAATGTTTCTGATAAGACCCTTCAACTCTGTAGAAGATCTAATGTCGTCAGCCCTCATCTCAATAACCTTCTCAGTCAACCCCATCAACAACCTCCCGTACCTTGGCATAGTACAGTACTTCTGCAAAAACAGCAGCAACACTCTGAGCTCCTCCAAATCCAAATTCAAAACACATTTCAGCAACTTCTTTCTTGACACCAACTCCTCCATCACAGCCACAGCATTCTCCGGATTCTTACTCCTTCCCAACACAGACACCAGAGCTTCCTTATGCCTAAACTTCTTCAACAGCCTGTCATGCTCCCCCAACTTCACTTTCTTCGGCCTCATCACCAAATAATCTCTCTCAGAAGGCTTCTCTGACTGCCCTCTAGAAAAATACCGAAAACTCGTAGGATTCAAAACCCTCATCCGTGGCTCCTCCGCCACAGGCCCCAACCCCAAAGCATTGCCGGAACCCAACCTCTTCAACCTCTTCTCATATTTCGTAAGCTCCCCATCAGAACCACTCTCCATATCTTCCTTGCTCTTCCTCCTCCCAGCATATATTATCCCATTTGAAGTTCCAATCACCCTAGTCATACAATCGGGCGAAAACCCCACCGACATTAGTGGCGCAGGGAACCTCATTGAATGAGTTACCCTCATTTTCGCATAGTCGAAAACCTTCAAGTAACCATCCAATGCCACACTCAAAATCCGATACTGCTGAGCCTCTTCCCCACTGAGCTTCCCAACTTTCCCAACACAAATCGAAGTCACCGTCTTGTTATGGCTCTCCATCGAATACACCAGCTTCCCTCCCCCAATAATATCCCAAACCTTCACCGAATCTCCTCCCGCCGTCGCAATCAACCCGCCGGAAGGCAAGAACATGACGTCCTCCACCGGCTTGCCGTGGTTCACCTCCATAACGGCGCTCGAAGAATCTCCATCCCTCACGTCCCAGAGCTTCACAGTGTGATCATACGAACCTGTGATGAACATGTTGGAGTCATTCGGCGACCAATCGCCGCAGCGCACGTAGTCCTTGTGCCCTAGAAAGTCGGAAATGGCGGTCTCGCCGGCGACGTCCCAGTACTTGACGACGGCGTCGTCGCCGCCGGAGACGAGGTGGAGCTTGTCGCGGAGGGGGAACTTGACGAAGCGGACGGGGCGGGAGTGGGAGCGGAGGCGGCGGAGGGGGGTGCGGGTCTTGACGTCGAAGACTTGGACGAGGCCGGAGAGGTCGGCGGCGGCGATGAGGAGGCCGTCGGAGCGGAAGGAGGCGGAGGAGACGACGTCGTTGAGGGAGATGTTGGAGGTTTTGGAGAAGTGGTTGTTGTAGAGGGTGAGGGAGGTGGAGTGCGCGGCGGCGAAGAGGTGAGGGGCGGCGGGGGAGAAGGTGAGGGAGTTGATGGAGGATATGAGATTGGGGATTTGCTTGGTTTTGAAGGACGACCAGTATTTGGATTCTGGGGTTTCCTTTGGGGTGCGAGGCTTGGGTTTCTGCTTGGGTTTCACCGGAAACGGCTTGGAGATTTGAGGTTCCGCCATTGAACAAGAACAAAGTGGGAAGCAATAAGAGTGTTTTAGGGTTTTAGGGACTTTGTATAAGTGAAACGACGTCCTAACCCAAGCTGTTATTTACCATCTAAGTTTCCTCTTTCCATTTCCTAATTTTTACCACGGATAAAACATAAACCAAAGTTTCAGTACATATAGGAAAAATTGTGTATTTGAAATTTTACCACAAATATACTTTTGGTATCCGAGACCGTTAACAACGCCCACACCGTTAACTATTTAAGGATAATTTGGTCCATCACTATCTATCTTCAACCTCGCCCTTGAACCTGCCCATCTCTCTCTCTCAACAATCATGCAGCAGTTGAAAAGCCATCCCAAGTTCACCATCCCTAGCCATAACGCCACGAGGTTAGTCTCAAAATGGACCTCACCGCCTGCAAATTTGCTGATTCCATCGCCATCTACCTCAATATTGTCTCCAACACAAGCTTCATCGTCCTCAATGCCTCCTTCCTTCTCTTTTACTCATAAAAACTATGTTGCGGTAGTGGTTGAAACTCGACTAGGATACCTAATTTAATAAATCAAAATGACTTATTACTCTATTAGTTTATTTGAAAAGACTCATCATGGATTAACCTTTTTAAGCCGAGATAAATCTTGCAGGATCCACCTTAAGAGAAATTTTACTGCAACCTCTCTTGAAATAAATAACTTTTTACCTACTGTTCACCAGCACACCCTGACTCTTTATGTTATTTTTAATATTTGTGATTGCACTCGCACATTTGATCAGGATGTATACGTACCCTTTGAAATGAATCAAGTCACTCGTAGTTCAACAATTAACCATTACAATCTCTAACTTTTGGAAAATCTGAAGAAAACAAAATTAATCAACATTACTCCAAAAAAAACAAAGTCGATCCATGAATACTTGAGAGAGCCTGGAGCTAATTCATGGAATCAAATAATCTAAAGCTAGCTCATTTGTACTCATTTCGTTATAATTGACGTGATCAAAATTGTCTCAATGAGTACTATGATTAAACTACAAAATCGAATTTGAATTATGATCATTACATTGCTACATATTCTAACATTCCTTGAAGTTATGAATAACTTGGAACTCGTGAATAGCTTATATGAGACATATCAATTCACAAAGATATTAAGGTGTATGGCTAGATACATCATGATGGTATTTCAATGTCTTAATGTAAATTTGTTTATGATGTTTAGCAATTACATAGTCTATGAATTGAGCATATGAAGTTGTTTCTAACCAACCTATATGAGGTAAGACCTATTATATATCATCTAGTTGTGTTGGTATTGCTTTAACTTTGCAGGTACGAAAATTTATGAGAATCATCTATATGCAAAACCCGTGTTGTCTCACTTTAATGATAATGTGATAGACAAATCAAACGCTACTTATATTGCATGAAGCTTGCAATGATGAGAGGGAGATTCTCGTCAAGGGGAGTATCCATAAGTATGGTACCTCGGACATATGCATGTTACATTCCTTTTTTCCTTTGACTAGGGTTATTTTTGTCCCACTTGGTTTTTGTTACCCAGTAAGGTTTTTAACGAGACCACAATAAGCACTTCTAATATGATTATTCATTGGTGGACATCTAAGGGGAGTATTATAAATATTGTTATCTATGTGGTTGTCCACGTAATTTCTCATTAGTTATGTACTCAGATGTAAACCCTATATCTATATAAAGAGGCTAATAAAAATAAATGAGTAGACTTTTACCTCCTTCTAACTATTCTCTTTGTGTCTTCTCTTCCTCTTCCATTTAGTGTATAACACCCATAAATATTGTAGTAATAATAAGCAACATCATTAGAATCAAGCATTCTATCAAATGCAGCAGAAACATATAAGCAAATTATGAACCTTGTTCCTCAGTATTAAGCGTGATTATCAATACCCACCATACACTGGTTGTTAAAAAGTGATTTTTAAACAAAAAGCAAGTGAAATAATTGCTTTAAGCCATCAACCAATTTGGATCTCCATCAGCATTATTTAACGAAAGCAACAACATTAAGTCCAATCAAACAGTACCGTGACTTAGACAAGTATCCAAACTCATACGTGTATCTCAGCCAAAAAAACTCTCAGTCAGTGTATGCATGTAGTAACTGAACTATTTACAGATTGGTATCAAATGTCATACCCATCCAAACGTAACTGCGATGTCATTTTCAGCTCCCTGTGGTATTGGAACAATGGAGGGTGCCTCGTAGTTTTAGATCACAGATAACCCCCAAAATTTGATTTACCACAGCATCCCCATCAACAATCTTAAGACATATATGTTAGAAATATAGCCACTAAAATTATGGACTTTAGCTGACGAATTAGAGTTTCTTTGGCTAAAGTCCACCATAGCAGACAAGTTTTTTTTTGCCGACAAAGGTTTTTTCATTTAGCTGACAAATTTTTTATTTGTCGGCTTGTTTTTTTTGTCGGTTAAAGTAATTTTTCTGATTGTGACTTTATATTCCTCAATTATAAAGTTATGAATTTGGTCTTCAAATTGTAAAATTTCAACAAAAGTGTATATATAGAGAGAGAGTTCAGAAAAAAAAGAGGGACACTTGAAGCTCGAAAAATCCATATTGTCATGGTCTTCTTATTAAACAGAAAAATGCTATAACATTGTCTGCTTTAGTACTTTGAATCAAGCTGAACATTGGACCAAGGAGTAAACTGGTTTGAAAGTAAACTGAGTCCCCCAAGCATAGGTGAAACTGAAATTCTCTTGATAATGGATGGGGTTACCATTATTGACAACATAGTTGTCACCAGATTTGCCCAAGATTGAAGGATCAACGTTCTCCACACTTTGAAACCCAGGTGAATTAATCTTAATATCTATTTGATCACATATGCAGTCATTCGTGATTGTTACATTCCACTCCGGTTGACCTTGAACAGATTTCCCAGTTTTTGACTCTGTAATTTTGAGATTGTCTACGGTGCAAGGTTGAGAATCACCTAGAAGACATACCATAAAAACAAAATTAACACTACTAATGAACATAATGCAGTATGAGTTTATACAGTTGGAAAAATGCAATGACCAATTGGCAATTACCTCCGATAAAGAGACTGCATAGTAGAAATATGCAAAGAAATTTAGTGGTAGCTTCCATCGGAGAAAATATGGAACTATATATTTTGCTTTTTCTTGCGTGCTGTTTGATGAAGATATGTGATCAATCGAATCCAATATATAAGAGTTTTTGTGTGACGTAACAGGTAAAAGAAATTAAAGCATAGTTAATTGACTTGAATTGCCTTATTGATCAGGAATCTATGTAATTAATTTGTTATCAAACCATTGAATTTACATTTATTATGAAACCAGATATGAAGATCAAATCAATTTTTATTTATTTATTTTTAAAGGAAGATTAAATCAGTGGCCCTGCTTGCCCTACTTTTCCCAAAGCTATTTTCCGGTTTGCAGTTGGCTCTGGCTAAAACAAGATCAAACTTATTATTAAATGGATCCACCACTGTCCCCTAATCTGATGCATATAAGGAGGCTCTGGCTACCAAACGGGCAATGGCAGCAGCAACCCATACAAGGTTATACGAGCTGCTGAACAAAACTGTTGAAACACATGCCTAACATTTCATACATAAAATACCAACAAATGCTCTGGGAGATAAAAGTAGATCACATCAAATGAACACTCATTAACTGGTAGTAATGTAGCATGAGACAATCCAATAACAAAAGATGCCACTAAAACTGAAAAAGGATGCAACACCAGCAATGGTTTTACTGTCAGCCACTTTGACAAATATCTAATATAAGTTTCAAGTTTGATTCAAACCAATGAAACAGCCAAAAAAATACCTATGTTATTAGAAGAGACAAATATTGTGACCAAATAAAAGAACTTGAACAAGTTAAAGTAAAAGCAAAGAGCACTTCAACCAAGTCCAGCCTCCGCAGACGTTAAAAGAACTTCTATCAAACACCTGATGCAAAGTTTTTTTTGAGTTGTCATAACAAATTCCACAACTGCAAGTGTCCACTTGAGCTATATATATAGAAAACGGTCCAGTGAGAAGGGGAGGGTTCTGTAAATCCTATGATGCTAAAATTCACTACAATACTTGGGAAAAAAGCTTCTAACAAAAGGTTGGTCAGCATAGAAGAGGGAGGGCTGAATCGAACATTCTTTTTCCTCTAACATTTTCAAACTTTTTTCTAAAGGACCACAGTTTTTAGATACAAACAAACATATAACTTTCCCGCAATTACATAACATGACCCACCATAGCCATAATAATAAAGTTCGAATCACATTCATGTGTGAAAGCCATCATATCATTAATCAACTAAACGCTAGAAAATCAAGATCTCATGTAACATGCAAGGTGATTTAAGACCGTCTTATCTGTGAAGAATTCAAGCAAAATCTCAACAGCAAAAGCACTAACCAAAGTTAACAAACACAATTAAAGAAAAGCAGGGGATCAACAGGAATTAGAATTCATATATCAAATCACTGCATTATCATAAGAATGTAAATCAAACAGTCTAACTGCTCTACAGAAGAGAAATTTCACTTAGCTAAGTCACTAGGCTTCAGAAAATACAGATAGAAGTAAATCTCCCTTCTACAACTATTAATTTAGAAAACAGACAATTAGATAGAGGAAGGCGAAATACATTTTCCTTAATGGAAAGAAGGTGAATAGAAAAGTAACATTGAATAATCAAACCACAAAATGGAATGATCAAACAGTCACAAGCTAGATCCCTATGTTATTCTTGTGCCATTTTCTACTCGTCATCATCCTCCTGAAAATTACAAGAAAGGATTATCAACAAACTCTACACTCTGTTAAACTAAATAATCACAAAATAATGAACCGAAACAAACCTCATCACTCCCCTCTTCATCTCCATCATCATCATCATTCACCTCAGATCCTTCTTCCTCCGCTGCAGTGTTGCCTTCGGCCTAGTAATCAATCATGAACAAATAAGGATTACAACCTTATGCTTAACCAAAAAAATGCAGCAAAATAAATCATTACAACCTTATAACGGAAAAAAATGCAGATACAAACATCGAGTTATAAATGAATTACCTGTTTCATGTTATAGGCCTTCATTAACTTCTCGTATTCAACCTTCCTCTTGTCAGATTTAGCCACATAAGGTGCCTTCTCCTGAAAAAAAATATTAAATACAAGCAACCCGCACAAGCCAAAATAACAATGGAACACCATGAGTCCAATGGTTTTCAAGTTATACTTACAGCATCAGACATTGACTTCCATTTTGCACCAGCAGCCTTGCCCACCTGAAATTTAAAATTTAAATTGTTAACATTTACCAAATAGTCCAAGAAAGCACTAATACCTTACAATTCTTCAAAGTAAAAACAGCTCAATATAATCGTTGAGTGGCAAAGCACATGTGCATCAGCTAAGTAAAACACTTACAGCGGAAACTGCCTTGTTGTTTGGGTTTTCCTTATTGAACTGCTTCCTGAACTCTTCCCTGGAAATAAAACCAAATCAATAAATCAACCAAAAATTAGAAAAAAAAAATATATATATATATATATATATATATAAAAGGAAAAAGATTGACCGCAATATATAGACAAAATCCATCAAATCTGACTGCTTCAAAGGAAAGCGTAAAAGCATATGCAACTGAGCAGATCAGAAATCGAGATTCAGAGGTGCTTACATGAAGACGAAGAAGGCACTGGCGGGCCTCTTAGGCTTGTTAGGATCCTTGGCGGCCTTCTTGCTCGCTCTAGTAACCTTCGCAGGCTTCTTATTCACAGCCAACCTACCGCATCACATAAACAAGGAATTCATCACCAGAAACTCAATAACCGAATCGAATACTCTCAGATCTAAACCGCAAGCTCCAACCGGACATGATTTCCGATCCAGAGCAGCAAAATTGGACTGAAACTGAGAGGGACTTACTTGGAGTCGGCTTTCTTGGCGTTGGATTTGCCTCCTTTCATGGCGATTCCTGCGATCGGATCAGCTGAAATTGAAGGGAGAAGAGTTGGAAAACGGAGAGGAAATAATGGAGGGGGCCTACCTGGATTGGGTGGTGTAGGGTTAGGGTTTGAAGGAGGAAGAAGATACAGAGAGAGGGATGTGTGAGACCCAAAGGCGGAGATATTATTATTAAGAGAAAGAGAGAGATGTGAGGGAAATTGAAATTCAATTGCGCACGAAATGAAAATGTAGGGGTTTAGGCGGGATTTTAAAATTCATGCCACCTCACTCATCCACGACCTCTCTTCCCATTGGACTTTCACCCTGCGTCGGACTTAAGCTTATGCCTTCAGCTTTCGGCTATTTTTCTTGTTTCCCTTTCTTTTTGGAAAGAAAATGTGGGGGTCTGTCACAACTCGCAAGATTGTCTTTGAGCAAGTATTATAAGGCCGCCGGTCATTCAAGGTTGGTCATTCCTTAAGAAAACAAGCTGGGGTTTGAACCGGATATCTCTTACTAAGAGAACATTTGCAACGTCTAACCTAACATGTTTTTGGTAGACCAACCTCATTGGGCTGTTTATTAATGTATCTTACAAGAGCATCATAATTAATTCATAATGTTTCTTCTAACGAGGACCTCTATCGATCTAATATTCACATCTTAACCGTTCAGTTTATATGTATTTATGAGTATATTATTTCTACAAAATTTCAATCATATTGAAAATTGTTAAACTTTGTATAAGTGCGATTTACCGATTATGAACTTAAACGGTTTCATGTCTGACAGATTTGGTTTGGCCATTAATTTGATCTAGTGTGTTACCTTAAAACCTTAACGATCACATATTTTGCTGAAAATTTATAGAAATGATCTACTTTTATAGACGAATTGATCTAAAAACTAAATGACTGAAACGCCAAAATATGATGGAAATAGATCTTTTAAACCATAAACCGAAAAGTATTTAACTAATCTTCATTATAGAGATTATTATTAGAAGGGCTCACTGGTAACAATACCCATGTTGCAACAAATTTATACAAAATTACAAATACTACATATGGGGAGCCCTTTTAGTGAATACATTTAAGTTGAGGACTTTTCGTTTTATAGTTTAAAAGACTCATTTTCCGATCACATTTTAACATCTCATTCGTTCAATTTTTAAATTTTTATGAGTAGATCATTCATACAAATTTTTAGCCAAATCGGTGATCGTTAATATAACAAACTAGATCAAATTAACGAGCGAATCAAATCTGTTAAACATGAACCATTGAAGTTCATAATTGATAAATCACACATATGGATGTCGTAACGATTTTCAATATAATTGAAAATTTCCAGAAATGATATACTCATAAATATCTATAAACTGAATGATCAAGATGTGAATATAAGATCGAAAAGTCATTAAAAAATTTGCCTTGAGTTATGTATGAGATTCCCATTTATATTACAAAATTACCAAAATTTTCTCAATATTTTATTTTTTTGTTGAAAGAAGGGGCCTAAAAAATCTCAAACAAAGGGCAAGAAAAAGAAAGAAAAAAAAGCAGAGAAACCAGCAGCAACCAAAAGGCTACAGCTGAGCTAGTCCTTGATTACATATTTGAGCAAAGAACGGTTCTTCTAGCTCTAGTAACATCAGCTAGATCATCTAGCATAGCATGAACAACATGAGCAGGTATTTCCAGAAAATTGATAATTCACAGGTCTTGAATGATGTTGTCCATAGCTAGGGAGTCAGCAACCATGTTGCATTCCCTGAATATATGCTTGAGCTTTATATTCTGAAACTTAGTCATCAACAAGCTGCATCCATGGAGAAGATAGCCTAGAGAGTGGAGATTGGTATCCACATTCAGCATAAGGTGCATTAAGATGGCAGAATCAGACTCCAATTCCAAATTGTTAATGTGATGCTTATCAGCCATTTTAGCCCATAGAAAAGGCCTTAAGCTTCAGCATCAAGGATTTTTCCCACTCTAAGGTTGATCTGAAACCCTTCAATCCAATTCCATGCATGATCTCTTAGCACACCACCATCTCCAATTTTCCCAGTGGAAGTAGACCTAGTGTCATCAATGTTTAGTTTGAACCAATTTATAGGGGCTTGCACCAGGAAAGCATTGTGTAACTATACATTGAATTGATATTGACTTTAAGTTGAACACTGCTCCATTCCTCAGCATATATATAATTCCAGATAACTTTTTCAGGGCTTGTAGGCAGCATAAAGTCAGGATAAAAAATCACCTTGTTCCTCCATTTCCAAATGAACCAGCAGAAAAACACAAAAAAATGCAACTTATGTTATTTTTCACTTTGGTCTGACAAGTGATCTGAGCTACTAACCAGTTGTTCTAATCAAGGTTGAAGGTATTTGCAATGTGAACAGGCTTGCAGATAGCATCCTATATATTCTTTGACCTAGGGCAATCTCTGAATAGATGGATTAGGGCCTCATCAACAACCTTACAAATAGGACATATAGCTATGCTTGTGAGATTTCTTGTAACCCTTTGCACATTAGTCAGAATTTGTCTTTGGACAACAGTCCATAGGAAAGTTTTTAACCTAGGAGGGCAGTTGATGTTCCAAAAAATTTTCCACATCAGATTTAATTCACCCTCATAATCAAAAAGGGATTTGTAAGCAGAATACACAGAAAATTTATCATTTGCAGTAGCCTTTCAAACTTGCTTATCTTCTCCACCTAGCTCAAAACTGTTTGGAGTGTTAAGAAATTGTAAAACCACATGCTGGGGAGCACAAATTGGAGGAAGGGAACATTCCAACTAGAGTCACTCCAGAACTCACAGATGGCGGCATTAATGTCAATAACTGCAGTAGTCAAAGAGTAATGGAATAAGGCCTTGTCCAGGATCCAATGGTCACACCAGAATTTAATCCTAGAGCCATTTCCAATTCTCCATTTAAGATTTTTCCTCATCAAGCTTGCTCCATGAACAATACTTTTCCATGTATTAGAACAAAAGGAGGGGGTCTCATAGCTGGCATCACTGATACAACCATTTTAAGGTACTTGAACTTAAACATCTTGGCCCATAATCCAGTGTCTTTTTGAAACATTCTCCAACTGGCTTTTGCAAGCATGCCTTGATTCATAGTAGCAGTTTTTTTATTCCAAGACCACCAAGCTTTTTGGGTCTACAAACAGTGTCCCAGTTTACAAGATGAACTTTCTTCTTTTTCTACAGTATCACCCCAAAGGAAGTCCATGTTGGCTTTATCCAATCTTTGACACTGACTGGTAGAAAATTTAATGGCCTGCATGGCATAAATTGGGATAGAAGAGGTTACAGATTGCACCAGAGTTAATCTGCTAACCATACTTAGGTTTTTGCTTCTCCAGCCAGGAAGCCTCTTTTGCACTTTGTCAAAGATGCAATCATACGGATGAGGAGCATTCTCAGGTACTTACCCAAAACTTCAGTGATAGGAGATCCGTAAATGTTACTGATTTGGGCAGCTATTCTTCTGTTGATATTTGGAGAACAATAAATAAGTGACTTTTTCATAGCTCACTACTTGCCCTGAGAGGTCACAGAAATGGTCATGACAAGTTTTGATAATCTGAGCTTGGTGAGAGGAAGTTTCAGCAAAAAGCATCAGGTCATCAGCAAATAATAAGTGGGAAATTTGTGGTCCTCCTTGAGAAGCTCTTACAGATTTCCAGTATCCCTCATCAGTAGCAGAATTTATCATATGAGATATTTTTTCCATGCACAACACAAAGATATAAGGAGAGAGTGGATCTCCCTGTCTAATGCCCCTCTGAACTTTAAAAGAGTCAGTTAACTCCCAATCTTTAACTCCCATTAGGGTGACTGGAGAGCTTAGAGGGGCTAGCATTTTATGATCAACTGTAGAAAAGGTCCAGTCAATTATGAATCTATTGTCAATAGCCTCTTTAACTGAAAACAGGTTTGAGAAGAAATCTAGAGCAATGGTTTTCATGGCTATGGTATCAGTTTTCCAGATTCCAGTAGAGTCAAATAATCCCTCAATCTTATTTTTTCTTCTTTTGACCAAGGTAGTGAGGTGAAAATACTTGGTGTTTCTATCTCCATTTTTGATCCAATCATCTCTAGATTTTTTCTTCCAGAAAAGGCTTTCTTAGTTTAGAATCTGCTCATGCTCCTGAATAAGGCCAAAATCTAAATTTACCAATAAGGTATTTTTGTATACGTCACAAGCTTTTTGAATACCACTGATTCTGGCAAGAATATGCCTTTTTCTTTGGAAGATATGTTCAAAAACATCTCTATTCCACTTAGCAAGGGCAAAGGAGAAAGCTGGCATTTTAACAGTAAAATTTCCATTTAGGCGAGCCCAAGTTTTAGAAATGAACTCATAATACTTCTCAAGAGTGAACCACATGGCTTGAAATTTGAAAGGAATAACATCTCTATTTGTATAGTTATTTGAGTAAAATTGTAGGATGATTGGACAATGATCAGATCTTGTTTTGGGGAGGTGTCTGATGAAGGCATCAATAAAATGGTCCTCCACTCAGCATTACAGAAAGCTTTATCTAATCTCTCCTTGATTTTGTTGTTGCTCCAAGTAAAACAGGAGCCAAAAACCCAAATCTATCATAGCATTATTATTCATCCAATTTCCCAGCTCTCCTACTCTGCCAGCCACAGAGCCAATGCTGATATCATCAACAAAGATTAGCTCATTGAAGTCCCCTATAAGAATCCAAGGCATCTTGTGACCAGCAATAAGACTTTCAAAATAAGGCCAGAGAGAAGCTCTGGGTGTATTGTTAGGACTAGCATACACTATTGATAGTAAGAAGGGAGGTTTACTAGGAAGGGACACCTTGACAGAGATGGATTAGAAATTATCATCAATGGGATCAATCCTCAAACCATTATTTTTCCAGACTAACCATATACCACCAGAGTAAACCCTTGCTTTCAAAACCTTGAAATCACTGAATCTAATTCTTTACAGGGATGGTCAGGCTCTACAGAAAGGAATTCTAAGTTCACAGATGGCCAAAATATCAATGTTGTGCAACTTGACTAAGTCAGCCGTGACATTTCTGAACTTGTCACTTGCAGCTCCTCTAGCATTCGAGAAAATAGCTTTTAACATTGAAAAAGAGAAAATGAGATTGGAAGAGTCCAATTATAGGTCAGACATATCATCTCCAACTTGGGAGGTGTGCCTATTATTCTCTAGTAGCTCACCATTATTAGTGAGAGTTCCCTCATCAGGGAGGTCAATGTTCATAGTTAAGGAGGTAGACATGCTAGTTTCAGTGCAAGGCTCCTCAGGCGGACAATGTCCAAAGATTGCTAAGCTTTCCCCAACAGGAGCATCACAAATCTCATTTTCAAAATAAAGCTTTTTCTTAAAAATTTGAGTCTGATGCTTAGGAATCATTTTCTGCCCCTTTGGAAATTTTTGAGATTTACCTTCATCTCTGTGCTTGGTGACTTTTCCAACATTTGACATATCTTTCATAGGGATTCTAGGATCAGAAGGACTTAGGGATGTCATTCTTGGCACATTATCATACACTTATCTTTGTGGTTCAAGGATGTCAACGTTTTTCTTCACATCAAACCTGCTCCAGGATTTCTTTTTGGTTTGAAAACTTTGTCATGCCTTGATAATGGGAGGAGCCGAACTAGGGCTCTTTTCCAAAGCAGGAGAGTCTCCAGTTGCTACATCTTCTTCTAAATCATTTTACAAAATATCAAATCTTGAGCCACTTGCTGCAACTTTCTTGCTGGCATAATTCTCACAGTTCTTTTTCTTGTTTTTGTAGCTCATTAGCATCTAAGGTCCCATGTCTTGCTTAACAACATCGCACTGAGGAGAAGGGTTATCAGTTTGTTGCATTTCAATGTCAGGTATGGTGGTTTCAATAGGGGTAGTGGAGCTAGAAGAGGGATCATCAGTGGCAGCAATTTTAGGAGAGGTGGGATTTTCAATTGGCTTAACGGAAGGGCACTTATCCTTTGCATGACCAAAACACCCACATTCAAAGCAAATGAGAGAAATTCCTTCATAGACAACATTATAGGCAACAGATTCTACTTCCACAAAAGGCTTCAGAGGTTTGGATAGATCCACTTCAACACAGACTCTAGCAAATTTTCCTCGAGCTTGCCCCACAGTGAGTTTATCCACTTTCACTACGGGCCAGTTTGGTGTAGCTGTGCTGTGAGTAGAATCGCTTTTAAAAATTTGCTGTGGGCAGAATTTCTTTACAATCCGCTGCGAGCAAAATCAGTTTGGTAAACTGTTTTTCAAAAGTGTTGTGGTTATGTAAAATTACCAAGATGGACACGGATGCTTGATATTATTCATAAATTTTTATTAATATTGACAATTAAATCTTCTCCTGATTTATATGTTTTTTTACAGAGTAGTTAATTATACAATTGATCTTTGTCGTAAAAAAAGAATGAACTATGTAACTAAAAAATAATGATCTAATGAGGATTTATCTTGTTTGACCCATTTTCTCGAGATGCTTATCCCTTTCTCATATGCAATCATTTTGTCCCTCTTCTCAATATTGAAACCAAACCCAGATTTGATTATCCAAAGAAATAAACTTAAGTAATAAAGCAAAGAATTAATTACAAAACACCCCCCGAACTATATGGTCATTTTCATTTTGGTACCCAACTATCAAAATCTTGCATTTTCATACCCGAACTTTCCCCCGTTTGACAAATTGGTCCCTCCGTCAATCCCTCCGTCAGTTAGGGACGTTTTCTGCTGATGTGGCCTGTGTGGGGCCCACAGCTGTCAGCTTTTAAATTTTCTTCAAGGATATTTTTGTCCAACTCTATTCTTACCCTCACTTTTCCCAACACAGATCTCAACCTCGCGCCAATTCTTTCCAATTCCCGCCTGCACTTGGACACGCAGTGTAATTCTCCCGCCAATTCTTGGACACACTGTGTATTTTCTCCCGCCAATATTGTGGAACAGGGTTCTAAAGGTTCCAATGCAGCAAAAGCCAAATAACAGCCCAGAAAATAAACTAAAATTTAGCAAGATGATTTATGCTAAAGACAATCCGTTGCAAATATGAGTTTAACATCCACACAACATATATTACATCATCCTGTTCAGTACAGGTACTGAACTAGGCTCAAAAACCTCCAAATCACTGACCACATTAGCATAAGATAGCAAAAACATTCCAAAACTAGACCAAAAGTTACCAAATTGTCACACTGTCAACTTACAAAAGAAAAGAACCAATTCCCAGCAAAGTTCAAAAGACAGCAACATGTACTTGATTGTGGCATTCTTTGCAATTGTGGTGTTCATGGAGTTTCAGTTTCTTTCTTCACAAGTGAGACCACACACTTCCCTCTGGACCGCCTTCACTTGCACTTCCCTTTTGTCCTTCGCTCTACAAATTCACCACTTGCATTATCAGTTTCTAATACAACTAAAGGGCAAAAGAATAGATATAAACCACATAACTGTACCTTCTTTTTTACTAACTGTACTAAAGGGCAAATGAATTCCTAACTTGAAGTGGACCTCTTTCCTAAATTGCTTTTTACTTATTGCAAGGAATTTAGAAAGGCAGTGACACAGTATTGTATACAAAATGGGAAAGAAGTGTCTTATGAAAAGAGTGAGAAGTACAAGTTAAGTGTAAAATGCAAGAGGGAGGGATGCCCTTGGGAACTATATGCTGGAATACATGAAGATGATTGTTTGATGGTATGTATCTATGTGATATCATCTCTTTTTCTTATATGTTTACTGGAATTTAAATTTTGGTAGCTTGTGTACTTATTTTATCAATCTGTTGTTTATTTGTAGCTTAAAACATGTGGACCTGAACATACATGTGGAAGAATATTTGATAACAAGATGGTGACATCTGAATGGTTGGCGACAACGTATATGAACAAGATTAAATCAAATCCTGACTGGCCAATTCAATCCATGAAAGAACAACTGCAAGATGACTACAATTGTGGGGCATCAAACATGAAGTTGTTTAGAGCAAAGAAGAGAGCCTTCAAGCTCATTGAGGGCTCACACATGGAACAATACGCTAGGCTGTGGGATTATGCTGAAGAAGTCAAGAGAACTAATCCTGAATCAACTGTCAAAATCAAGACAGTTCTAGTGGATGAGCAACCTAAATTTGAGAGAATGTATATGTGTTTAGGGGCTTGCAAAAAAGGATTTAAAGCTGGGTGCAGGCCACTAATTGGCTTGGATGGGTTTCATCTCAAAGGACCATATGGTGGCCAGCTACTAACTGCCGTTGGTATTGATGCAAATAATCAATGTTGGGTGATTGCATATGCCATAGTAGAGGTAGAGAACAAAAGCTCATGGGTGTGGTTCTTGGAATATCTAGTTAAAGACTTGGAGATTAAAAACCAGCATGAATACACTTTCATCTCAGACAAGCAGAAAGGGCTAATCAGTGCTTTTGAGATAGTTGTGCCAAACTCTCATCAAAGGTTCTGTGTTAGGCATTTGCTTAGTAACTTCAAGTTACAATTTAGAGGAAAGGCGCTGAAGGACAAGCTGTGGGAATGTGCAAGGGCCGCAACTGTTCCAGAATTTGGAAGGAAGATGGATGAGATGAAGAAATTATCCAAAGAAGCATTTGAATGGCTAGCACATAAACCATCCAGTCAATGGTCGAAGTCTCACTTCAACACCATTCCTAAATGTGATATGCTACTGAACAATAACTGTGAGTAACCTCTGTAAGTTTGTGAGCTTTTTATTTTTTCTAATTAATTATTAGGCATGTATATATGACTATCTTCTTAACAGGTGAGTCATTTAATGCACAACTGATACCAGCTAGAAGCAAACCAGTATTAACCGGCATGGAAATGATTAGAGTTTTGTTGATGAAAAGGATTCAAGTAAGAAGAGATGGAATGAGGAAGCACATGGGAAAAATATGCCCTAAACCCCAAAAGGTGCTAGAGGCTAACAAGGTTCTGGCTGGAAAGTGGACCACTGCTTGGAATGGAGCTGAAAGCTTTGAAGTCAGTTGTAAGAGTGAGCAGTATGTGGTAGACTTGCATGAGCAGACCTGTAGTTGCAGGAGGTGGGACCTTACTGGCATTCCATGTGAGCATGCAGTTGCATCCATCAATTATGTGGGGGGATCAAAAATGGCTGAGGACTATGTGCACAGCAAATACACCAAGGAAACTTTCCTAAGGTCTTATGAAAATCTCATCAACCCTCTAAATGGACCACTACTTTGGAAACAAACCGGCCACCGTCCGATAATACCCCCGACATACTACAGGCCACCTGGGAGACCTAAGAAACTTAGGAGAAAAGAGGCAAGTGAGCTGGAGAATACTAACAAGCTTCCTAGGTCAGGCGGAAAGTCTTCTTGTGGAATTTGTCACCAAAAAGGGCACAATGCTAGAACTCATCACAAGCATCTTGCACCTAGGCCCAAAGCAATGCCAAAGTCTAAATCTGCGGCATCTACTTCTAAACCATCAACTACTCCAAAAAACAAGAGAGCATTGAAGAAGGTACAATTTTATATCTCATTTATGATTTTTTTTTTGGTTTACATCAAAAAATTAGGATTTCTTAGTTCATTTATATGTTCAAATTCATTTACATGTAAATAAAGTGCTGAAAATAGATATATTTAAGGTTTAAGTTTATATTTTGCATATAGAGTCAAACTGCAGTAGCCTCAAGCTTAGCTCCATCTACATCTGGACCTTCCAAGTGTCCTAAGCAGAAAGTAGTCAGGAAGAAGGTGCACTATCATTTATTGTTGTTTATTTGATCACAGAAAGTACAATATGGTTTGGTTATTGACTTACTCTTTAACTGTATAGAGTCTTGCTGATCTAGTCCCACACTCAGGACAGCCAACAAGCGAGACAACAAAGAAAACAACAGGAAAAAAGAAGGTACAGTTATGTGGTTTATATCTATTCTTTTGCCCTTTAGTTGTATTAGAAACTGATAATGCAAGTGGTGAATTTGTAGAGCGAAGGACAAAAGGGAAGTGCAAGTGAAGGCGGTCCAGAGGGAAGTGTGTGGTCTCACTTGTGAAGAAAGAAACTGAAACTCCATGAACACCACAATTGCAAAGAATGCCACAATCAAGTACATGTTGCTGTCTTTTGAACTTTGCTGGGAATTGGTTCTTTTCTTTTGTAAGTTGACAGTGTGACAATTTGGTAACTTTTGGTCTAGTTTTGGAATGTTTTTGCTATCTTATGCTAATGTGGTCAGTGATTTGGAGGTTTTTGAGCCTAGTTCAGTACCTGTACTGAACAGGATGATGTAATATATGTTGTGTGGATGTTAAACTCATATTTGCAACGGATTGTCTTTAGCATAAATCATCTTGCTAAATTTTAGTTTATTTTCTGGGCTGTTATTTGGCTTTTGCTGCATTGGAACCTTTAGAACCCTGTTCCACAATATTGGCGGGAGAAAATACACAATGTGTCCAAGAATTGGCGGGAGAAGTACACTGCGTGTCCAAGTGCAGGCGGGAATTGGAAAGAATTGGCGCGAGGTTGAGATCTGTGTTGGGAAAAGTGAGGGTAAGAATAGAGTTGGACAAAAATATCCTTGAAGAAAATTTAAAAGCTGACAGCTGTGGGCCCCACACAGGCCACATCAGCAGAAAACGTCCCTAACTGACGGAGGGATTGACGGAGGGACCAATTTGTCAAACGGGGGAAAGTTCGGGTATGAAAATGTAAGATTTTGATAGTTGGGTATCAAAATGAAAATGACTCTATAGTTCGGAGTGTGTTTTGTAATTAATTCTAAAGCAAAACTCCTTTCAACTCTACTTCTTTCTCTCTCGTCTAATTCATAGACGAGCTTTGATCCTCTTCTTCCTCCATAACCCAGATCACCATAAAATGAAAAATCCAATATTCCAAGTCTGTCAATGTTTAAATCCCAAAGTTTATGCTCAGGTGGAGAACATTGCTTAAAATCTCCCAGATATATTTGTTAGGAATTATTGTTTGTTCGCAGATCTAGAGAAAATGACTTGAAGATGATGAAGACTGAATGATGAGGGTGGTGGATGATTGATATGAAGGATGAATGAGTGGATGATTGATATGAAGGATGAATGAATATGATTGAGAAAACACGAGGACAAGATGGGTATTCTGAAAACATTCATTTAAGATGCTCCGTGTTTTCATCGCGGTTCCACTGAAGCAATTTCAAAAGCTACTATTTGCAGCTTCTCTGAAACTCCAAGTTGAAAGAAGCGCTTTACTCAAAAACAGGTTTACAAAAGTTACCAAACTTCCATGTTTATAACTAAAAGCGGCTCAAGAAGCGCCACCAAACTGGCCCTACATCACCTTGTATTTTTCCAATTTCGGCCATAGTAAAATCTTTGAAGAACTTAACTGGAAGTCTAAAAATCCTGATCCACGACGCCATTTTCCCAATGAATTCAGTGAGGGGATCAAAGGAAGGTCTCCACTATCTCACAACTAGGGTCTAGCCTACTAGAATCCTATTGAATATTGGCTTTATTTTGAAGGTGGACCAAAACCCATTGGAAGCCCATCTTGATCACGTGGGCTATACTATGTCTAGGTTAATTAGGAAATCTATATATGCATGTATTCTAGCCTAACTAGGATTAGATATATGTATTCTAGCCTAACTAAGATTAGATATATGTATATATATATACGTGCTGCCGTCAATGACTAGAGGCAGAGAGAGAGAGAAATCGTTTAACCTAGAGCAGAGCTATCTTTCTCTATCAGCAGAGAACGTATAACATTGGGGTTTTGGGTGGTCGAGAGTTTTGCCATAAAGCTCTATTGTATTCTCTCCAATTGTTATAGTGGAATTCTTTGCCGGCTTCGGGAGTGGACGTAGCTCAATCACATTGATTGGGTGAACCACTATAAATCTTGTGTTCTTGTCTTCTATTTTCTTTACCGTTCTTCGATTATCCAAATTGTTCCATATCAATATTGTCGTTTGTTTACGCTTCCGCATAACAAACTGGTATCAGAGCCTGTTCTGATTTGGGAGTTGATTATTGATTGGAAATCATGAGTGACGGTGAAGGTGCTGAAGTTGATAAGAAGAAGAAAGGGACAGAGTCTACACATGCTAAGCCATCTGTTGGCAATGCCAAATTTGAAGTTGAGAAGTTCGATGGAACAAATAATTTTGGTATGTGGCAGTGTGAGATGATGGATGTCTTGTGTCAACAAGAATTGGATATAGCTCTCGAAGAGAAGCCAGCAGATATGACCGAGGCGCAGTGGAAGCAGATTAATAAGTGGGCTTGTGGTTCTATCAGATTATGTCTTGCAAAGAGTGTGAAATTCTTTATCATGAAGGAAACTTCAGCAAAGGATATGTGGAAGAAATTGGAGGACCAGTACATGATCAAGAGTGCTGAAAACCGCTTTCACCTGAAGAGAAGGCTTTTCCGATTCAACTACAGACAAGGTATTTCTATGTCTGAACACATCAGTGATTTCAATAAGATACTTGCAGATTTGGTTAATTTGGATGTGCAAATTAATGATGAGGATAAAGCTTTATGTTTGCTTAATTCTCTTCCTGACGAGTATGAGCATTTGATTACAACTTTGCTGCATGGAAAGAATGAAGTGCAGTTTGATGATGTGTGTAATTCATTGATTAATAATGAATGTCGGAAGGAGAAGCAGTTGCAAAGGGGTTCAGGTGGTGAAGCACAAGTACTTGTTGCAAGAGGCAGATTAGAAGATAGAAAGTTTGGTGGAAATCGATGTAAGTCGCGTTCCAAGTCAAGAGCTAAATTTCCTGCAAAAGATGAGTGTGTCTTTTGTCGTCAAAAGGGTTATTGGAAGAAAGATTGTCCCAAGTTGAAGACTAGAGACAAGAAGGGTTCTGAAGTAAATATGGCAAAATTTGAAGATGATGATGACTTCGGTTTTGCATTGAGTTGTTATTCGGTTTTCGAAGATTTTGAAGATGATGAGATCGATTTGGCTCTAGCAAGTTCACCTACACGTGATTATTCTAATCAGTGGATTATGGATTCGGGTTGTACTCATCACATGTGTCCCAACAGGGAATGGTTCTCTTCTTTGAGGGAATTAAATGGTGGAGTAGTTCTTATGGGAGATGATAGTCCTTGCAGAACTAAAGGGATTGGTACAGCTCGTCTCAAGATGCATGATGGGGTTGTTAGAAAATTGACAGATGTTCGGTATGTTCCGAACTTGAAGAAAAATCCGATCTCTTTGGGTACTTTGGAATCAAAGGGGCACACAATTACTTTGAAGGATGGTGTTGCTAAAGTTGTTTCTGGTTCACTTGTTTTGATGAAGGGTACTAGAGAAAGAAACTTGTATTTTCTACAAGGGAGTACTGTGACAAGTGAGACGGCAGTTTCTGAGACTGTAGATGATGAAGACACTACCAGATTATGGCATATGCGTCTTGGTCACGCTGGTGAGAAAGCAATGCAGAAATTAGTGAAGCAAGGCTTATTGAAAGGTGCAAAGACTTGCAAATTGGAATTTTGTGAACACTGTGTTTTGGGTAAGCAGACTAGAGTTAAATTTAGCACCGCAGTTCATCAAACTAAAGGAGCTCTAGACTATGTTCACACAGATGTATGGGGACCTACCCAAACAGCATCTAAAGGAGGTATGCATTATTATGTCTCTTTTGTTGATGACTTCTCTAGAAGAGTATGGGTGTACACCATGAAACATAGAGATGAAGTCTTAGATATATTTGTGAAGTGGAAGATGATGATTGAGACTCAGACCGGTCGGAAAATTAAGAGGCTCAGGTCAGATAATGGTGGTGAATATAAATCTGATCCGTTCTTCAAATTATGCGAAGATGAGGGCATTGTGAGACACTTCACAGTTAGAGGGACACCGCAGCAGAACGGGGTGGCAGAGCGTATTAATAGGACTTTATTGGAGAAAGTCAGATGTATGTTGTCTAATGCTGGTTTAGGCAAGGAGTTTTGGGCTGAGGTAGTCACATATGCAGGTCATCTAATTAATAGATTGCCATGTTCTGCAATTGAGGGTAAAACTCCCATGGAGGTATGGCCTGGTAAACCTGCTACTGATTATAGTTATCTTCATATTTTTGGTTGTCCTGCTTATTTTCATGTCAGAGAAAGCAAGCTTGATCCAAGGGCCAAGAAAGCAATATTCTTGGGATTTAGTGATGGTGTTAAAGGGTTCAAGCTTTGGTGTCCGGATGAGAAGAAAATTGTTGTGAGCAGAGATGTTACTTTTGATGAAGCAATTATGGTTGATCAGAATAAGCAGAAAATTTCTGAAGAGCAGAGAAAGACCAAAGAGAACTTGCAGCAGGTGGAGGTTCAGAGAAAAGTTGTTGAAACTCCAGTTGATCCAGTGAGTCCTACAGTTGAGTCAGATGATTCAAATAATAAGGACATGAGTGTTGAAGTAGAGGCTCCAACGCAAGAGCCTACACAACAAGACAAACCTATTGCATCGAGAAAGAGAAAAATGAATGCTCCAAAGCCAGCTTGGCTTAATGATATGGTGACTTATGCACTTCCCATTACTGAAGAAGAAATTCTTACTACCTATGAAGAAGCTGTCATACATGCAGATTATGTTGAGTGGGAGAAAGCTATGGGTGAGGAGATGAACTCTCTTTACAAGAATAAAACGTGGGAGGTGGTTCAGTTACCGCATGGGAAGAGAGCAATTGGTTGTAAATGGGTATTTGCTAAAAAGGAAGGATCACGGTACAAGGCTAGATTGGTAGCTAAAGGCTACGCACAAAAGGAAGGAATTGACTACAATGAGGTATTTTCTCCTGTTGTTAAACATTCTTCTATTCGTATTTTATTAGCCTTGGTTGCTCAATATGATCTTGAGTTGGCACAGCTTGATGTGAAAACTGCTTTTCTACATGGAGAATTAAAAGAAGAAATTTACATGACCCAACCGGAAGGATTTAAGGTTGCTGGTAAGGAAAATTGGGTTTGTAAATTGCAGAGATCTTTATATGGATTGAAACAGTCTCCAAGGCAGTGGTATAGGCGGTTTGATAAGTTCATGTCAGGTCAGAAGTACACCAGGAGTCATTATGATCCATGTGTTTATTTTCGCAAGCTACAAAATGGGACCTTCATTTATTTGCTCTTATATGTTGATGACATGTTAATTGCATCTAAGAGCAAGGTGGAGATAGAGAAATTGAAGTCACAATTGAGTCGTGAATTTGAGATGAAGGACTTGGAAGAGGCTAAAAATATTTTGGGCATGGAAATTGAGAGAGATAGATCAAGAGACAGAGTTTGTTTGTCACAGAAGCAATATTTGAAGAAGGTACTACATCGGTTTGGCATGGATGATAAAACTAAACCTGTAAGTACACCTCTTGGCTCTCATTTTAAACTTGATGCTACTATGTCTCCTAGCACAGATGATGAGAAACAATATATGGCTAAAGTTCCTTATGCCAGTGCTGTTGGTAGCTTGATGTACTGTATGGTGTGTACTAGACCTGATATTTCACAGGTTGTAAGTATGGTGTGCAGATATATGCATAATCCAGGTGATTTGGATAAGAGTCGGTCTACTACAGCTTATGTGTTTACTCTTGCTAGTGGACCGGTGAGTTGGAAGTCGAACTTGGAGCATACAATTGCTTTGTCGACTACAGAAGCTGAATATATGGCAGCAGTAGAGGGTGCAAAAGAAGCAATTTGGCTTCGTGGTTTGCTTGAGGACTTGAGACTTATTCAAGAATATGTGGATATTCATTGTGATACTCAAAGTGCTATTCATTTAGCAGAGAACCAGGTCACTCATGCACGTACTAAACATATTTGTGTCAGATATCACAATATTCGTCAAATGGTGGAGGATGGGGACATTCAACTCCTCAATATTGTGACTGAAGATAATCCTGCAGATATGTTGACAAAGCCAGTTCCATTCAGCAAGTTCAAGCATTGCTTGGACTTGATTGGTGTTTGTAAAGTTTGAAGATCCCTACGGGGATGTCGGAGCGGCGAATGGTTTGAATTTCTACTATGGAGGATTTGTATCAAGTTAAAGCCAAGGTGGAGATTATTGAATATTGGCTTTATCTTGAAGGTGGACCAAAACCCATTGGAAGCCCATCTTGATCACGTGGACTATACTATGTCTAGGTTAATTAGGAAATCTATATATGCATGTATTCTAGCCTAACTAGGATTAGATATATGTATTCTAGCCTAACTAGGATTACATATATGTATATATATAGGTGCTGCCGTCAATGACTAGAGGCAGAGAGAGAGAGAGAAATCGTTTAACCTAGAGCAGAGCTATCTTTCTCTATCAGCAGAGAACGTATAGCATTGGGGTTTTGGGTGGTCGAGAGTTTTGCCATAAAGCTCTATTGTATTCTCTCCAATTGTTATAGTGGAATTCTTTGCCGGCTTCGGGAGTGGACGTAGCTCAATCACATTGATTGGGTGAACCACTATAAATCTTGTGTTCTTGTCTTCTATTTTCTTTACCGTTCTTCGATTATCCAAATTGTTCCATATCAATATTGTCGTTTGTTTACGCTTCCGCATAACAAATCCAAGGTCCTTCACAGAGGACATAGTTCATATCTTCCTCGAGATTAAATTTGACAATGTAAAAATCATTTGGTAGATCTATGAGCTTCCAACCCCCCTTCACTTGCCATTTTTGTCTTAATCCACCAAGGATAAAATCATAGGAGTTGGTGGAGTTAGGTTCTCCCATTAGCTTGACAACAACGCATCTCTGCTCAAAGTCTAGCTTATTATGATTTTTTTTCAAAAAAAACATTCAATCCATGCTTACCTTGGGTGCATAAGCAGTCATCTTCATTGAACTCAAAGTCCTCCACTATGGTTTGCTTGAAACGTTCCATTGGATTGGAGAGCATGCTAGCATAGGAGATAAGAGGCTTAGTAGTAGCTACAGACTGGGATTCAGGCATTAATTCCAACATACTTGTCTCTTCCAGGTCAACACTAGTAAGCTTACGCCATTATAGATCACTAATATCAATTAAGTATAAGATAAAAACGTTAATCTGGGTTTTAAAAGGGAGATTATTTCTCTGCGAAATGCTGCAACCCAATCTCGTGTAAGTATTTCTCTTACTCAACTATAAGTTTTGGAATTTAAGAGCCACAGAAATATATTCATGATTCATTTGAAATCAAGATACAAATATAAACATTCTCATGAATCTGGGATCAGACTCTTCATAACCTTGAAAACGAAACCAACCAACATATAGATCTACAACTCTTCTGGATTTATCCAACACAGTTTGGTCAAAGATGGCTTGATCAGTGCCTTCTATAACATGAATGCAATCTGGATTTTGATCGTCTCATGGAGTCTTTCCATTCAGATCTGAATTGAGAGAAGGGCATATCATGCCGAGAGATTGAAAAAATTAAAATTTTGTTTTTCAAAGAGAAGCATTTGAATTTTATCCTAAATGGAAGGTTGATGGGGAAGACACAGTATGCATTGGATGAGAAATTTGGATTCGGGTGCTTTAGAATTTAAGACCATGGAAAGTGAAAGACAAATTGAAAGATGAAGATGCAAAGGATTCCGGATACAGACGAATATGAACATATAGAACAAGTCACAAAGTTAAAACTCAACAGCTTTTCACTTAAAAGTTGTACTCGTGTCGTAACAACCACTCAGCAATGAAACGGGTAAAAGGAATAATTTCTCATAAAAATTATTTTTAATACAGGATAGTCATATAAGATGAAACGACGACAGACCTCTGATTTTTAATAAATTAATATTGTCCGTTTCTGTCTGTTTGAACAATTTATTAAAAATCACATTCATACCGGACGGCCTAACCAAATCCGATATATGATTCAAGCAACTATACTATAACAGCAATTAGAGCATGTCCTTGAGAGTTGTGAGGAAGAGCGCCTGACCACTCTGGGTCTCCCGCTATATGGCCAACCTTGCTAGCAATAGTGCAACAGCCGCTCCTCTCTTTCGGTATATGGCCATTTGACTAGTTTTTTGCGTACTGGGTTTTCGTCTGATACTCGTAACTATAAACCCACAAGTTGTGCACACCAAGTGTTCGACGAAATTCATGTGTCAGTTTATCCGTGTCTTGGTGCTGCTAGAAGTAGATTGAAGATAATGGATTACTTATTCGTTGGTGGAAATACCATTTTGTTTCGACAGACTTTTGCAAGGAATGGTAAGGTGACTTTCATGGTGCCTCCTAGTAGTACTAGGAGAAGCCTCCCCAAGAACCTTTGCTATCCGCGGTAGGCAAAGCTTCCTCCTGATCCCGGAGTCAATCATTTCTTGAAGAAGACGAGCAATGATGCCAGTGAACCAGCTCAAACAGAGTTCCCTGAGAAGGAGGAAGAAGAGAAGTTTACTGAAGACGGCGACATTGTTTGGGAATCAGAAGAAATTCAAGCTATTGAGTCACTTTTCCAAGGGAGGATACCACAAAAGCCAGGAAGTTTGAATAGAAAGAGGCCTCTACCGCTGCCACTGCCTTACAAGGTTCGACCTTTGAGACTTCCTTCACCCAAGAAAAATGATGTTAAGATTGGACCCATAACTAAGCAAGTGTACAAGAACCCCAATGCCCTTGATGGGTTGGCGAGGGAAATTAGAAGCCTTGGAGAAGATAAAGAAGTGGGGATAGTTCATAATAAGAGGGTTCAGCTTCTGCGAAAAGGGTCTCTTTCCATGACAATTCGGGAATTGGGGCACTTGGGGCTTCCTGAGAGGACTCTGCAGACCTTCTGTTGGGCTTACAAACAGCCTCAGCTCTACCCTGATGACAGGATTCTTAGTTCGACAGTGGAGGTCCTGGCAAGGAACCATGAGCTGAAACTGCGGTTTAATTTGGACAGGTTCACTAGTTCTGCGAGTTGTGGTGTGATTGTGGTGATGGTGAGAGGGTTCATCAAAGGAGGAAGCTTGCATCTAGCTTGGAAGTTAGTATCCATACTCCATAGCCAAAGATAATCAAAGGAAGCTGGATCCTAGCTTATATGCAAAGCTAATAGCAGGGTTTGGGAAAAATCCTGATAAACATATGGTCGTGATGATCTTACTGGAGGAGCTTGGAGAAAGAGTAGACTTGAAATTAAGCCAACAGGACTGTACTGCTATTATGAAGGTGTGCATTAGGCTAGGGAAATTTGAAGTGGTTGTGAGTGTTTATGATTGGTTTAGACAATCTGGACACGATCCAACTGTCGTAATTTACACTACTTTGATTCATAGCAGCTACTCTGAGAAGAAATACAGGGAGGCCTTGGCTGTGGTTTTGGAAATGGAGGCTTCAATTTGTCTCTTTGACTTTCCAGCTTATCGAGTTGTAATTAAACTTTTTGTTGCTCTGAATGATATTGCAAGAGATGCAAGGTATTTTTCGAAGTTTAAAGAAGCAGGTTTCACCCCGACATATGACGTATACCGGGATATGATCAGAATTTACATGGTTTCTGAGCGTCTAGCCAAGTGTAGAGAGATCTGCAAGGAGGTAGAGATGGGAGGACTGAAGTTAGATCAAGAAACAATGTCTCATTTGTTGCAATTTGAAAGAGACAAGAGGTTTGGTGAATAAAAGGTCCACTTTCTGTTGTAACTTTGTAATTACTTATTACAAATGCTCTATTGAATATATGTCCTTTGTAAGCTTACAAAGGCATGCTTGATTGCACCTCACATTTCTATCTGTCTTTCATTGTAACTCATAAAATTTCATAATATTGTTGATTGTATATATGACAATCAATTCGTGGCTGGCTTTCTACAGCTTTTAGATAACAAACATATACAAATAATAGAATAATAATAAAAACAAATCTTAGTTTTAAGCTTTATCTATGCATCCTTTATATATCTATGTATTCCTTACATATATATACTTCGACATCTTGTTGTGAATAATTCCCTGCATTGAAATAACTTAAGGTACAATCTGTATGTTTTGTCTTTGTATATCTCGTATACTTTTCCAGTGGAGTTCAACTCAACACATTAGGAGCTGAAGTTAAACTCCCAGTCAAGCGCACACAGACAAGGTAATTTCTATCGGCTTTATAACTCCCCCTTGTTAGGCTTTTAATCATTCCCTTAACTACTGTTTTGCCTTTTCTAAATCTTTAGATCACTTTTGTCTTTCTGACTTGTGTAATTAATTCTTTTTTGTCTTCAAATTTGCTCCATTTTAGGCAATCTCAGACTTTTCTGGATCTGAGAATTAAGCCACAAATTTGAGTTATATGTAGCAACTAGCAATGCATTTACTATTCTTAGTCATTAATGAGCAAGCTTTGCTTAGTAGGCGAAACTGGGTGTCCTTCATACTTTTTTCACCCCCTTTCATTATTGAAAAAACACCGTCTCTTCTAAGAATTCAAACAGTAAGTATAAGAGAGAGTAAAACTGACGCTGGTTTCTAATGGACCCTAATTGCTATGCTGTACCCTTTTAAGTTAGATGATATAGTTTTGTTTGCATTGTCTGTAGACATTGTTTCTGTAGATAGACAGGAATAAAACATAAGAAAAAGTGATGACTAATTCATGTCACATGCAGATACAGATAGTGACATTGTTAAGTGGTGTGAAGTTCACATTTAAAATGGTTTCTGTGAGATTTCGGGTCTTTCCTATCAATGACTTTATACAAAAGAGCATGATCAATTTTTTTTCTACCAAAAATTGGTTTCAAGAAGAAAAAAATCGTTTGGGAGCTAGAAGTTATGCAGTTACTCATCAAAAGCATATAGCCCCCCTGGAATATTGGAACTTTGAATAGACAAAGTCTGATCCCACTTACTTCTTTACAAGGTTCAACCTTTGAGACTTCCTATGCCGGAAGAAACTTATTAGCATGGCAATGGGACCTGCATCAGAGTAAGACTTCTTAGGCCTTTGATGCTTGCAGGGAAGTGCAACTGAATATAAGCAAACTAAACAAGTGAGTTCAATTTCACTAAAAGTGGTCTGTCTTTCATTTTGTTGGGTTCAGAATGCCCCAGCTCTACCCCAATAACTGGATTTTGGGTTGGACAAGTGAGCTGCCATTCAATTTGGATAGTTTTAGCTGTTTGGCCGGTGGTTGTGTGAGACGGTTCATTAGAGGAAGCTTTCACTAGCTTGCAAGCTTGTATTGCGAAGGATAGTGAAAGAAGATCTGAGCATATACAAAGTAGCTAATGGTGAAGCTTGGGAGGAACCTTGATAAACACTTGTAATGAACTTACTGCACACTCTTGGAGAAAGAGAAGACTTGAATTCAAGCCAGCAGCAAAAAGGGCCCGTCTCTATGAAAATCTGGAATTGGTCATATCGGGCTCCCTGATAATTCTATGCAGTCATGTTATTGTATTTTCCCCTCAGCTGTACCTGATGACCGGATTTTGGGTTGGACAGGTGATATCCTTTATCCTTCCCAAGGAAGTGAACTGAATTCAATTTGGACATTTTCCAGGTGGTAGTATATTCGAGGCAACATTTAGATTGTTCATTTGAGGAATTTTCATCAGGCTTGATGGCAGACAGCCAAGGTTAGTTAAGAATGCTCTTGATGTATAGATATGATTAAAAATCACTTGATTTCTGGGAGTCTGGCAAAAATGTTTTCTAGGAGGTAGAGATGGCATAATCACTCAAGTGAGATAAAGGAATATTTCAGTTGTTGCAGTGGGGAGAGGAAAAAGGTTTGGTTTAAAAAATAATAATATTTCTATGCTTCAAAATAATAATAATTCCAATTTTTCTGTTATAATTTTTAAATTGTAATCACCAAGACCTGTTGCATGTTTTCATCTTCACATTGTGAAGTTTCATAGCCATCAGAGACATTTCATTCTAAGTTTGTTATTCTCTATAACTTGCAGAATTGCATTGTTTTCTTGGTCGAACTTGCAGAATTACATAATATCTAATTATCTATGGTTCTGTTTGTACTTTATTTTGTGCCTGGCAAACTGCAGCATCAAAAGAATGCATGCATACAAGTTGAAAATTGAGCATATCTCTAGTTTAACAACTTTTTAACAACTTAATCTTTGTCATGGATTCCACCTACTATTTCAGCTTCTGTGATTCATAGTCCTTTACTTCCAAATATTGTGAAGATAGTTCTAATGAAAATTCAGGTACCCATTTTGTTTCGCTGTCACTGCAGCATGTTGAAATTTGAAAGTATATGGTTGAATATGTATGTGTAATTGAAATATATTGAATAAATAATATTGTTCACCGGCGCCTGTCAACTTTATCAAACATGGAGCTCAGTTTATGTTCCCTGTCAACTGCAGATATACGGGGTATTTACTTTTATCAGCTTCAACTTTGTCTTTCTTAGTTTTTGACTATTTCACTCAGTTCCTTCACTAGTTAAACACCTTCTCCATACTAAATAAGCTCTTTTCTGAATTCAGCTGCAACAGCCGAGCCTGCAAGAATTGTAGTCCATAACTTTGTTCTTTAATGTTTGATCATGGATGGAAAGATGAATGCAATATGAAGATGTTATGTCCAAAGCTTGTGCCAGGGTGAGTCAGGCTTTGCATTGGAAAGCACATGAATTCCTGGAGAAACCTCTTGTATGAGAATAGGCTCCTTTTGGCCTGTTGAAGAGGGAAACCATGGTTTTGAATTGAAGAACTGTGAATATCAGGTTGACCCATTATACTGGTGAGTGACTGGCAACTCATTTGCAAAGTCCTTTTTCTTTAAGCTCTGCACAGTTTCAGAAATTAATTAAAATAAAAATACCATAACAAGGTTGACATTAGTATAGTAGTGACTAGTGACACTTTGCTTATAAGAAAATCCAAGCTGCTCTTGTCGGCTCTTCAGCACCTCTCCGTCCTCTTGAACAAGCCAGCCATGTCCCCCCTGCAACCGGTATCTCCTTTCCTACCGGTCTACCAGCTTACTTGGCCTTTGATATATATTTTTAAAAAGCATCAGTAATAACCCACAAATAATAAATATCAAATCGTTAATCTTAATCTCGTTAATTTACTTGCCTATTTTGGTGTTCTTCTCTGTTCTGAAAATGAGAAGAGGGTACAGGTGGTCTTGCAAAATGAACACTGTTAAATACAGTCTAGAAGTCAGACCCAAAAGGGGTACAGGTGATGCTGCTATATTGGTTAGTTATCCGTTTAGTTACCTGACACTTACAAGCTTCAACCTGTGTGGCTTCCTACATGCTTGTAATGTTCTTATTGCTCGAGCTTGGAGAAAGAGAGGACTCAATAAGGCCATCATGGCTTTACATCTGTTACGTATTTTTGAAGTAAGCTTTGGAAATTTGATGCTGTCTAGTTATTTATACAACTCTGACTCATAGTCACTATTTGAAGAAGAAATTCAGGGACGCCTTGGCAGTGGTTTGGAAAATGGAGGCTTCAATCTGCCAGTTCAGTATTGCCCTTATTATTATCATCATCTGATGATGATTAAGCTTTCTGATGCTCTGTATGATATGGTAAATCGTAATGGCTGATTGGTCTTTTCAAAGCTTCAGGAAGCAGGCTTCATCATACGACTTGTAGTTACATTTACTTGGTTTCTGTGAGGCTGACAAAGGTTTTCTGGGTGGTAGAGATGGCTCAATTCAAGTTAGAAAAGATGGGATGTTTCAGTTGTTGCAGTAGAAAGAGAAAAATGGTTTGGTTGTTGAAAGTTCTGAGTTTCTGTTATTACTTGTAATTACCAATTCAATGGTGAGAGTGCTGGTTTGCTAATTGGTCTGGCACTATGCTACTCAGCTACTGATCCTAGATGCATTAATGGCAGTGCTGTGCTGCATGATTTATTGCAGGCCAAGGTTTGGAATGCTGATGGGGATTGTTTTCCTACTGATATTGTTGATCGCATCATCAGTATTATCATTTCTCTTTGAGGAAATGCTGACAAAAGAGTGTAGAATGGCACATCAAGGGAATCTAGTTATAGGCCGAAAAGTTATCTGGCATCTTCCTATGCCACCCGAAATAAAACTTCTTGATTTTTGGTTCAAAGTAGACTGCTGAGAAATGAGCAGAGGTTTAGGAGAAAACTTACATCTGATCCTTCATTCCATTTCTACCACTAGCAACGAGATTATATTCTTCACTTATTGTGTGAATGTCCTGAAGCTTAGCAGGTTTGGTTGAGTGTTGAATTCCTGCTAGAATGGCTCTTCATTTACTCTAGGATGGATTGAATAGATTGCTTTAAATATCAAACAGAAGGATTGTTTGTTAAGGTATATCAATGCTGCTTTTTTTTTCTGCTTCTGGTTCGTATGGAAGTGAGCTGCAAAGGTGTGGCTGACCTAAACTTTTGTCTTCCTCTTAACATTCCCGCCCCTCATGCTAGTAAAGGAAATGATCGTATCTCTAGCTTAACAGGAAAACAAAAACAAACAAAAGAAACCAAATTGTAATCAGCAGTTACTGATGCATATACTTGTTCATGTTCACTTGGTTACGTTTAAGAAAGTAAGAAACCATCAAAGAAATGCTCTTGTTATCATTCTCTGTTTGTTATCCTTAATAACTCTCAGAAGTACATAAATGTTTATGGCATTGTTGCTGTTATTCGTTGTGTTATTCCGTGCCAAGCTTTCTGCATCATCAAGAGAATGCATGCATATACAGCTATACAAGTAAAGGAAATGATCGTATCTCTAGCTTAACAGTAAGCTTTATCTAGACATGCATCTACTATTTCAGCTTCTCAATTTGGTAGTTCACAGTCCTTTCCTTCCACATGTCATTATCAAGATAGCTCTCATGAAAACTCAGGTTCCCATTTTGTCTCACCGACACTGCAGCACTGCTCCTGGTGCCGTAGCGTCCCTGCTTTGATTCTTAAGAGTATAAGGTTCAATTTGTATGAGTAATTGGAATATTGGAAGTTGAATAAGAAAGGTATTTACCAGTGGAGTGTCAACTTCAACAAATATGGAGCTCAGTTTATACTCCCAGTCGAGTTCGCATATACAAGGTAATTTGCTTTTATCAGCTTTTACTTTGTCCTTCATGACTTTTTCTATCAGTTCCCTCATTGGTATTTCATCTTCTCCATACTTGATGAGCTCTTTCTGAAAATTTAGCCGCAAGCGCTGAGCCTGCAGGAAATGTAGTCCATAATTGGGTTCTTTAGCATTTGATCAAGGATTCGACAAAATATAAGGTGAAGATGTTATGTTCAAACCTTGTGCCAGGGTGAGTCAAGCTTTCCATTTGAAAGCACATGAATGCCTGGAGAAACCTCTTGAACGAGAATAGGCTCTCCTTTTGGTCTATTGGAGAGGTAAACCATGGTTTTGGATTGAAGATCAGCCAGTATAAGGTTAAACCCATTATACTGGTGAGCCTCTTTAACCAACTCTAGTGCAAATTCCTTTGGACTCTTCAAGCTCTGCCATAGGTTCATAATCAAACACAAACCAAACCTTCCTTGTACTCTTCAAATTGCACACCATACAGAAAACTACATGATACACATCATGAAACGTTTACCTTTAGGAAAAGCACAGGCAAGTCTCCCCGAGTTTTTGCCTCCGGTAGAGTTTGAACCTCGAGAACGTTTGTAAGCAAAGCAACTCTCCCTCCTCTTGAACAAGCCAGCCATGTCCCTCCTGCAACCTCATCTCTCCCCCCTAGTATCTCACAACCTTCCCACCATTCCACAGGCTTTGTAGGCCTTTACATATCAAGAACAATACATAAGCAAATACCGTTTTATAAATAACAAATCAGTGATCTTAGTGTAATGATTTCATCACTTGCCTGTTGTGGTATTCGTCTCTGTTTGCCAAGAGAAGGAGAGGGTACAATGGGTGGTCTTGCCATATGAACACTGCTATACACATCTTTGTAAGACTTTAAAAGGTACTGGTGCTCCTATATTAGCTTCAAGATGGTTAGATATTTAGATTAGTTACTTGGCAGTTGGCACCTATATATATGATATGTTAGAGGAACTGGGTCAGCTCAATGCATCTCTGGTTCTTTTTGGTGGCCAAGGCCAACCTAAATGAGCGAGTTCATTCATCCTAATCTGAATCAGTGGGATCATTCATCCTCATCCTATTTATTAACTCTGAGTCACTGAAGTTGGTCATAGGTAACTGGCCAGTGGATTCCTGGTACTTGTTTGCGGTGCTGCGTTTTAGGACCTGGTTTAGAAAAGTAAATCTGGAAGTACCTGGACACCTGGTAGTCAGACAGCAGTTTTATGGGACTCAGCGGCGCCTTTTATTTATTTATGCTTTTCTATGTATTTATATATGGATATGAAATTCACTTGCCTTAAATTGTAATTCACTTACCTACTTTTTATATTTAGTTAGAGAAAACACTCGTCCAAACTCTCTTTATTTAAATCATAATCTAAATCACTTAAAAGTTAAATTAATCAATAAATTTTAACTATACGAAAATTTAAAATAAACAAGAATTGTTTGATCATTCAAATTTATCAAACGAATGAACGGATGATTATGAGACTGCTAAACAAGAATTGTTTGATCATTCAAATTTATCAAACGAATGAACGGATGATTATGAGACTACTAACTTTCATCCTGTCTATTAGCTTGGTACATTTGACTGAGCAAATGATTTTTGTTTATATTGATTTTTCACAAAGATAATCTATAATGGTTAATTCAATTTTTAAACGGTTAAAATTATAATTTATATTAAAAAACGTATGCAAATAAGAGAAAGTTTAGACGTATGCGTCCAAACTGGGTTGGACGCAAGTTTTTCAGTTAGTTAAAACTCTCATATGAACACAAAATTTAAGTTACTAAAGACAAAATTTAAGTTACTAAAAATAAAAAAAGTGTTCGAATTACAATTTAAAATGTGTGAATTTTAATTCTGTATATATAATAATAACCTTATCTGCCCGTAATCTATTTTAACCGTTTATCCTCATATATCTACGTCCTAGAATCGGATACCTGTAAGTACTCGACCTGTTTTTTTATCCCTAGTCCTGTAGACGACCGGCGGACCTGTAAGTTGTCGCTTTCATGAAACCTAAAATCTTTGTTTGTGGATGTTTTCAAGGTTTTTTTTCTAAGAAAACACATAACATAGATATGGGAGTCTTTAGAACATCTGAAGTTTACAATGTTAAATACAAGACCATGAGAAGCCATACTGGGAACCTAATTCGATCACTCAAATATTACCATTAGGCAAAGAGTGATCTAAGTGTGCTACTGCATCAGCTACGAAATTCACTTCCCTAAACACATGTCTAAAAGAGAGAGTCGAAATTGAATTGTGACTGATATGATGTTTTCCATTATTTTGATGAGTCTTTAAGGAGGATCAATGACCCCATTAAATGCATCAATGACTAGTCTGGAGTCTTCTTTAACTTGTATGCCTGATCTGATTCACGTTTTTTGTTAATTTTCTGTTACACCGTACTGATGTGGAGTAATTCTCATTTTTAAACAGTAGAAAATAATGGTTTTCAATGATATTATTATTCTCCAATGGATGTATATATACAGATACAATCATGGATTTAATAGGAAAACAATATCTCTTATATCTATACAGAATATTTAACCTCTATCTACAAGGAAAGTATATATTTGAGAATATTCTACACTCCCCCTCAAGTTAGTGCATAGATATCGATCATGCCCAACTTACCTACCGAATTGTCAAATACTTTCCTTGACACTCCTTTCGTAAGAACATCTGCTAACTGGTCTTCTGTATACACAAAAGGAAAACGAATGATTCTCCTATCCAAGTTCTCTTTAATGAAATGACGATCTACTTCCACATGTTTCGTTCGATCATGTTGAACAGGATTATGAGCAATCTCAATAGCAGACGTGTTATCACAATGCAAGTCTATAGGATTCTTGAGCTTCAAACCTAACTCCTTCAACACATTACGTATCCATAGCATCTCACACACTCCATGCGCCATATCTCGAAATTCTGCTTCAGCACTTGACCTGGCAACAACCTTTTGCTTCTTACTTCGCTAAGTCACAAGGTTTCCTCCAACAAATGTAAAATACCCAGATGTAGACCGCCTGTCAGTCTTATCACCAGCCCAATCTGCATCAGTGAATCCAACAACATCAAATTCTCCTTTTTTTCAAACAATAATCCTTTGCCTGGTGTCATCTTCAAGTACTTCAAGATAAGATATATTGTATCCATATGCTATTCACTAGGACAATGCATAAACTGACTGACAACACTTACAGCATAAGCAATATCAGGTCTAGTATGAGAAAGATAAATAAGTCTTCCCACTAGACGTTGGTACTTTCCTTTATCAGTTAGAACTTGATTTTGGTAGATGGCGAGGTTGTGAGTCATTTCAATTGGTGTCTCAACAGGCTTGCAGTCAAGCATTCCTGTGAGACCCCGCACGTTTTAACTGTGGTTAATGACGAGTTACTGAGGTTTAAGTCGTATTCAGTAACTTCACGAGTGAACGACCACGTTCATTTTTGAGTTTTTAAAAGTTCTTCAAATTCCTCATTTAAGGACTTGATGTCATAGTACGTGTTGACACAAGTCTTCTAGTATTTTCAGAATATTTTTCGGAGCTTCCGTTAATTTTCTACGAATTTTCGAAGTTTCTGGTAACTTTTAATTATTATTCTGGTAAGTTTTTACCATTTAACCTTTTACTTTTCACCTTCTTTAAATCTAGACCGTTGGATCTTTCTTAGATTTAATCTGGATCGTCCAATTCTCTATAAATAGAGGGTGAGTTTTGACTCAGTCAAAACTCCCCACTCGGTCAACTCGAGCTCTGATCGAGCTCTCTCTGCTCTCCGCTGTTCTTCGCTCGGTGCCGGCAATTCCCGTCACCATTCGTCGGTGGACCACTTTCTTTCTCTTCCTCTCTTTCTCCTCTATCCAGCTCAGTCTTTGGATCACTCAGACGTCCACCGTGGAGGAAGAACGACCGAGAAGAGGCTCGGCGGTCAACGACCAAATTCCGGCGAACCAGGCGGCGTTAGGGTGCGTGACTGGTACGGTTCTTCTCCCCTCTTCTTCTTCCTTTTCATGTCTTTAAATGTTCGATTTGAGCCTTAAATCTGAAATCCCAAATTCACTGTTTTTCGGGGTTTTCCTGGGTTTCTCTTCTCCCTACTCCGGCGACCTTTTCTAGGAGTTTTAACGAGTCTTGAACACTTGTGTGATGTTTGGGAGGAGCTTGTAGGCAGTTGGTGAGGTTTTGGAGCAGTGGCAGTTGTTTGGGTTCTGGGCAGGAGCAGAGGTAGAGGCACTGGATTCGGTTCAGTGACAAGGAGAGGGTGGAGGAATCGGTAAGGATAGCTGCTGGGTTTTGGATTGGAGGAGTTTGGAGGTAAGAATTCCATTTTGAAGGCTACTGTGTAACTGCTGCTTGTGTTGTTGAATTTATTGTTGATGACGATCTGAGTTAAATCTGATGTTGTTTTCCTGCATGTTTGTCGAGAACTTGGTGATTAAAGAAACGGGGAAACTCTGACGAATTTTGGCAAATTGACAGGAATCCGACAGGAGATTTTGGCAAAAATGCCAAGGAGGTAATCTTCGACTCCTTTTTAAAGTGTATTGTTTCCGTTTAGTCGAGTTAAGAGTTGTAAACAGAAAGTTACGTATAAGAAAACATACAAAAACGGAAACAAACTGTAAATGGAATATTTCCATTTTAGGAAACTTTCTAAGTTTGGAAACCTACTAATTTGGGAAACTTTTCATTTTGGGAAAGTTTCCATTAAGGGAAAGTTTCCATTTTGGGAATGTTCTATTTTCAGAAAAACATTTAGTAAAGAGTTGAAGTTTGACACAATTTGGTTAAATTGTTATCGGAAAATGATAACTGGAATTCTGAAAATGTCAAGTTGACCGTTTTAAGTAAAATTGGTGATTCACGTAAGTCGATGTATCGACTCTTGGTAAATAAATTGGTTAGTGTGACACGTTGGGTGTCTATAGTAAATTCAACGAATTATTATGTGACACCCTAACGTCAGTTAAAAATGGTAAAGGGAAGTTCGAAAGTTAAGTCAGACTTCAGGTAAATGAGTAAAGAGTCGATATTCGGAAAAGCAAATTAAAAAGGTTAAAGAGTCAAAAAGGAAATTGATTGGTCAGCTTGGTCAATGTGGTCATTCCTGGTCAAACTAGGAATGCTGAGGTCAAAATGACCGTTATTGTTTCTTGGTTGCTAAACTGCTCTATTTCTGTAGTGAATCATTGGACGAGGTAGCTTATGTGGTGACCTCGGTTCACCGAGGCGGTTCGTTGTGGCTTGTGAATATGAACGTAAACTACGCATCCGAACACTCGGGGCTCCAAATTAGGTAATGATGGAACGAAAAGAAGATGTTGAAGCTGATGTAGAGGGTTTTGAAATTCAATTACCCGGGAAGGAGTACGATTAATGAGATATGCAGCAGACCTCACAGCTTCTTCCCAATATTCAAGAGGTACATTCATGCCAAATAAAGAGGCACGAACAACTTCAAGCAATTGTCGATTTTTCCGTTCAACTAATCCATTTTGCTGAAGAGTGTAAGAATTTGAAGTCTGATGTCGAATTCCATAGGACTGCATAAACTCGTGCATACGACCATTTACATACTCTCCACCATTGTCAGACTGAAAGACTCGAATAGCTTGTTGATATTGTGTAGACACCATCTTGTGAAATTCTTTGAACCGAGAATAGACATCGCTCTTATTCATCAGTAGAGACACCCAAGTCATACGAGTACAATCATCAATAAATGTTACAAAATATCGATAACCACTGTGAGTAGGAATTTTTGCAGGCCCTCAAACATCAGAATGAATCTTCATGAATGGAACAGGGCTTCTATGCAGACTTGGGGAATATGAAATACGATGGCTCTTGGCCAGCTCACATATGTCGCATCGAAAATTTAAATGGTCGACACCTAAAAATAATTGTGGTTGCAGTTTCTTTAGATATTTGAAGTTTAGGTGTCCCAATCTATAGTGTCAAAGCCACACATCTTTCTTGGCACTCTCAGCTCCATTGACTTAATTAGCTTGACCCAAAAAATGATTATGTTTTTCTCCAATCTCTGTCAGATCTAAGTAGTACAATTTCTTCTTTCTAACACCATAACCTAAAATCCGTCGAGTCAGAATGTCCTGAAATACACACAAAACGGATAGAAGGTGACAATACATGAAAGAGCGAGAATAATTTGACTGACAGATATAAGATTATATGCTAATGAAAGAACAACCAACACAGAATCAAGGGTTAAAGTATCAGATATGACAACAGAACCTTCTCCGGTAACTGGAGTTGGGGTACCATCAGCGGTAGAAACAACATTTTAAAAGGAGGATTTTAATTTTTCCAAGAGGCTATGATCATTAGTCATGTGATCAGATGCTCCTAAATCAATAATTTAAGAACTATTCATAGATACCTTATCGTTTATACCTGACTGTGCAACATATGCATTAGACTGTTGCACTTCCTTTATAGTGGCTATAACAGCTTTTTCTTGACTTTTCCAGGGTGTCTTAGTGAAATCCCACCAATCCGGATATCCAATTACTTCGTATCACCGTCGTGTGCTATGCCCAAACACTTCACAAAGAGGACACTGTGTGTTTGCATATGAATTTGGTTTGCTGCAAGGATGAGGTGGCGTGGTGGTATGCTAATGATTGATGATGGGAGACATGCTCTTGAGTTTGAAGGGGATACATCTGGGTTCAAAGTCTTCGAATTGGTCTGCCATATGATTAATAAACTAAATTCACTAAATGGTGATGTGATGTGGGGCCGCTGTTGCAAGTTTACTGTGGTGAGTGCTTGAGCCGAGCCGGTTGCTTGCTAGAGAGAATGAGCAGACGACAAGAAACTTTGTGGCAGAAAAAGTCTGCTATGGTGATGTGATGTGAGATTTGTTTGGATTTTGGAATTTTGGGTTTTGGTGGTGATCGTGGTGGTACGCAGCGGAATACGAAATTTAGGGGTTTTTGGCTCTGATACCTAGTAGAAAAGAATGATTTGATAATGGTTTTCAATGATATTATTATTCTCCAATGGAGGTATATATACAGATACAATCATGGATTTAATAGGAAAACAATATCTAACCTCTATCTACACGAAAAGTATATATTTAAGAATATTCTACATAAACTAGTCGCTAAATCGGTCTCACTAGCTTGCATAGGACATTTGAAGTCAAATCTAAAGTCAAACTCTCCTAATTTTTGAAATCAGAAGATGTAGATCTATGTTGCACGACACAGACACGGCGTGACACGACAAATCTCAAAAACTAAAGTTCCAACACGGCTTGAACACGGTAAATAATTAATATATTTATATATTTTTAGTATATATAAAAATTAATAAATATTTATAAAAAATCCCTTACGAATACACTAAAATTTTGTTATATATATATATATATATATTTGGGTTCCTTTTGTTTTCTTGTAACGGCTCAACCCAATCTTTTCTCCCTCTCTATTTCTGACTAAACCAACACAATTTATGATGTTGTCTATTTTTCTTTACTCTTAAATCAAATTTCAATTTGAGTTTCAGAAACATAATCATACCTCCTATCTATTCCATCCTCAATCTCGTCCTTCAAACCCTAATTCTTTGATGACCGCGTCTATTGGTAGAGAGACCGTCGACAAAGAGGACATTGACGTGACTCACAATAGGAAGAGAGACTCATAACTCTTGAAGGCTGAGGAGAGGATATTGTCGCAAAGATCAAAGAAAAGAATAGGCTGAAAATGTGAGGTTTTTTTGGTTTAGCAAGGTTTTGGTTTTGTTTTTTTCCATAATAATAATTATTATTAAATTTGGTGACATGGCGTGTCCGAAAATTATATGACATATAAGTCAACGTGTCGGGGCCGTTTCAAAAAAGTCAACATTTTCCAACACGTCACGTGGCGTGTCAGGCAAGTGTGTCGGCGTGTCAGGCACGTGTTGGACATTCCGACACTCTAAAACTACGTACAATCGCTCAAACGTCCACTCTAACAAGACAAGTCTAGATCCTTACTAGTCGAACAAATCCACACCTTGTAAGGTGAAACTCACGTCACAGTAGTAGGAACAATCAAACTCACATAAATTAAAACATATTTATACTTTGAAATCATGGATATTTTTCTAAGTTCTCTAAATACGAGAGGTGTTCTAATGAGGACCATTTGGTTGAAGATTTTCTAATTAATGACTTATTACATAAACTTTTTAATCACATTTTTTCATTTCAATGGTTTATCAAATCAATGGACGATCTAAATATATCAACAATGAACCATTCAAGTATTTAATAAAAAATTATAAAAGATAACTACGGATATATCTACATGTTAGACGATCGAAATGTAAATATAAGATAAAACGAAAAAATCATCAAATAGTTTATTAAAACCAATTCCCTTTAAATACTTTAGTCTCTTTTGCATCCATTTATTTTCATATTTAAACTACCTTAAATATCTAACCACGACACAAGATTAAATTTGATGAGAGCAAATCAAAGGGACATGAATTCACTAGTGAAAAAGTAGAAGTGCACAAAATTCTCCAGTTTGCGTTTGTCACGTTATGTTTGATTCTGTGAACAAAAAGTATCTCCCTCCCAACCTGAACTCCACCTCGAGTCACCAAAAAGCACAACACGCGTCAGACCCTCCCCCGAGCGTGCTGCCCACGCACCAATCCCCGCCCGAGCCTTCCCCAAGAAAACAACCAAAATGAATATAATAATAATAAAAAGAAAAAAATCAAAAAAGAAAAAAAAGAAGGGATTTTTAGAGAGAAAGAAAACAAATGGAGGGAGAGAGAGAAAGAGAAGGAGAATGGGGGAGGCATCAGAAACGACGATGACGATGAACAATCCTCCTCCTAAAAAGAAGAAGGGCCGTCCTTCGCTTCTCGATCTCCAGAAGCGCTTTCTCCAGCAAAACCCCCATTTCCTTAACCCTACCGCCGCACGCGTCCCCGCCACGCGCCGCGGCGACCCTAACCCTAACGACGACGACGACGACGAGCGCGCCAAGAAGAAGCACAAGCTCCTCCTCGGAATTAACCACAACAATTCCCGCAAACCGACATTGTCGCCGTTTAATTCGGCTGTCTCCGATTCCAATGCAGACGACGACGATCCAGACAAGATCAGCGCCGCCCGCCGCCGATCCAATCACACGGTGATTCTCCGGTTGATTTTATTTTATCTGAAAAAAATTAAGTTTTCTACTTTTTTTTAATGTTTTTGTGGAACAAATTGAGGTTTTGGTTTTAAAAAGAGAGCGAGAGAATTTCAGAGGCTTTCGGGGACTTTCGCGCGAAAATTAGGAGCTGGGGAATTATTGGATCAAAAAGGGTTTGACTTGTCAAGGTTTTTGGACATTCTTTACTTTTTAATTTTTAATTTCAGATTCTGGATTTCGGTTTTCCTTTGTTTCCTAATTTAATTCTTTTTTTGCTCAACAAAGTTTGATTCTTGGTGATTATCCGCCTGAGCTTTATGTACTGTAACAGGACGGAACAAGCTTGAGTTTGTCTTTTCTTAGGTTTATCTAAATTTATTTGCTTTAGTTTTTCAAAGATTGCAAGAATTAAATTTATATTGCTGCTGGGTTGGTTTTAGTTTTGAGCTAGCACTGACAATGGTCTCTGTAATAATCTGGTGTTGCAGAGCCAAAGCGTATTGAAAGCGACTTACAGTAGCAGTATTCATGGTATCAAATTCTTGTTGTATTCAAAATCCCAATTTCTTGCTCAAAAGGGTATCTTTCTGTGTGTGTGTATATTTATATTCTGGTAGTTAAAATCTTAATGAAATTCTCCGACCCTTTTTGTGGACAGGGACGCAGGTGGAGTTTGGTCCCACTACACCTTTGCCAGACAAAAAGTTGTTGGTGTTCATCCTTGATAGGCTTCAAAAGTAAGTCTTGAGTTGCAAAGTTTGCATCTTTTCCTTCATTTGGCTAGTTTTTGAAATGGGTCTTCACTGTTGTGCTTCCCTACTTTTCCTGTGCAGGAAGGACACTCGGGGAGTGTTTTCAGAGCCTGTGGATCCGGACGAGGTGAGTGTTCTGTTGATATGACTTTGATTATTGTTTTTGCTTGTCTTTTTTGAGTATCCGTTTGCTGATTTTGATGTAGACGTGTTGTTGTTGGTTCAGCTGCCTGATTATCATGAGATCATTGAAAATCCTATGGATTTTGGAACTGTGAGGGTGAAACTTGATCAGGGAGCCTATGCCAACTTGGAACAGTTTGAGGTTCGTATTAAAATCTCTTGTTTTGCTTACTGTTGGACAGTTTCGTGTTTATGGAATGTGGTGCTGAGCTTTGGGTTTTGAATGACTGATAACTCAACAAAGAATGTTATCTGGGGAGAGTGCTCTTTTTAGTAATGCAAAGGAACTTAATATGTCCAGGTAATTAGGATACAATTGACTTTCTGATTCAAGATCAAAGATGCAAATAATGAAGGACTAGGATTAGGAACTTGATGACAACTATTTATTGGCTTTATTTCTGACTCATCAATTCATTAGACTTTTTTCATTATTTGGCACGTAAATTGTGATATATATTGATTGTGGTTAAATGTAAGAGATTCTATTCTGTATGCATCAAACAGCTATGATATTTTGGTGTGTGAGATAAAGCTACATGTCTCCACTTCTGGTTGTATTTATTTAATAAGATTGTTAGATGTTCATGTGAATGAAATTTAAAACCTACTTTATAATTTTTGCAGAAAGACGTGTTCTTGATATCTTCAAATGCAATGCAGTATAATGCACCAGATACTATTTATTTCCGACAGGTTTGGCATTGTTCAACTTATAGTTCTTACCATTTAGAAAATTGGTACTGTTCGGTTCACATAATTACTATTTCACTAGGCACGATCTATCCAAGAACTTGCAAAAAAGGACTTTGAAAATTTGAGGCAAGACAACAAAACCGGGGATGGTGGTGAGGTCAAACCGAAAGTTGCCAGGCGAGGCAGACCACCTGGCAGCAAGACCATGAAAAGGTCAATTGACTTGGCTCCAGTTGAACGTCTTGGTTCTCAATATTTCTCAGAAACGACTGTTGCCCCTGGTGGAGAGAATTCGAGCATGTCTAACAGTTACAATTTGAGAAAGGTGCCTGCTTCATACAAGTTTAGGTCTGCTGAGGCATTAAACAGAGCCCCACATGGATCTCTTGGTGGTGATACTTCTGCTATCTGGTTGTCTGAATTGGAGAATGAATTTCCGGGTATGGGATTTAAAGTAGCTCTGTTTTATTTTGATTATTGAGGTTTTTTTTAATAAGTAACGTAGCCTAATCTCTTTGTTTTTTCCTTGTGTTGCAGCTTCAGTGTTGAGGAGTGTTCTAAGGTATGGAAAAAAACAGTTTCCAGTAGATGAGAACAGACGCGAAACTTATAGGCAGTCTTTGGCTCCAGAACATGAACCATCCGTAGGAGAATGGAACCGACTTATGGCGGTACATAATTTTGAGAATTTTCTTGTATTGCGCTCTTAATGTGGAAATTGGACTGCTAATGTGCTAGATGATGGTATAAGGTTTCTATGTGAAAGAAAATAAGATTTCTATGTGAATGAAAATAAGATAAAGGGCATTAGTAAAATTGCTGTGTGGTCTTTGCTTGGATCTAATTTTGTATCTAAATACATGGTTTTTTCAAGTGGCAAACATTCTTTGGCCTGAAGTGACTCAGATATTCTGCATTCTGCTGCTTCCTATTTTTTTCCCCGGATTTATAACATGATTTCTTGTTAATGTACTACTATCTTTATATAAACCAGGTAAGTGTTGCGGCGGAGGAGCATGGTTATGCTAGAAGTCTAGCTCGATTTGCTGCAAATCTTGGACCTGTTGCATGGAAGATTGCTTCTAAGCGGATAGGAAGTGTTTTGTCTTCAGGAGTTGAGTTTGGCCCTGGTTGGGTAGGAGAAAATGACTCATCAAGGTTGCAGCAATTTTCATTCTGTGAGGGAGAGGATAAGGTTCAGTGCAGCCCTGTATCTGATGACCATAAAGACAGACTTAGATGTCAAACTACATCAGGCTTAAATTCTGTTGCAGATAGATATTCACTGCAAAACAGTGTTAACATGGAGAACTGTAGAGAATTCAATTCCCAAAACGGGTTGGCGTCACTTAACAGTGGTTTTAGTGGGATACAACCTGTGCCTCCTTTCCAGAATTCGATGATTCACTCTGGTAATCTTTTGTTTGAATAGTATGTTATTGTCTAGTGTTTTACCTCAACCTGAGAATGTTAATAAGCCTGCCACATTAACAGGGATGTCAAGTTCGAGCAACACTTCAGTGCCTTCTCATCATCAAATCAGCATGTTTTCAGAGAGGAATATGAACACACAGTCGATGCCTATAGGTGATATTGATTCAAATGAAGCCAAATCAGAAATTTTTAGTAGATCAAGGAATCCCTTAGTCCAGTCCCAACCTCAATTAGCATATGGTGGGGAAACTTCCTGGCAGAGTCTATCCATGAACAATAAACATGTTACTTATTCATTACCCCCAGACCTGAATGTTGAATTCGGTGCACCAGGCTCACCCAGTTCTCTTATTCATATTGGCATGCCACAGCAACCAGATTTAGCTTTGCAACTCTGATTACATGGCATTGGTCTTTTTTTCCTTCTGTTTTTATAAATTGAAATTATAGCGAAGGTGGACTATGAATGCCGCAGAATCATTAAAAATTTACAGTAGCAGAGAAAAGCTTTGTACAGTTAGTAATTTTTTTGTTTAAATGTGGAAAGGGGTTCTAGTTACACCTTCAAATTTGCTGAATACACCTTTTATTTTTGTAAGATTTTAATTTCTATTTTACCCTCTTTCAAAAATAGAACTCTCTATCACCAACTGGTTGAATTTTCCAGGTGAGAAAAACTAGCCAATCGATGGTAGCTAGGGTTCGTAAGAATTAAGAAACAATGCAGTTGTGCATATACAAAATCAATGATTTTGACATATATAGCTTCTATTTCTTTATCACATACCTCTTAGCTAGGTCATATATATATATATATATATATATATATATATATGCTTCTAATAATTCCACCAAAATCAATACACCCAGTATGATTCTTTATATGAGATGATGAAATAAATCTTTATGTGATGGCTGAAACTTGACTGGTATTTTCTTCCATTCAATTTCATCTTCAATCGAGAAAAGTTGGATTTGATGAAAGATCTGATCTGGGTGACAAGTTTTTGCTTGATTTGGTTGTTAGAACAAAGGGAAAATCCAACACAGTTAAAGGAAAACTCATTTTGGGTGATATAGAAAAGATGGTAATCTTTTTTCATTTGGGAAGTTGATCTAATTACCTATGGTTTTTATTTTTTGTTGTTTTTAGAAGGGCAAAATAGTGATTAAATTTAAAAAAAATTATGAAGCTGTATTCAGTAGATTTGAAGGTGTAACTATTTATGCCTTTGATCACAGAAGTATATTCATCCCTCGGAAAATCACATTTGCATATGCATGGATGAATTTGTAGATGAGATCTCGCATAAAGAAAGCAATCTGAACATTGTTTTTGAGCGTGGAAATATTATACAAGGGTTCACCACCAGTTCATCTTCTAAACAACCATAAGCACAGGTCCAAACAATAGGAGCTTGAAAGAGCGCTTGGCAAATTCGATACCGATCTATGGGAGATAAAGGGCAGCTCTCTCACACTTAGGAGAGAAGATCATAAAGCAGAAAGAAGGGAAGGGCGCTACATAGCATGAACATTTCCTTTGCTAAGCCTCCTCCCAGTTTAATTGATTGAAAAGAAGCTTTAGTTTTGATGACTTGAAAGATTTTTTATTTTTGGTCAACAATTAATTATCAGCATGGTTTTAGACTTCAAGATTGTTTCAAAACTAGGTTGAATGCCCGCGCTAGCGCGGGATGTAATTTTCTTTGGCAATATAGACATTACGAAGCAGTGAATGTAAACATTTTTTTAGAAGCTTTTGTGTACAAACATCAACAAAGATGTATGAAATATTTGGAGATTCTTTACTGAATATCGTTTTTTCAAAAAATCTGTAAATTCAGTGTCCACACCCAGCTGAGACTTGTAGCACATTAAAATCACACTAAAAATATGGTAATGAGGGAATTATATTAGTGGAATATCATATTTGCAAATCTTAAGTGGTAACTTCACACATTCAAAATATTGTTCTGTTAACATGATTGATATATTTACATCTTGCAAAAAAGGGAAAAAAATGGATTCCTGCAGGATGGTTTGCTCTACAGGATGGTTTGCTCAAATCACTGAGGTATACGCTGGTATGATTCTAAAAATTCAGAGTAAGAATGAAGTTAATTGGTCATCAATCTAGGAGTTAACTTTCAAACATTGTTTTAATATCTAATGCACCTGCATCAGAGCTCTTCATTTCAAATAACATGTATATAACTATGATTTCAATTGGACTACTTAGTAAAGTGGTAAATTCATATTGTAAAACAATTGTATCAAAGGGTGAAAAATCAAGATAAAAGAAAAACTCATTATTAATTCAATTAAACTCTATGTTTCAAGAAGCTGAGAAAAAACATGCCATAATGATTTAGTAATGAGATTTGAGACGACCATCACTATGCAAACAATCAACTTTTTGTGGTAATCAGTTTATTCCCCTCCTGATGAAATTATCATTTCATTGCCTAGTATACATATTACTTTTTAGCATTCTACAGACATGAAGTTCAATTGAGATATATGGCTCTGATTTGCACTACAAAACCATTACCTATGCAACTAACTCATCTAACAATGACTTCTCTGATTCCCTATATATGATTAATTATCCATATTTTTCAAGTATCCATATAAAACATAGCTCAATTAGCAAATAAGGTTGAATGCTAAGCTTATATCTCACAAATGATGCAAATTCCAAAACTAAAAATGAAGCCAAGCTTCGTATCGAAAAGAAAAAAAAGAGGCATACCTCTTGTGAATCACCCGTTGCACAATTGCAAGTCCATCACAGTGGTAGAGCTCTACTTTTTTTCTCTCTCCATCCCACCATCATAATCTCTTCCTTTTGATTTGCAGGATAAGAAATTGAGCAGACTGTTCAAATAGGTTGGTAATCTAACTCAAATGCTCAACATAAAAATAAGCAACTAAATCAAAAATGGAATCTCCAAAACTCTGCCTCTGAATCTAAAACTAAGAAAAGGGAAGTTAGACAACAATTTCACACTACCCAACTAAAACATAGCACATAGTAGCTCCCTACCAACGGAAACAGAGATAAACCGCAGTCCAAATCACAAATCAAAAGAAATGAATTGATAACAACGCAGAAACAACAATACAGCCAGAAAAGCGCTAACTAAAAAGAAGCCAAAAACAATTTCCAATCAATACCAAAAACAATAAATGATGTGCATCTCCTGACTTCCCTTAATCCGATGACATGATGTTTACTCTAAACCAACACACAAAAATCATTAGTTTCCGACAAACAGTGTCGAAACAATATCAAGCTTACCTCAAATTGACAAATGTTGTTGCATCCTATTTACCATATATGGTGCTTTTAAATAGCTTTTAAAAATTTTCAATATAACTAAACAGCAAATAGCCAAAGACCTACAAATACCCAAGCAAGACCAAAATACTAATACACCCAATTTGATAAACTACCAACATGCAAGCCAAATAAGAAAACATTCAAACAACTAATATAACCAAAGGAACCAACACTGAAGTACCTGAGCGGATGAGATCCACGCTGAACCAATGTGATACACTACGATTCTGTTTTTATATGTTATATGTGTATATGTAAAAGGAATATGCTATGGGATATGTACGCATATGCAGAAATTTAGAACAAAGGAACTTGAAGCAATGCATAATATTTCAATGCCAAAATCTCAACTGTTTTTATTAAAATTTAAAAAACTTGTGCAAAAGAGCCATATACCCAATTTGATGAATAGCCAACAGGCAAGCCAAATCACAAAATCAAACAACTATCTAACCAAATGAACCGACATCAAACATCAGTAATAGCAAAACCAATTTGACTACAGAACCCAACGAAGATTATCAAACCATCAGATGCAAATAGAAATTCGGGAAAACTCATTGACCCGTTCCTTTGGAAGAGTGGAAGAAGACATAAGCAATCCAAACGCGTCGAGATCACAGAAACCTAACCACCACGCCAATAATACCGATTTACATGACAATTAACAATCTGAGATGAAGATATAATACTTCTTGATTCAAAACGAAAATCACACAAAAACCAAGCATATATAGCCTTAATAAATCAAAACAATCTTCAAAACAAAAACAGAACTGAAAACCAATTACACCTGTCCTCGTGTCTGATCGGAAACTCGGAATTGGTAATCCCTTTGTTCGTCTTCGGAGTCACGCGCAACATATAGCTGAGACGGAGAGAGTGAGTAGAGCGAGAGAGGAAGAGGAGAATACCTCACGATGATGGTATGAGTACGGTGATGATGATGAATTTGGCATGGTGCCCTGGTGGGTGATTGGTCATAACTCATTATTGAGACTTGGATATGGAGGGCGGTTGATGAGGAATGAAAGATGTGGGCAATTAGTCATGACTGAGATCTGGGTGGGTGATATTTGAGTATAGTAGTGATTGAGATTCTTTTTCAGAGACATGTATGATGATGGAAGGCTCTGAGAGCAGAGAGCGTCAGGTCTAATCCTAGGTCGGTGATGTCACTTTTTGGAGATCTCAGAATGGCGATTGTAAGAGAAGAAGAAGAAGAAGAAGAAGAAGAAGAAGAAAAGGTCAGCTACGAAGAAAAAGCAGACGAAATGAGTTGTCTACGATACTTAACAATTTGTAAAATTTGGTCATGAGCTAATCATGATCTCCATTGAGTGTGGAAGTTAGGTAGCATGTAAGAAGAGGTTGCACCGTCCATGAAGGCCTATTATAAACTTTCTTCTATACACCATAACACTTGCACATCAAAACAACATCTCTTTAACTTAGGAAAGACAGACTAATTTTTTTTAGCCTATCGACCCATGGTAATAAGAATGACAACAAATTCAAATTTCTAATGATCAAATAAGGGTGCACCACATTTAACCTATAGACAAATGGAAGGAGCTACCTGCTGTATTAGTTCAGCTATTCCAGCCTCATAGGGTTGATTTGTGTCTGCAGCACTTCTGCATTCTGCAAAAATTGGAAAGTAATGAAGATACGGTTTCATTTCCAAAATGGGATTGTTTTGAAAAGGAAGAAACCACAGTTTGATCTAACTGAACTAACCCAAAAGACTGAAATGTGTGAAATCCTTGATCTAACTAATAAAATATAAAAACCCAACCATATAGCAGACAAAGATGTGACAAAAATGATTTTTTTTTTCATTCAACTTAATCTAACTCAGAGGATTGAAACCTTCAGAGCTAATAGTTGATTTCATCACCATTGCTAGTTTCGAGCAAGCTCCAATTATCTCTTCAATTTTGTGATTACTTTTGGTAAATCGATTAATCAATTTCAAATACCCAAAAACTACTTGGGAATATAAATATCATGATAACTACTAATAACTGGTTCTTATCTGCTTAGCCAAATGAACAGAGATGTAAACGATGAAGAAATCACTATCTAATATCGCATTCAACTGATGTGAACCTATCAACGATCAGTTCTTAAGAGATGGTAGTTAATCTTTGTATATTTAGAACATTCATTCTCAATTTTATTAGCCACTAACCATGCTACTATGGAAAATACTTGGGTCCGATCTAGATCGGACCAAGTAGTTCGTTCGATCTCCTCAAAATGTACTTTTAACAACATCAATCGTAATCTTAACCGTTCAATAGTTGAATTAACCAATGAAGATCATCTATACAAAAAATCAATGTAAAAAAAGATTGTTTGCTCGCCCGAATGCATCGAACAAAATGAATGGATTATCATAAAAGCTGAGGAATTGTCCATTTGATTTGATGCATTCGGGCAAGTAAACAATCTTTTTTACATTGATTTTTTGTATAGATGATCTTCATTGGTTAATTCAACTATTGAACGGTTAAGATTACGAGTGATATTGTACACATAGCCTAACTTGGAGATCAAACGGGAAACTCCATCCGATCTAGATCGGACGGAAGTTTTTTCCATGCTACTATATCATTTTGATCCATGTTATACATTTACATGATTCAGTAACATAAAAATCACACAGCCTTTTAATATTAAAGCATACTAAATTAAACAAAATTATAGTGGGGGCAAGAGAACTCACCACAGTATTAGCAATGACCTTCTATATATCTTCTCTTATAGCACCTGGAGAGGAAAAAAATTCATTAAAGAAGTTATTTGTGAAAGTATGAAAATTCCTCTTTGAAATAGACTTCCGCACTTACCTGAAAACATGTTTATGATTGGAAGCAAGAGACAAAATTTCCCCTCCCGCTTCAATAAGAACTACTTTACTTTGTGCTGTTTTGCAAGCTCAGAGTCACTGATAAAAGATTGAAAATGAAAATTCAAAACTAATGGAAACCTCTTAGTTCCCTCTATATTATATGTTGCCAAGCTATTATAATCGTAACAAACAAATAAGCAATGCTTGGAATTTGTCTAAGAATCTCAGCCACATCAAAAGAAATAACAAACCAAACTTATACAACTTGGCTATCATCTGATCGATCATGAATAACATCATGAATACCAAGACAAAAGAATAAACAAACTCAAATTATTTAGAAGATATGACAACATGATATCAGATTACTCCAATCGGGTATTCCAAAACCATAAGCAGATCCAATCTCTTAAAAAAGAAGAAAACCCAAACAAATTGACAACTTCAATAACAGTCTAGCTAAATCAAAACTTGATTATCCAGAGAGAAGAAGCACCTGACAACACCAATTCATCAATACCTCTGCTATGTCTCTATCTTTCTTTCCCTGATCCGATATGCAACGAAAGCCGATATGCAACGAAACCATAAACAAAAGAGTTCATAATAGAAGAATTCTACATTGAAAAAGAAAGATTTCAGAGAATATGAAGTTTACCTAAACTTAGGTTCACAAAAAACCCTACGATGCTTAAGCCAAATTCAAAATCGCCGAATATCTGGTATCGGTGTTGGACGAAATAGAAAAGAGCGATGTAATCGGGAAACAAAGAAACACCAACATAAGAAACCCCATAAAAATAATCCGATCAAAAGAGCCAATCAAAACCTAAATCATCCAAACCCAAAAATCTTCAAGCTTTACCTAGGCATCAGTCCAAAAAAATCCTATTTGCAAATATTGCTTCAAATAAATGACCAGATTTGAACATAGTATGATAAGCAGATCCAATCCTTGATTAACTTTTCTGATTCCTGAAGAAAAGAAAATGTATACCAATCTACCTTCAAGCATCAATTGAATGTTTCTGACTCTGTCACTTCCGGGGCTGTACTCTTCACTCTACTTATATAACCATATAATTGATCAAACGCATCACTTACTCATAATACTATAGCTTTTTCAAGAGTAAAAGAGTAAAAAATATATACAAATCTACCTCAAGCATCGATATTCCTACCACTAAGCTAGCTAGTTGGTTAGTTATTTACATATTATAAAGAGACTACTATATAAATATAATCACATTCAATAAAAGACAAAAGCTTTACTGCCTCATATTACAGCTTGAGTTCTTTCTACAATATTGTCCAAAATTGTTTTTCTTTAGAAAGGAAGTTGGTTCTTTTGCCCGTGTATCCCAGTAATTGAACTCTTGCAATTAAAACTAACAGTGAAACAATAAGGGATCCCAAATCAATGAACCCATCAACAGTCCAACAAACAAAAGAAAATAAAATAAAATAAATGAGTCACTGGGACATTTGACTAACAATTGATTAGAATTTCAATTTCATTACAGGTTATTGTCACTATCAATGCAAGAAAAAAATTGGTGATAAAAATCATGCAAAAGCTTTCATATAATCATATCAATAGTCGTGTATATATATATATATTTTACTAAGTATCCATCAAATTTCATAAATTTAACACTAAAGAAATAGAGGATATGCATATTCTCTAGCTAGCTACCATGTCACAATATGGCATTTCAATCCCCATATATATCCCTAAGAAGGTCAGTCAACTTCCTTGCACGATCCTTGTCAATTGGCTGTAAGCAGCTCTGTATGTAGAAATATTACATCATTTGTGGGTTTTCAATCAGGCTAAGAGAAACAAACAGAAAAACCACACTGAAAGTTTCATCCATGTAACAATCAAGACTCTAGAGCTCCTAGCTAGAACTATATATAAAAACCATGCTAGCTAGCAACACATTCATTAACCACAAACAGTATTATATCTTCCGTTTACGATTATATTTTGAAGTTGGTTAGATTAATGACGATGAGTATGTTCGTATTACTACTTGCTTTGGGCATTTCTAAGAGGATATTAGCAAGTGATCCAGACATTCTCTCTGACTATATAGTGCCCCAAAACGGGTCAAATATTGATGCTGCCTATTTTACTTCACTGGATTCCGTGGGATATTTCATCAAGCACTCAAAACCGTCAAGACAACAAAAGACAGCATGGTGGAGTTTCCTGGCCAGTGTGTCATACGCAGTGCTTCAATAATTCTGTATGCACTAATCTCTAATGTTAATCCTATATTTCAACAGAACTTAATACTTCCATTACATAAGTACTGGCTCCGCACCTCATCCATATAATAACAATTCCTCTACTTCCCTATTTATCCATATTATCATGCAATTCAATTTAATGTTATAGTGATTAACATGCATCGAGATAAAAGCAAAAAGGAAAGAAAAAAATTGAAACCTGAAAACTAACGAACACAACAAAACACAAAATGGTTTCATCTCTCATCATGTATCAATAAGAAAACGAAATCCAACATAAAGTTTAGCGAAGAGAAAACATACATAGACATATCATACATTTAATTCATATCAAATCCAATCTTTGCTTCTCTAATCAAACACTACCCCAGACTATTTAGACCTACATGTATAGAAGATCGATCGATACCATACCTTAAGTAATCGGACAACCCAGTTCTTTTCCTTGTCTCTAGAATTAGCAGGAGTTCTCTTTGGATCGGAATGGGAATGGATTGAAACGACACTCATACATAATGGGATGTGAGAGAGAGAGACCTTGATGCCCTTGGGGGTCTACTACGGTGGCGGGAGAAGAGGTGGCTTTGACGGTGAGGAGTGAGAGGTTCTGAGTGGCACCACAAATGTTATATAGGAAATTTTAAATAGAATGATCTTGCTTCCTTCTATGAAACCCAACCAAAGTTTAGTTATTACACATTTTGCTTCTCTCCAAAAGCTTCTAAATTATTAAAAAAAGTAGATTCCAAATTTTTCTGTTTCCAACTTAAGGTCATACTCTAAGGTCAGGGTGTGATAATCAAACACACTTTCACCTCTGGCACTTCCAAATAAAACACAGGCTGATAGAGAAAGTAGGAAATCAAGGTTTAGATGTAGAGTTGTGAGAGTTAGCTTTCAGATTATCAGCTAGCCAAAATCTGAAGTTAAAGAATCAAGCTTGCTCCATATTTATTTAAAAATCTCACAGCCTCGAAATAAATGGTCTAAAGATTCATTGTGCAGCTTGCATCACTGGATGCATGTCGAAATGGGGTTTCTGTGATTGTAGTGTCTGAATGTACAAAATGAATTGGTATATATCCCTTCTGACCTCTACAATTATAGATGACTAACTCAGAGTCTTAAGTAGATGACCTCTGCTTCAACTGCCTCGTTTCTTCATTTGGAGAAAAGCCAGATTAAAGGTGCGTGTTCATGGCAGCCAACACCGTTATGACTCCAACCACCAGCTTCTCCCGACGTCCGAATCAGATTAAAGTAGTCATCTCTACGTCTTTAGTTACTCTGGTTTTGTTTGCTCAAGTGTGAAAGATGATTGTTGAAAAATATACGTGTAGGTATCTGTTGCTGTCTAATACGGGGACTCATGTGAGTTGTGTCTCTTCATCTTCTACTCTAAATTTTTGAGGCAGACATCACATATTCTGGAGAATTTTTTAAGAACCAAGTGGCTTTGACTATGTAGTTTTCTAGCGGTTATAAACTTATAATTCATAAGGCGTGGCCAAACTCACTTTTCTGTTTTCCAAGAGCTCTAGATCCCTCTCTAAGTTACTGGTAAACTTCATAACCATCACTCTTTTTTATATACTATTTGAAGTTATAATTATATGTTTGAAATGGAGAACTGGGATTTGCTAACTTCATTCCAAGTTTCTTTCTGATTCTTATAACATGTCAAAAGGGATGAAAAGTTCCATGATTGATGAATTAGCTGTTTTCTTCATTTCCAGCTTACTTGAACAACTGCATAAAGCTTGTGGTCGCCGACTTGACGAAGAGTTTCAATCGCCGGGTTATGGTTTCAGGTCGTCAATCGGGTTGAAGGGCTGGACCTTTCGATTCTGACGTCAAGTCGTCAATGGAAGCAGACAAGCAGTTATGTCGGGCTAGCGGGGATATTGAAGGCCGGTATGATGATGGTGGTGGTGGTTAAGGACTTAAGGTGAAGATATAAGACTTAGGTCTAAATATGTATATGGAATTATAAGTTGTACTCAACACAAGAACACATATGATGTAAATACCAACCTGAATACGACATGTTTGATCTTCTACTCTGAATCTCTTAATGGGGCAGAGAACTGAGTGCTTGTGAGAGGGATGCACATGGCAATGTCGAAAGGTTCAAAACCAGACTTGTTGCCAAAGAATTCACTCAGAGGGAAGGTATAAATCGATTCGAAATGTAAATAGATCATTCCATTCAAAATGTAAATAGATCCTAAACCTAAATAGATCAATTGATTCGAAATGTAAAAATTCTCAATTTCAAAGCCTACAAACTTCAATTCGTCGATTCTCCTCACACAATGAATCGAGCTTCCAAATTCTAGGAGAATGTTTTACAAATAGAGACCTTCAAAACTATATATGAGGTTCTTGGATTGGTGACCCGAGGTGAGAGATTTCGACAGAGGAAGAACAATGTGCATATTAACTTCTTGACGTGATTTCTCTCACATGGCAGTGTTACAAGCTCAAACTCTAACCCAAAAAGAAAGTAGAGAAGATGGTGAAACGAACCTGACCGATGCGGCAAGCTAGAACGGTGGCGCAGAAGTCGCCAGTCCGATGAAGAAGAAAATTTCGTGGTGGAGGGAGAGAGAGAGTGTGGTGTATATGTTTTTACAACTTTAGCCTACGAAAAAATAATTTTTTCAGCTAAAGTATACAATTTTCGTCACCTACAGTCTAATTTCGTCTGCTAAAGACAAATTTTTGTAAGCTAAAGTTGAAAATAGCCGACGACTTTTTTCGACAATAATCGACGACAATTTTCTGTCTGCTAAAATACATTAGCTGACGAGTAAAAACTTTAGCCAATGAAGTTTTTTTGTCATTGGCTAAAGTATGGTATAGCTGACGAAAAAAAATTTGTCTGCCTGTTTTTTTTGTCATTGGTTAAAGTGTTTTTTTTGTAGTGATATATTTCAAGATTTGACAAAATAAAAGAAAATTAAACCTTTGATGTAATTACTGTTTTATGGTTTAAAACTATAGACATGTAGTCTTTGTTAAATTGCTCGCCTTGAGACGCGCTATAACTTAAGGCTTCCCTTGAAAGACATTGGTTACAAAATGTGAGCTAAAGGCGTGCCTTTTCGCCTTGAGGCGCTCCAAAGCATCGCGATGCATCACTATTTGTATGTGTAATTTTTTTCTATACCCTAAACCTACGTCGTTTTGGATAAAATCCAAAGAGAAAAATAACGTTATTTGACTTTTTTCATTTCATTCATGAACTCATCTTATCTTCTCTTTCAGATCATGAGTCAGTGATTTTATATTGTTATGTGTTTGTCATTAAGAATCTTAGACATTATCTCAATGATGTAGCTACTTAAATTTTAATTATAAATATTTTTAATAATTTTATTTCTATAATTTATTTACATTTAAAAATAGAGATTTATTATACATGAAAGACTTTGCCTTTTTCACCTCACGCTTTCAGTATTTAAAACATTGCATATAGTTATGTCAAGAGCCTAAACTTTCTTTTTGCACAAACTTTTATTGCCAAAGAATTTAAGGTTGTGAAGTTGTCATTGATATAACTTTAATATGTACAAAATCAACAGTATTGATGTTACAAAATCATATGAGAGAGAATTTATACGGTCTCATATTATGAAAAGCAAAACTTGACCCAGCTTCATGTTCTATGTATAAATAATGCAAGGCATCGCATCCTCACCAATTAACATCTTCTAAACCACAAGTGCTACATCATCTGCTCATGGTTAACCCTCTGATAGTCTGATTTAACTTCTTTGGCAGTTTCAAAAGCAGCATTACATAAAGGAATAATTAAATCCTCCTTGAGAATATTTGTTAATAATCTGACATAAAACCAGAGAGTTGTCATCTCGGTAAGTTCATATGCGCTACAAGTGTATATAGGCATCCTTTCACTATAACTCTGATTTAGAAGTAGCTTTAGATTTAGCAGCACTCAATTAGTTTCAGCTGCAGGACAACATATGATCTCCTTAACCATCTGCTTCAGGAATGTGAGGCTCTTTTGGGTAGTCTAAGCTGCAGAAATACAAGACCTTATATTACATCTGACCTGCTAGAATAGTAGATGCAGTAAAATGACTCTTCGCAATTTTCCTAACCTTTGATTTTGTAGTCCTCCATCCTCCTTGGTCCTGCTGTACTGGAGAGTATGAGAATTTTTCAAAGGGATTGAGACTGGCAACTTTGTGGACATTGGAACCATTAACTGGCAAGAAATCCTACAATATGATAGAACTTGTTATTATATTGGTCGTTTATAACCTGTTTCTGTATACTAGTTACTCTGCATAGATGATTAAATCTGGGAGAAAATCACTCTTGCATACAGTACTGACAAAAGAACCTACTTTTGGGAATTATCCAGTAAACAATTTATTATGTGTTTTAATACCTTGGATCTTCTTCTTTTTTTTTTTAAATACATGAGAACAGTTAAAGAACATTTCCCCTTGTTTAACAGGTTGAAAACAGAACTCGCTGAGAGACACAAACATAGAGCTATGACTTGGTTAATGCACACAAATATCAGTATTTTTGGTACAAATTTGTCAAAACCATGCCATGAGTGCAAAGACTGGATGAATATTTACAAACTTACTTTGTCTTTTGAAGCCTTGTCACTGAATGCTTCAAGGTTTGTAATATCCAACTGATCTAAGTAAAACATTATCTGCATCGCAAATAGACAAAGTAAACGATCAGATGAAAAGAGTGCTAATAAGACCCAGTATAAAGATGCAAATATGTCCATCTACATCAAGCAGTCATGAGAATAGTTTAATGTATTTTTCCTATATTGGGACCCAACATTTGTAAGATTTTAAGCAAGACCCACTAGATATAGGTTCTATGAAACATGCAAATTCAGGCACAAAGAGATTTTTTTTGTCTTTGTTGGTAGTTAATCAGCATCCTATAAGATTCCAGTCATTCCACTAGAACCTTACCTTGTTAAGTAAGTGAACATTTGATGCATTAGTTGCCATGACCTGTACACCAAGGAAATTATTGTGGCTAGTCTTGTGGTGCCGACAAAAGGGGCACAAGATGGTACCGAGAACACCCCCATCTTCATCACACCATTCACCCTGTCCAGGAGCGCCTCCAGAAATTTCATGGCAGACTCGATAATCAACCGATGAAATGTCAGTTATCAGTACACGTATGCCTGCTGATGTCTTCCCAGTTTGGGACTTCAATATTTCATTATGAAGAGATTCTAAGTGAAGTTCTGATGACGAAGTTATTGAGCATGTAACATGTAGATTATTCTCAGGTAGGCCCAATGGGCTTTTGCAGAGTGAGCAACAAATTTCTAGTCTCTTGTCCATGACAGTACCAACTGACATAGATGAAGTGCCACAACTACTTGGGAGCAGATGATGAACTTTGGACTTGCAGTAGTTTTCTGAATAATCAGTCTCACTGAATTCAATTTTGCGAATGGCATCTCTATTTGTCATTGTTTCTTTTATGGAACCAGGACAATCAGGAGCACCATTACACTGTCCCTGCCTGGAGTTAACCGATGATGAATGCATGGACTTTCTCCTTTTCTGGGTATGAGAATTAACACTCATATCCAAAGATGATTCTGTTTCCATCATCGAGCTGTAAGAGTTCAAAGTTGCAATCTTTTCAGAAGTGGTGTCTACAGAACACTGGGTCTTAGAAGAAGCATTGCTACAATTGTGTAAGGATGGCGATTGGAATGAGAATTGCTCCGAAATGAAAGGCGAGGACTCAACTGTAGTCAAAGTCAAACAGGACTTCTCATCCTTAATAATTGATTCTGGACTGCATGTGGAAAAGATGCCATTTGTACAAGGGGTTTCCTTGACAATTGAGATGTCTGGATCGGCATCAGAAAATGTGATGGACACTGATGGCTTAGGGTACCTGCACAAAGATGGCTTTGATCAGGTAAAATATTCAACCATTTAGTTATGTCTGTCAAAACATATCTACTACCTAGTAATTTACAACATAAAATAGTTTGGCAGTGAAATAATATCAAATCCATCCTGATCAAGACAAGAATCCACAGGCAACTGCTTTTATAAACTACACAATTAAGATGAATCATATAACTTCAACAGTTCAGTTTCCGAAAGACATGTAGAACGATGTTCCTCCCTAAGAAGATGCAGCAAAGTGAAATCCTCTGGAATAAGCAATCTAAGCCAAGCCCTAGCTGGGACAGAGGCTATACCTATGTAATCATGAAAATTTAGAGCTCAGGCCGAAGTTAAGATGTGTAATTTATGTGTAATCATGAACCACTCATGAGCTCAGATTTGTAGTAGCTCAGAACTCAGACATGAGAAACAGAACTAATAACACTTTCCGTCTGATAATGCAATATTATAGTCATATTGAAAGGCATCAATGTAGCAAACATTCTGAGAATGGCTAAAATGAAGAAACAATTTTCATAGAAGAAAACTGAACTGGATCAATGGTTCTATAAAACAAAGTTGACCTACTTTCAGTCTACTCTTTGCCTACTGGTTACAGATACTCAAATTTGAATTAGAAAATGAAGCTACAATAAACAACTGCCATGGGTGTTCACCCAAATACCTAAAGGATATTTAAATTTTAGAGAATGCCAAAAGTAGACTCAATGTTCACCTTGAATATTTCTGAGTAGATGCAATTCTGATATAGTCCTTTCTATGCTCATCATAAACATCCATTCGTGACAATCTCAGAACATCAAGATCACCTTGAGATGTCAGTATCGAATTGTGCTTGCCTTCATAAGTTTTTACCGGTCCCTGATAATCAGATTTATCCAAATTCTGATCTTTCAATCCTGTAAACCCTTTATCGTGATCCATAGAAAGAATGATTTTCTCTTTATTGTCAGAACACTGTGACACACTAACCATTTTCTTGCTTACTCTTTCCTGCATGAAGATAACCAAAATCAATTGCGTAATATTAACCATGGAAACGTAGAATCAGTTACAGAGAAAATTGGATGCAGCTAACCTTAACATTACTGAAAAAGGATTTTAATTCCTCCATTGACGTGTCAAATCTTTCATACTGTTTAATGGATTTCTTTAGCCACTTTGACACATATGCTGTATTTCTTCCTACCTTATAACGTTCATCTGCTTGCAACCAAAAATAAAACTAGTGAGGAAAACGTAAAAAGGTAGATATCGAAACAAAGAGAAATATCAAAGAAATTATATTTGAAGAGCTCTTTTACATAAATTGAGCGCAAACTATATTGAAAAGGCAATCCTTGAGTAACTAAAGAAAGAAACATATACTTGAGGGTTTGAAGTTTAAATTTGGGTGCAAACAGTCTCCATGAAAAACATTATTAGTGATTCGAGAGACAAGTATACTCAGGTACACTTACCTAACAAGATGACAGCTCCATAATCAAATCTATGTCGAATACAACGTCCTACAGAAATTAAGGAAAAAAACAACTAAAACTTTAGAATCAATAAATCAGACAGTGCACAGAAGGCTCTATTAAATCAGTGTGGTAATGAAAAATTCTGAAAAGCTTTAGATAATATAATGAACAAATTCCAAAAGCACAGAGAATTATGTGAGATAAGATCTCACTTTGAAAGATTGAAACTAAAAGTAGGGTACCTGCAGCTTGATTTAAAGCTCGGAAGGCTTGGTGACAGTACCATTCATTTCCACTCAGAAAGCCCTTGGATGACCTATATGCATCATTGTATTTCTTCTTTAAGGAAACCTTGATATCATTCCTAAAAAGAAGTTGAAGAAAAAAAACATTAAGCAAATTTTTTAAATAAATTATACAGCATTGTAGCTCCAACAGAAGTACTTATGAAGTGAAAGGAAAGTGCCTTACATGTTGGGAAATGGAATTCCCACAATTATCTGAGATGGTTAAGATAAAACTGACTGTGAAAGATCTAGAAACATATGCCAATGGTACTACTGTACATGTGCGACCAATTTACTAGAATTATCATGTCAAAACTTAACAAGCTCCTGTGCAATACATCTAACCACCTCCAAAAAATAGCAAAGCAAAAGAAGGAAAAAGAAAACTTAGTATACACTTAATGAGAAAAAGGATACCACAGCTCGAGCGTTGTCATCCGTGAAGTCGATTCCCTCCGAAACCTGCAAGCAAAATGCAAAAATGGAGCATATCAATTTCAACAATATGTCCTATCAATATCAATTTTCAGGAAAAAAATCATGTTCACCTTTCCTCTGCACACAGCCAGTAAAGCAGCTCCATCAGTGTTATTCTTTTGTGCACATTTGACTGCAGTGAAGCTACTTTGTGTCAATTTCTTGTTAGCACCTTTATTTTTCCCAAAAGTAGGCTTATTGCCCCGACGAATTGAATCATAATAACCCTTCATTACAAACTCAAATTCCTCCTGGTCTCCTCCACCAGGCTCTGCAATAAGTTAACGATTATCAACCATAGAGAAAATAGCAATGAGCTGAATGAACTTTCAGTATGCACATAAGCTATAAAATGGCTACACTCTTATATACCTCTGCAGAAATGCTAAATAAGGAATGTAAAGTATAATAATATGCAAATGCAATATGCCAAGCCTGCTTAACATGAGAAGTGCATAAAGATTAGACAGCCTCACCAACAAAAAGGGACTTTCTCTCGTTCAGCAGAGACCATTGTCCAGTTTCCCGCCAACGCTTGCCCAACTTCCCCATTAGTTTGTAACTTGGGAAGAAAACAAGACACCCACCCGGCACACTTTTGAAAATTTCCTCTAAGGATTTTCCAAGTGCATCCTTGAAAATAACATTACACAAACTTAATTTTGAACGGAAAAGAACCTGATCAAAATAAAGATAGTATAATATTTCCAAATTACCTGAAAGGCATATTCATCTGCTGTCTTGTAACTTGCGTTCAATGGCACATTATGTGGGCCAGTAGAAATAACAGTGGGCCAAACCTGCAGTTGCAGAGGTGACACCTTGTAACTACAAGAGCATTGCGACCATCACGAATCAATCATCAGTAAAAGAACAGACAAATGACATACCTGTGATTCAACATCAATTACATGGGGAGCTTCCAAAGTACTTCCAAACTGAAGGCCAAGCTCAGATGAAAAGGAATTCATTGGTGACAAAGTCCTAATTTCAAAAAAAACAGATTATTGTTGCTGTAATAAATATTCTACCTAGAGGAATGTCATGCAACTGAAACTTGGGGTGAAGAAATTTACAAGTAGATAATCTGTGGTCGGTCATGAACAAACAGTACTTATATGGTTACATCCTCAGTTTAAGAAATAGTAATGAATATGCAGTGATACAGTATCACTTGCATCATACTAACCCTGATGTTAAAATGACTGACAATGAAAGATTCGCAATATCTTGAAACACAACAGCAGGATTCAAGCACCACAAACTGAATGTATGTGTCCAATCGCCAAAAGTTCCTGATACAAATGTCACACCCATACTTAATCAAGCTGCAGCTCACTCTTTGATTATCATTATAGTACAACAAAGACATGATGGGACTGGTCAAACAATCATCCAGTTTTTATGCATCATCAATAACTATATCTCTCATTATTTAAAAAGTTTAAACAAAAGACCACTTGTGTAAATATGGCAGCTGTACTAATTACATCACTGATTTCAATAATAATAAGTTGACCTAGTGGACAGAAAATATTTTGAATGGAAAAAACCAGGCAGATGTTCCTAAATTATGAATTGCTTACCAACATCTCTTTTAACATATCTCTGTAAAGCAAGCTGATAATCGACCATATGAGACCCATTTCTTGAGAAAAAGTAAGTAAGCGAAGAGAACAATCCTGTGATATTTTCATAGAAACCCAATTAAATACCACACAAGTTAAACTTGGGACATGTAAACATATCAATTACAAGTCCTTACCTTCCAATGTCACAACAGCCATGCCACTTAAATGGGGTACCTCTGATTCTTTATCTGTAGCAGCTTTGATTGCCTGAAAATAGAAATAAAAAGAATAACAAAAAGCACAAAACTATCATGAAGCATCACAAATGTTTACAACTAAAGTACCTTTGTGGCACATTCAAGTAAGATTGGGAAGCACTGCTGCGATATATTAGCTTCATGGAGCTCTCTCAAAGCCTTGTCACCAGTCCAACTGGTAACATAACAAACCAAAAATGAAGCCCCGAAAGAAAGAAGAAATATTCATTCTGAGATGAATAGAAAATACAATTGCCAGTTTACAAGATCTAAACACAAACTCCAGTGAAAAAGCATATAAGCCCTTCACACTATGAATACTAGTTTAAACATGAGTTAGATTTAAATATAACCAGAGAAATAGTCGAAAGATTAGGCACTCATTTTGCTTTCTTTTGTTCATGTAATCATGCCCCAGTGGCCCGGTATCCATGAACAATTACTTCATTATAATTATTAACTGAATGCATTATAAAAACAAAGTTGAAGAACACGTCTGTCAAAATCCTTACCAAGAGACAAAGTGCTGAAATTCTCGTTTTTCCAACTTATCTTTCCTCTGCTCAATCCAACTTAAGAGGTCCTGTATGTAAATAGTACTCATTAATGACCAAATATTCAAAGAGAACATGTAATGCAACAAACACAAGTGCAATATATAAAACAAACCTGTATCATTTCAAATAGAGGTTGGTAAACCAAAACATCCAGCGGGCAAAGCTGCTCCAGTTCCATCTGCAATTCTTTTAGAAGGGGTATGGGCACTAGATAAGTCATAGAAAGTGCCATGGAATAACAGTATACTAGTTTTGTCCCTTACTGTTCAAAACTTCTACATCAATATCCACACTACCAGCATCGCGAGCTACATCCTCTATATTGCTGCAGAACAGTGGGTTCAAAGAATTTATAAGCAACTCACATGTAAATAGAAATCAAACCTTCAACTGATGAGGTTAACATGAGCATATAATGGCTCGCATCTATTAGAAATAAAATGAGCAGGACACCAGAAAAACATATCGATTGAGAGCCTTGAAAAGGATTCAGCTCAAAACATGCAGTGCTGATATAGCCAACTTATAATGAAGTAATTATAAAATTATAGTTACGAACGGAAGAAAAGTCAAATCTTAGATTAGCTAACTCTTAGGGTGTTCAAAATCAGCAATTACAAGTTTAAAACAACATAAGCTTTTAGAAAACAACAAGGAAAGATCTCCTTTAATTTGCATCCAGCAGGAACATGAATCCACATAATGAAGCACCAAGGGTGAAAAACATTGTAACCAAGGATTTTTCAATAAAAAGACTAAGAATTACTACTCAAAATCATTATTCTGCATGCACTCAATATTATAGATACTCCTATTGTCATATAAAAAGTAGCCTGGAATATATTTTTTTAACTATTAATTCATAATGTGCTTCATATGATGACCACAAAGATGAAAGTAGAAAGAAATAAAATAAGTTAGAATTCTCATAAGATTGCTTATGCATTTGATTTACCAGCATTGTCAATAAACAAGAGAATGATGTGAACAAGACAAAATGTAAATATAAAGTAGTACAACTTACTGAGCTTCATCCAGAACTACAATGGACCCCTGGATATCTACTTCCATGGCTCCCCTAATGACCGGATTAATGATATAGTTATATGGACAAAAAACCAATTCTGCATCTTCTGACATAGAACGAGCGGCATAATATGAACAACCTGAAAATGAAAAGAATATCAGTGAGCCTTAGCCATAGATATGAAGCACATATGTTTATGCATATAACAAGAAAGTAGACCCTTGACAGCTCTTCCAACTTTTACAAGATCCTCAATATCGTAGGCCTCATGGCAGCCTCCTTTCTGAAGAGATGGATGTCCCTTAACTTTGTGTACATTCCTGTTTAAAATTCAAATTTATACTCTTAGCTATATTGTTCCAAAAGATTAACTCCTAATTACATCATTGGTTTGCAGAAACCTATAAAAGGGGTGTAAGTGAAAAAAAAATACTCACTTAAATTCTACACATCCAACCGCTCGATCTTTCAAAAGTTGCTTACTGAAATAATCCAATGACATGCCTTAGAGGGGAAGATAGAAAGAGAGACAGATAGGCAGACAGCATAGTAAAAACAAAAAATCTGTTTCAAGTGTACCATTCTTCATCGATATTCTCTCTTCCATGTACTTGTGCATTTGTGCAGTAATGCTTCCTAGAAGCCTGGGACCAAAAAAGAATTGGGTGAAAAACAAGCTACAACAAGAAAGACGGCGACTATCATTATTGGAAGTCTGAACCGCACCAATTTTAACAAAAACAAAAATGATTAGTAAAAACTAAAAAGTAAGACCACATAGACAGAACCAATTCAGAGGTACATTTTGAAAAAGAAAAAATATTGAACAGAAGATGAAAAGTTTCAAAAGAGTTCTTAATCATACGCTTACAATCTTGTCTCTACAGCATTTTCATCAAGCTCTATTATAACATGTCTCAATCATATACTTATAACTCTTGTCCCAAAGACTACAAGTCCTCAGGACCTACCAGCGTTTGCAACACAATATACAAAATCATTTCCAATATTATCATTTGTAGAATTAGACCCATGTTGCAGAAGCTCAACATTCCCAACCAGGTATATATCATGAAATTGGTGAAACAAAACATAAATTGAAGATATTAGTGTCATTACAAGCCAAACCTTTACAGAGATCTAAGTTTAACATGACCATACTTACCAACACTGCCATAGTAACCCTGTAGGAAGTTTTTCGATATTCACGGATGACTTGAGAAATTTGTGAATGTGTCCTCCTTAAATAGAAAAAAAATATCAATATCATTAGCTAAGAAATCCAACATTGCACAATACTTTAAAGTTCATTATTTGTTCAATTCTATTGCTGAATATGGATTATAACAACTAACCAAGTGCCTCAGCAACTTGTCCACTACGGCATATTCTTATATGTGGAATATCATCCTTTTTCCATAAACTAGTGACGATTCCAATGTAAATAAACCAGTTCAGTAACAAAAAGATACGAATAACTTACGATGCATAGTATATAGTAGGAGCTGCCTTTTTCTTCCGATTTTCGCCAGATTGAGACGGCCCAGGCTTTTCCAATTGCTGAGCACCTACCAAAGTATACACATATTACTCTAAAAATTTCAATTGACGCAACAAAAGCAACAATTCATGACCCATAAATAAAGAATAAACTCCGAAATCGATACAGGATCAACCGAAAATCCCGACTTCAAATTACACTTCCAAAATCAACAAACAATAATTCAAATCCCAGAATTGACCTCATCATATAACCTAATTTCTAAGCAAGACCAAAACTTGACCACTCAAAATTGAACACAAACGCAAAATCGTACTCACTTGAACTCTCCTCTTCCGGAACAAAGCCTCCGCCGTGTCCCTTGGGGTCGGTCATGGCCTTGGGGTTGGGCTTGGAGTGTGAGAGATTGGCGTACATGTTCTTGGCCTTATAGCTCTGCTGCCAAGCGAGAATCGAGCAGAGAAGCGAGAGCGATTTCCCGGTTCCGGTGGGAGACTCCAGCAAGGCGTGGCAGTGACCGTCGGTGACTGCTCGATCGAGAGTGGAGACGACTCTGCTCATGAAGGCCATCTGGGCGCCGTAAGGCTGGTAAGGGAACTCCACATCGATGCCGCCAATGCGGTACGGGGTTTTCGAGGTTCTAGGGTTTGTTCTCTGAGTTGCAGACGCCATTGGAAATTGAGAGAAGAATGAAGAGACTTTCGATGAGAAGAAAGAAAATAGAAAGAGCGGAAAATGTTTAGATCATTTTGGCGGGAAATCGGTAGCATAGGTTTAGGGTTTTCAAAATACCGTTTTACCCTACGATACATTTTAAAACACCAACATAATTATAGCTACGTTCTCAGATCACGAGCCCCGAAAAATTTGTGTTCGTTCTCTGCGGGATGATATCAAAGGCTAAAATTTTAATAATTATGAAAATTTCTGTCATTTAAAAAAGAATTCTCGATGGATATATCGAATATCGATGAAAATTTTATTAAAAATTATATTAAAATTGTATATTCGACCAAAAATAGATTAAATACAAAATATTGAAACGATATGAAAATTAGGGGTGGAATTCGGTCCATTCGGTTCGGTTTTGAAGCAAAACCGGAAACCAAACCGGAAAAAAATTTCGGCCCGGTTCGGTCCGGTTATTTACTGTTCATTGGTACAAACCGGAAACCAAACCGAACCGTCGGTTCGGTTCGGTTTCGGTTTTTTTCGGTTTTTTTTAATAAGTATGTGAAATTTTTTTTTTTCAGAACTTTTTCTAGTTTTGTACATCACTTTTCCAAAATTTTGTCTCCAATTCTTCTTCACCTACACCTAACATTCTCAACAATCTACACATATATTATCTCCAACACAAAAACTCACATTAAGTCATTAACCAAGCTACATAACTAACAAAGTATGCAATAAAAAAATACAAATACTTCAAACTAAAGTCCATAAATCATACACAAATTTGAAACTTATAGTCCATAGTCCATATTAGTTACAAACTTAAAACTTAAAAGTCCACAAATTGCAAATAAGCCAAATAGAGTCTATTGTTTAAAGTTTACACATTACAAACCACAAACTTAAAATAATGTTTGCTTCATTTTGGGAGGCAACATAGCTTTCTTATCACCTTGCTTACATGGAAAGTTTGGCATATCCAAAACTTCTACATGTACAAAAAACAAAATTGAAAAAGAACAAGTCAGATAAGAAAACTATACATGCATGTAATATAAATTAAAGAAGAATTTACTCAAATCTATTCAAGAATAAAAAATTAAAAAGAAGCTATTACCTTTTTCCGCTTCTTCACATATCTCCATCTCCTCGCTAGTGGGCACATGATGCAAAGCAATAATTTCACCTCTAAGCCAACTTTGTGTACAAATTAAGGCTTCCACAACTCTTCCACAAATCAGATTCTTTTAAAATGAGCCCAAATATCTGACCTTTCATTGTCCTTCAACTTCTGCAAATATTCTTCCTCAGTTAATTCCACTTCTTCTTCTATGAAATCTTCCAACATGGCAGAAGCAGTAGCTGCAGTACTTGCTTGTGATCCACCAACACTATGTGTTGTTGATCCACCCACACTATGTGTTGTTGATCCACCCACACTATCAACTTGCATCTGCACAAAAAATAGCATATTCAGTAACCTATAACAGATTTATAAAACCATATAGACAAGTAGTCAAGTAATAGGCAAAGAGAGAAACAACCTATAAAGAAAAACCAAATGCCTACACATTAATTTACCTGAGCAGATGAGGATGATATGTTGGTTGCGGCACCACGGCCACGGCCACGACCACGACCAGCTAACTGAGCTGAGTTTGATCTAACCCTCTTCATTGTGAGTGTCTGAGTTATTCACCTAAATGCTCATGTATAGCATCTGCACAAAAATGGAGATACTTCTTTTACTCAAAAACCATCTTGTAAAGACAAATCCATTGAGGCTAAAAGCATGACAAAGCCAGTGATTGATACCAAAATAAAACACATGAATTCGGAAATGCAAGTCAACAGAATAACCATAGTTCCAATTCCATCAGAAAAGTCAGTAAAAATAACCACTTAAGGTAACATCTCATCACAAACTACATAAAACAAAGCACCTTTAAGGTTTCGTTCAAAGCATAACAAACATAAAAACTCACTTGCGGCAGATAACCGCAAGTCACAAACTCCCAAATCACAAGTATTTTGGTAATTTTTGTATTCTGTCCATTTCTGCAGAGAAATCACCAAAACAACAATTTGAGAAGACTATTCAGCTTGCACAAAATAGAGCCCATCAAAAAGATCATATTTCTTCATTCAAACAAACGAAAGAGATCCACAAGCCAATCTAAATCTCAAAGAAAGAATCAAATAGGGAGCGTTGAAATGGAAGAGAAGAATGTTCAATCAAAGGCGGATACATGGAATCGAAGAAACCCAGACACAAAAAGGAAAGAGAGGTACCTGAGGAGGAGAGGCCATCTTTGTCTGTGGATTGGAGGAAGACCTGAGAATTGCAAACCCAAAATCGCACCGTGTTTGTTTTTATAACGAATGCCAAACACTCTTGGGCCAGGTCTTGGCGGAGTGAGGACTGAGGGCGACAGAAGACTGGAGGACAGAAGACTGAGGGCGAGGAGTGAGGACTGAGGGCGACAGAAGACTGTGGATTGGAGGAGTGAGGACTGAGGGCGACAGAAGAGCGAAGAGCGGAAATGAGAACTGAGAAGACAGAAGAGACGAAGAGGAAGAGGAAGAGCGGAAGTGACTGAGGGCCTGAGAGGCTGATAGGGTTTTTTTTTCCCTTAATCAAAACGGCGTCGTTTTGAGTAGTTCGGTTAAATCGGTTCGGTTCGGTTTTTAAGAGGGTCAAACCGGAAACCAGACCGAACATGCCCGGTTCGGTTCGGTTTTTCACTGTTCATTTCGGTTTTTATCCGGTTCGGTTTTTTTCGGTTCCGGTGCGGTTTTCGGCCCGGTTTTTTTTCGGTTCCGGTGCGGTTCCTAATGAAAATTAATATCGACACTTATAAAAAACGAAAATTTCGAGAAAATATCACGGATATTATGGATATTTTAGTCCTTGGATGAAATTCACAAAACAATCCAATCATTATCGATGTGTCAACGTGCGCATGAATTTTCAAGAATTTAATAAAAAATAAAGAATTTTTAATTTTTAGGACTGTTTTCTCGTTTGAATACTTATTCTGTGAATTTAACAATTTTCATTGAAAAATATACGTGAAATTTGAGAGTTTAAGTTCCTTAGTTGAATTACTCCCAAAATAGGTGTAATTTCTCAATTCCCTCGATTGAGGTTAAGATAAATATTAATTCTTGGTAATTTAAAACTCTATATCAACAAATTCAAACAATGAAATTCTCAATTAATGGAATTTAAATTCATGTAATTGTAGTTCCCCTGACTTTGAAATTTCTTTAGAAATTAGAATTGGTTCATCAAAACATAGCATAAAAGCTTTTATGTTTTCGTTTTTCTGTTTGCTCTGCTTCAGTGTGTGAAGTTTGAACTTGTTTGTTTTTTCAATGAAGTTTCTTTGCAAAAAAATGGTCATTTACTATAAAATTTGACACATTACTTCTCATTCCAACATTTTTTAAAAACATTGACAATTTGAACTTTCAAAAGAGAATTTGTGCCCGTTATGTCTCAACTCTTAAGACACTCTTAAGAATTTATATTATTTTAGTATCATTATACACTCATCCCTTCGAAATGGTTAGAGAGAAAATAAAATAGAAAGAAAGTTTGACCGGAACCTCACCGACTCCGATCACCAGCTGCCGGACTCTGGTCACAGGTCGTTTGACTCTCGTCGCTAGACTTAGGACTTCAGTGCTGGCAGCCAGACTCCTGTCGCTGAAATCTCATCGGACTTGTTAAAACGTCATCGAAATATCACATGACCTTACCGGAACCAAATCAAACATTCGTTGGAAGTTCTACTGGGGGCAATATACTTCATAGGAAAATTTATTGGGAGTAGTAACCTTTATCAAGAAACTTTATTAGGGGTAGTAAACTTGCATAAATCAACACATATAGCTGCTTTTCGGGTTTAGAGTGTAGTAATGTTGAAAATGGCTTATTGGGTGCTGATAAAACTTTATAAAGAAATTTTACTAGGGCAATAAACTTTATAGGGAAACTTTATTGAGTGCAGTAAACTTTATATGAAAACTTTACTAGAACCGATAATGTTGAAAAATGATTTACTTAAGACAATAAACTTTATAGTGAAACTTTAGTAAAGTAAAAACCTCTAAGGGAGTAAGACACAATAGCCAAAAGAATTAGGAAAAGGAGTTATTATTTAATTAAAAGACATCAGCCCACGACTTATACTAATTGCAACAATTGAACCATGAGATTTTGGGGGCCAGTTAAACAACATACTTTAGTGTGTTAGAACCAAGAGAGCGCACCTGGACACCTGGTGATCAATCACTTGATCACTCTCTCAATTTTCACAATTGAATAAAAATCACTCGTTCCATTTTTGAAATATTGCAATGACGGAGGATGGAGGTGGTCAATGATGACTTCAAGGAGGCGGAAAGGGCCGGTGTGATGACGTTAGCTCTGTACTCATGAATCTCGAAGGAGACAGCAACGTGGGACTAGGCAACGAGGTTGTAGATCTCGTCATGTCACATCCTGGTCTTTAAGTTATTTTACGGTTTGTTACTTTTACCTTTTACCATTTAAAATAACTATTTCACCGTATAAGGACCGTAAAGTTGACTGTTTATAGAATCAAAATTTGAGAAAAGCTCTCTCTGAAAGTAACTACTTCCAAGCGTGAGAAGAATAATCGATTTATGCTCTCCCTTTGATTTTTCCGAAAATCCATATGCACGCCTCGTTGGGAAAGAATTCCAAATAATTATTTCGAAAACCAAAACGTAATATGTCAATCTCATTGGCTTGTAAATCAAAGTTAAAAATAGGGAAAAAGGTTTCACCATGACGGAGAGTCTCCCAAACTAGGGTCGGAGCCTTCCGGATGCTACTAAGTAATGAACGACCCTTCATGGTGGAAAGATTTCACCATGACAATGAGTCTCTCAGGCTAAGGTCGGAGCCAAATAAGACTACTATTGTCCCGCTTGACTTCTAAAGTGGGGGCCCTTATGGCTAGCTAGCAATGATAATATATATAATGACCATTCATGGTGAAGAAAACAAACAAATATGAAAATTCATTAATATATGACTCATCCCCCGTAAATTAAAACATGCATCTCATGCATAAGGCATAGTTCCCCGACCGCCCTCAAAACAATAGCCATAAAACAACATTTCAAATTTAATCAATAAATCAAATATTTCAGCCGACATAACATAGGAGCTTACGGAATGGGAGCAACCTACCTTTCTGGCCCCACCAGCTCATTAAGTTAGTAAAAAAATATGTTGTTTATAAATTTTCATAAATATTTGTGTATGCACATTTTAAAATAAAAAAATCCACTCACAGTACTTAATGTGACCTCCTCATTGCTCGGAATACTCCTCGAGCGCTACCTCGAAACATCCACATAGTCGAATCCGTCCCACGTTCAACCATAGACTGTAAAATTAATTTCACATATCAGTCTTTAATACCATTGACTTAATCTTTTTCTATTTGGATAGGAAATAATAAATTGACTAGGAGTTGACCAACTCATTTCTTTTCAACAACTTTTAAACCATTAGAATTATTTCTGATTATACAACCTTAACATATCGACTTTCCTTAATAATTGATTTAACGTTAGGTATCATATAGTAATTTATGGAATTACTATGGACACCAAACGTGTCTCTTAGACAAATTGTTTAACCTTGAGTCGATATACTGATTATGAAAATTATCCAAATTAATTTCAACGATCAACTCGATTTTTGACCAAGATTCCTGAGTTGACTAGATTCTCATTTAAATATCCAATTGGTTTATTTTAACCGGTTACTTAGATTGACTTTTCTTTTTACCGGTCAACTTTCTAAAAATGGAAACTTCCTATTTATGGTAAGTTTTTCGTAATTACTCGATTTACGATTTAACCGGAACTTAACGATTTAATGCTTAACGAGTGAATCGATTTCTACCTCTTTGGATCTCTGTCGGAAATTCTGCTACTTCGCCAGATTCCGGTAAGATTCCAGAATATTCTACCAGATTCTGGAAATGTTACCGGAAAATGGCCATGGCTTTGTCGTAGCTCCATTTTACCAAGTTCTCGACAACAATAAGAAAACACAGAATGAGTCACCAACCACAGTACAACAATGCAACAACAAACAACATTTCCAATTATACCTTACCCCTATCCTACCCAAATCCACTGGTCCAGCAGTGCTTCAACCTCCTTCTCTTCTCCCAGTTCCAGAGCAGTTGCTACAGCAGTAGCAGCTACCTCACTGCATTTCTAGAGGCAACCTTCTTCCTTAACACAACCCCCTGCCTTGATCTCAAAACCAAGTTCGCTGCCTCCAAGGCTAAACCAAAAACATGTCTGAGCTCTATCAATTGTTGCTAACCTCGATGTAACCCTTGAAGAATAGATTTACCGGAAAACATAGAAACAAAAAAATAAAATTAGGGATTTTTCGAATTAGGGTTCCAATCCATAAACAAGAACATGGAATTGGAGAAGAAGAGAAAAGGAGAGAAGTCCCACTCACCGGAGCCGAAGTCGTTGTCATCTCTTGCCTAAAATTGAAGAACACAGCTACTCCTCGGCATCGATCTCTCTCTTGGGTTGATGCCGATGTGTTTTGAGGACTGGGTTAGGTAGAAGAGACAGAGGGGGTCATTTTGGTAGTGGTGCGCCAGTGGGTGGTGGCTGGACGGTGGCTCTCCTTCGTTCGGAGGCGACGAGAGAGACGTAGAGAAGAGAGAGAGCCGGGGGAGGGTCTGACCTGAGTCAACCCTCTCCCAACTATTTATACTAAAATCGTCGATTAAAACCCTAATCGATCTGACGGTCCAGATTAAAATATGGTAAAAAGTAAATGGTAGAAATCATTTAATGAAATGGTAATTAATAATTACCAAAAACTTTAAAAATTTGTAGAAAATAGACGGAAGCTCTAAAAAATATTCTGAAAATACTAGGAGACTAGAGTCGACACATACTACAACATCGAGTCATTAAATGAGGAATTTGAAGAGTTTAGAAAAACTCAAAAATAAACTCCAGTAATAGCTTAATAAAGTACCAGTCACAGTTAAAAGCTTTCGTTAACTCATGAACCCCGATAAAAATGTAACTTTTAGGTACGGGGTGTTATAATTTGGGAGGAGCTTAGCATAGTAGCAATGGCCATGTTGGGAATTTTGGAGCCTCGGTAGCTTTGGTGAAGCTCGACAACAGCCTTAGAGGAGCTGCGGTGTTATGCAGCAGACCAGTAGTGGATAAGGTCTTATGTGATGTTGTGTTTCACGGCAGAAGGTAGAAAACTATCTTTGTAGGTATCTGGTAGTTGTGTTGTTGTTTGATTGGTTGGAAAACTATCTTTGTAGGTATCTGGTAGTTGTATTGTTGTTTGATTGGTTGGATGTTAATCTGATGTTGTTTTGTTTGTTTTTATGTCGATAACTTGGAATCTGGAATTTACGAGGAAACTACGGTGAAATTCCGGCATGTTTATTGGAATACGACAGAGGATTCCGGAAAGTCACCGAAATCCGGTGAAGAAACAGTTTTTCCGATCGTGAGCCGAAGAGGTAGAATTTGATTTCCCCGATAACCTTAAATTTGTAAAGTTTCCGTTAAATCATAAATCGGAAAGTTACATTTAAGAAAACTTACAAAAAACTGAAACCATCCGTAATTGGAATCTTTTTCATTTTAGGAAACTTTCTATTTTTGGAAACCTACTAATTTAGGAAAATTTCTACTTTAGGAAAGTTTCCATCAAGGGAAAGTTTCTATTTTGAGAAAGTTACATTTTTGGAAAAATGGTTTAGTAAAAAATTTGAGTTTGACGAAAATTGGATAAATGTTGAATTGTTATCGGAAAATGATAACTGAAATTCTGGAAATGTCAAGTTGACTGTTTTAAGTAAAATAGGTGATTCACATTAACGAAATATCGACTCTTAGTAAATAAGTTGGTCAATGAGATGCTTTGGGTGTCTATAGTGATTCAACGAATTATTATATGACTATCTGATGTCAAATTGAAATGGTTAAAGGAAGTTTGGAAGTTAAGTCGGACTTCTGATATGCAAAGAGTCGATAATCAGAAAAGCAAGCTAAAAAGGTTAAAGAGTTATAAAAGGAATTGGTTGGTTAACTTGGTCAATCCTAGTCAAACTAGGAATGTTGAGGTCAATTGGACTATTATTGTTTCTTCTTTGCTAAGTTACTCTAATTCTACAGTGATTCATTGGACGAAGTAGCTTACGCGGTAACCTCGAATTTATTTGATTCTCACAATCCTTTGGTCCAAGATTTGAACCTAGGCTATGATACCATTTGTCACGCTCCGACCCAAGTTTACCTCTCTAACCCTGGATTAGGACGTGCGAGACCCAACACAAGAGAGATTTACTCGAAATCCTCCTTGAGCCAGGATAATCCTTTTTATAAACCAATGCAAGCAGTCCAAACGGTACCGGAATAGACCTCAAACCAGAGGTTATCCCGATTCCCACATTTGGATCTCAAATCAACCATTTAAAGAACCTAGGGGTTCTAATAATATTTGTAGCTACACCCGAATCCTGGTCAGGCTGCCTACGTACCCTGTCCTTAGGGATCAAACCACACATAGCTCTTGTTTTAATTAACACCCTAACCGGGTGAATCCCGTTATTCTATTTAACGGTCGCTTTATAAATGAGGATAGCATACACCTAACGCATATCCTGAGTTAACATCTCAAATGAGGTATCCACCGACCAACCAACCCTTGGGATTAACCCGAACATTCCACCATTCGTAACAATAACATTCATACACAGCAATACAGATAATAAGGGCAACCACACTATTATCAACAACAATAACACATAAATATAAATATAAAACATTATGGCATCCACGTAAATAACCAATCCTCCAGGGGCATAACTGTAATGTCAACTGGAAGGTACCCTTGTAGTTATCCTAAACTGTCAAGGGCAATAAAGTCAATTCCACCTCAATGGCAGTTTGGTAGATATGTTAAGCTGTTGGGGGCAGTACTGTCTTTTTACCCCTAATGGCAGTCTTGTGATTATACCAAACTGTCAGGGACATTTTTGGGATTTCAGTCCCAAGGGCAGCCTTGTAAATATACAAATATGGCAGGGGTATTCTTGGAACTTCAGCTCTAGTGGCAGTCCGGTAATAAACTCAAACTACCAGGGGTATTTCTGGAATTTCACCACGATGGCACCCCTGTAATTTCCTTAAACTGCCAGGGGCAGTTCTGTCTTTTTACCTCCACTGTAACTTAGTAAGAATCCGGATCTACCGCGGCAAAATCAGGGTTTTTACCCCTCGACTACCCCGATCGCTGGTTCACCGGAAAACCTGGTGTTTTCGGCTAAACCAGCCCCTAGCATCAGAGATACTACGTCCTATGACATCCATAACAGCTTCTTATCAACCCAATCAACCTTAAACCATCTAAAACAGAAGAACAAATGGTGAAGAAATTACCCAGTCGAGCTCCATGATCCTCGCCGGAAATTAGGTCGCTGTCACTCCCACAACGAAGCTGTGGCAGCACTTCCAGCCTCCTCCAGTAACCTCCTGGCCTTCTGCAGTAGCGCCACTGACTGGATGGGTGATTCCCAGTTGAGGAAAGTCGTCCTCCTTTTACCGCACGGTAACAACACTTTATCCCGCATAACTTTCACATACGAACTCCGATTAATTCATAAGACATACCCACGAGTTCGTATTAACGTCCTCTACATCTTTCCCGAAGGAAACTTCATCAAATTCTCGACTTAACGCAAAGTCATCTTTTTCTACGGTAAAGTAATTGAACATTTGTTACTTCCGTAAATTGGATAAATTCGTAACTAACAACTCGTAGCTCCGGAAAATCTTCCGGACATACCGGGGAACTCGTATTAACATAATCTACCCCTCGGGACATTAATTCTATTTTCCCCCAGAACCGAGAATATCTCGATATTAATTCTGGGAAAATTAACAGTGCGGTTACAATACTCTATAACTCGCCTAATCCCGGTAAAAATGTCAATTTGGGACGGGGTGTTACACGATAAGGGAGGATATTTCTTGTCACACCACGGTCCCGACGTCGGCGAGATTTTCACCCCCGGTCGTCGTTTCTGAGATGCGACTTAGTGTTACAAAGTGGAATATAAATAAAAGTAAAACTTTTAGGCTCTTCACTCTAGATGTTAGAATTCTAATCTACCACAGATTCTGAAGGTTCTAATCCCTATGTTCTGATACCACCTTGTCACACCCTGACCCAGATTAATATTCTAATCTCAAGTTAAGGTGTGAATCACATCTTAATTATAGAATAGAGTTTCTATAACCAAAATGTGATGTTGAAAATATAGTAAAGATTCCAAAATCTCACAATTTTTAGCAGAAGCATATAAAAATATTTTAAACATATTACAAGAATCCACGCACCTCGATATTATCAAAATTCTACCAATTTCTAATATTTTTTTTTGCAGAAAAGTACTTAGCTTGTGCCGACCTAGGAAAGGGTAGCTGACGAGCTTAGAAGATAGTGCTTTTATTTACAGTTTCGCTTGGTAACACTTGTTCACACCTCGAGAACAACAATCGATGGTAAAATCCCGCCAACGTCGAGACCGGGGTGTGACATTTATGGTTAATTTTTGATAAGAGGAAGCGATTGAGTTGAAAGCTCAACAACTCTAATATATTATTCCTTAAGGTATTGGCTTCATTAAAGTCATTGATTCTTACAGTGCGACCAATTAGATTTTATGGCATAGGTGAAAATTTTTAGTAATTGAATTATGCCACTAAATGCATAGAAGTTTAGGGAATTCTCGAATATTGAGTTGTAATTTATGTTGGTTAAAGGACACTATTTATGACCATCTTAAGGTATCCAGGATAGTTGGAGTGGGAGATTGGATATTCGGAATTGTTGAATGTTTTGGTTAGGCAATAACTTTTTTGGCTATGAAAGTTAGTGATAGGTCAGAAGTGTGATGGAACGGTCATTCCGACTTGTGATGAAAGTTAAGAGAATTTAATAAATGTCGTTGGCAAGTGGTCTATTGCATGTTGAGTGAGATGTATGGAAATGTGAATCTGGCATAGAGGAGCAAACCCACTGAATCAAGGAGTAAGAGTGTTAATGTCCATAATTGCTTTGGACGGTGTTGCTATAAGATTATTCCCATAGGCCTTAAATTGTGGTCGAAGTTAGTTGCGAATAATATTATCTCCTTCGTAATGGGTGATACGACACATTAAGGTGAGAATTTGTTCAGCCATCTTATTGATGATTAGGCAAGTATGGCTAAAGTCCTAGTGGTGATGTGTTTGGACTATGTAAGAATTGTTGCTGCTATAGTTTGGAAAACTTTCATAGTTATTGAAGTTATCGAGTGTAGACTATAATTTGAAGGTGAGAGTTTTTGGTTGGTTTGTTGGATTTGTGTAATGAATAAATGATTGGTTGTTGTGATTTAGCCAAGGATCATGGATAAATCAAGTGGGGCCGTTAGAAAACTGAGGAGTGATTTAGCGAACAATGTTAGAGCCACGAGTTTTGAGTGATGGTAAGAGAGTCGCGAGAAGTGGTTTATTAAATGGTTGAAATACGATGGGTATGTTTTGCGGTGCTTGCGGGAAAGAAGCTTCCTTGATGATTCGTAAAGTATTTCTTTGTTAGTGTTTGTGATTGATAAGTAGATTGCCAAAAAGGGGCGACGTTCCCTATAGATATCATTGTGTGGTGAGACCACTTACTAATCTCGGTATGACCTGAGAGGTCATCGCTTTTTGAGTGTGTGCCATTAGGTAGTATTAGGGTAATTGGTTGAAACTATTCCTTAGACGTATGATATTGGCTACGGCTTGAACTGAGTTAGTAACAAGAATTACAGAGGTGCGGATATCATAATTAAAAGATTAGAGCTTCTATATGGTTTGTTGGGTGTCCGAGGAAAGTGCAGATTTGACTGTAGAGAGAAAGTCAGAGGTTATGAATAATCAAGTGATAACCTTATGTGAATCAGGGTCCGATTAAGCAACAAATCTTGGAGCCACAAGTTGTAATGCAGCCAGAGAGTTGCGAGGTTGAATGTATTAGTTGTCTACATTGCAGTGAGTATGAACTGTGAGAGTAGGAAAATTGATTTCTTTGTTGACTCAAGAAGTATTATGAGTCAAGAGTTATTAAGAGATTTAATATTGAATGTGACAAATTTACTGCTAAGTAGAGCGAAGATCTTTCTAGGGATCGTATTATGGTGGGATCCCATACTGATCAAGGGATAACCTGTGAGGTCAATATTGTTGCAGATTTGGCCATTCATATGAGTTACAACAATTGGTCGACTCTTTATATTGATGAATGGTCTTAGTTAGGTTTCAATTGGACTATTTATAAATATTGAAGGGTCCCAGACTTATAAGCTTGAAATGAGAAATTGGTTTCCCTCGAATTGGAGCTGAGAGTGGATGTGTGATCCGACTGTTACCCGATGTATAAGACTTAGAAGTTGGCGAAACTAATTTGTGGTGCTAGTTCTTAAGTGGAAACAATGTTGCTAATGAAATGTGACTTGGTAATCATCGCATGCGTAGTGCGGAAGGGTGAATATCAAAAGGTGTTTTTCAGATGTCATCGTTTCTGATGCTTAGTGCAGCTATCTGAGGTGCAACTTTTATTGTTGCTGATTTTTTTGTTAGAATTTTAATAGTGGGGAAGTAGTGGCACCTGGGAGGTGTATACGAGTTGAGTATTTATGCCCTCGAATCATAAATTGATGTAATTTTCTTGTTAAGTTTATTACTAGCGGGGTAATGGTGACACTTGGGAGGTGTAAGATATTTGAGTTTACTTGTCTTTGAATCATGATTTGTTTCCGACTAATTATCTTGGGAGGTGGAAATGACAGTGTATTGTTCAGATCAGAGACCCAATGTCAGGGGTTGTTGCAAGTATTATGAAAATGCAGGAACATTGATTGAATATTAAGGCTCTTTGGTGCAAAAGAGATTGGTGACTCCATTAGGTCGTCATGGGATGACGTTATCCTTAGGTACTTGGAATTTTTGATTGAGTTTAGATCTGCATTTTTGCATTTCTTCAGCCGTTCTGAAAAGGACAATAAGGTCCATTACATCTCTCTGACGTGTGGATCATGTGTCTTACTTCTACCTTATAAATATGTTTTTATTATTGGATGCATTTGGCTAGAGTTATGTAGTGTCAGGCGAGTATTAGTTAACTTCTCAAAGGTAGTTGTTATTGTTATTGATACGTGACTTGAGCTGTATAAGCTGTAGATCAGTTTGAGTAGTGGGAATCCAGACTTATCTTGGTGAAGCAAGTGTTTGGATATTAGTATGAAGTTTTACATTTGGTTTGTTCCGAAGAAACTTGTTGATTTTAGTTTCGAGTATTCTTAATTCTGAAATTGTGAGTTCGTTTTGCACCCTCTTGTCCATAGAATATTGTTCGATGCATGTAAGCAGTGTTCTAAAAAAAGGCTCCCAGGGCCGCCTAGGCGCTGGGTGACAAGGCACAATTCCGATTTTCTCCGAATCGGCCAAGCTAGGCGCTGACGTAAAAATCAGTCGTCTAGGCGGGCTGCGCGGCGCCTAGGCGATCCGAATAGGTTTTTTTTTAATTATGAAATATATAAAGTCTTTCTAAAAATGAGTAAAATTAAACACAATATTATACAGTAAAGTCTAAACAAAGGATACAATATTGTATTTTTATTATTTCTAAGAGCATTGTTGTTTTATTATGTATATATTTGAAGTATTTTTGCTATTTTGGAACATAAAAGTGTTTTTATAAATTTTATTTATATAATTATATTTATTAAATAAATAATAATATGTAAAATATAAAAACCGCCTAGGTGCAGCCTAGGCGCTGACTGTCTGCCCTGGTAGCACCTAGCGTTTTTTAAAACCTTGCATGTAAGTGAGATAGCTTTAGAAATCATGAAAAGTCAGAGAATTACTTCACCTCGGGGAGATGTATCAGAAAAATTAATGGCAAGAGTGAACCAGATGATACGGTTCAATTGAAAGAGAAAGGAATTCATGTGTCTTAATTCAGTTATGATAATCTTTGTGAACAAGGATGAACTTTGACTCCATGATGAATCATGGAATTAGAGATTTGTTTTCTTACAGTTTTTGGGTATGGTATGAATCCTCAATTGTATGGTATGAATCCTCAATTTGTAAGATTAGATGGTTAATAGATCTTTTGATCATTTTTAAATGCGTGAAATGTAATTCCTTAATAAGTGAGTTTTGACATAGTGTTTTTAGCTTTTGGTTGGAAATGCCGTTTTTCCAAGCGTGAGCTTTGATGGATCGTATAATTGGCAGATAGTGTCATCCCCCATAATGTAATTGGATCAGGGTGGATGAAAAGAGATTGGTTATTCAGATATAATCTATGATCGAAGAAGATTGATGTGATCAGAAGTATGGTTTTAAATGGTTCATAGTAGACAATAAAAGAGTGGTTAAACTTCAGAAAAGTAATCAGGTACTCTGAGTTAATTCATGTGGGAAGTAGTAGTTACTTTGGTAGCGGAGGAAGGTTATGCTAAGATTTAAGTGCTCTTTTGAGTTGTGGAGTACATTGCCTATCCTTGGAGTTAATTCAGATATATGATATCGTCCATAAATCTATTCTTGGTAAGTGGTGTTGATTAAATTGTCTCTTATAGTTTATACAAGGAGTTGGTCTATACGGAGGAGTTGGTATGGACTTTCGATCAAATGGAACATGTGCTTAGGACATGACATTTCCTTTGATAAATTTACTCGGAAAAGTCCTTATATGGAAATGGATACTTGAGAGCGACACAGATGGTTATAGAAGTAATATCCCCTAACTTATTGGTCGATGATTATGGATAGGGCTGGGATCAGTACGGGACGGGTCAGGATTCGACCTATCCCCATCTTGAAGTTAAAATAGTGATCTTGATTCTGATCCTGAACCCAAAATTCGGTACTGGACGGGTCGGGACCAATCTCGATCCCGAAAACATGTAATTTTTAGTTCTAAATGCAACATTTCTACTGGAAATCAAGTTTTTTAAATTCGGGACAGGTCGGGATTCAGGACGGGTCGGTACGACATTTAGTTTGGCTCATCCCGATTCGACCCATTTACTCTGATTCAGGATTCAGGACGGGTCAGGACAACAAAATTTTTGGGTTATATCCCGACCTGAACTCGTTTCGATCGGGACGGGTCGAGTTCGGTATCAGGATATCAGTTTTGAATTCCCACCCCTATTTATGGAAATTTTGAGGATAAAATTTTTATAAGATGGGGAGAATTGTCACATCCCGACCCTAGAATTATTTTACAGTTGGTAACTTTGGCTTTTTTACCATTTGTAGTAACCGTTTTACCATAAGGGTTCGTAAAGTTGACTTTTTCGTGGGATGGTTATTTCGAGAAACTTCCTTAATGAAGTTATAGAGGACGTCAATATGAATCCGTATACATGGTATGCGTCTTAATCAGAGTTCATATATGAAAGTTATGAGGAAAAATAAAAAGTTATCATGCGGTAAAATCCTATATATAGGGGTTTACCGGGGAGTGAAACGGTAGAAGGTAGAAAGTAGAAAAATTTACTGTTCATCTTCGATTTCTCCCGAAAAACTCGATTTTTTTCGTCGGATTTCTCCTCCGTCAGGTGGAGTTAGGGCACGTGATTGATGTCCATTTAAAGTCAGTAGTGTCATCTAGAAGTTAGGGGTGGTGACTGGAGCTATCTCGCCACCGTTAGGGAGAAATTACAACCAGAGAACTGTTCATCGTCACCGGAGTTCTTCCTCCTCATGCCACCAATCCGGGCAATCTAGGTATGGTTTTGTAGATATTCATTAGTACAACAATCTTGTGAAATATAGTGATCTAATTCAGAGTATGTAAGGAGAATTAAGGATTTGAAATTCTAGGGTTTATAATTTGGGATTTTTGGATTTTGATTCGATTGAACTTTTTAGATGTTGAATTGGGTTTAATGTTGTTCATAAAAGTTGTTCAAATTGATGAGACGAAGCTACTGTTAAAATTTGGAGACGATTGGCGGTGTCCGGAATTTGGCCGGTGGCCGGCGGCGGAGCTGCCACTTTTGGGCAGTTTTTAATGTCGATTAGATAGTATAAAACGAGAGAATCTATGGTTTAAATATGGTAATTTTTGGAGAAGTTTTGGAATTATCTAAGATTGGAGAATTTAACGGAATTAAAAATTGGTTATCGGCTTTTGGAAATTAGTCCCTTAAATATGAGAAAGTGATCTAAGGACTCATGAGCTAATTTGAAAGTCCGGTTTGATTATTGATTAAGTTTAAGAGGTTGGACATGGAAAGAGAATCGAACGTTTAGATAAGTTATTGCCTATATTAATTAAATTGTTGTGTTGGCATCCGAAACTTAGTAATGATCATTGGAACATGACATAAGAGGAGACACTGCTTCGATGGCCGTTGGGATATCGTCACGCTTAGGCCTAAACCCGTGAGTGGACTGGTAATTTTAATGTCATGCATGCATTAACGTTGTATTTAACTAAGCAACATGAATTTATTCTTTATATTGAGCCGGTGGGCCGGAAAGGTGGGTTGCTCCTTCGTTTATGTCGGCTGAAATTTGAGTTATATTTATTTTATTTGGAATTCCTATGTTTTTGACCATTGTTGTAAAGATGGTCAGGGAACCGTATCTAATGCATGAGATGTAAATTTTATTAATGGGGGAAAAGTCCTTTATGACTTTTCGAATTTGTTTTATTTTCTTCACCATGAAGGGTCGTTATATATATATATATATATATATATATATATATATATATATATATATATTAAATGCTAGCTAGCCATACGGTCTCCACATAAGAAAGTGGGGTGGGACAATAGTAGCCTTAGAAGGCTCCGATTATAGTTTGAGAGGCTCATTGTCATGGTGAAATATCTTCACCATGAAGGATTGTTATATCACATAGTAGCCTTAGAAAGCTCTGACTCTAGCGTGGAAGACTCATTGTCATGTTGGAACCTCTTTCCCTATTTTTAATATTGATTTTAAGCTAATGAGATTGACATGACTTTAGTTTTCTAAATGATTGTTTTGATATTACTACGATGCATGCATTTGAGGTTTCAATGCACAAGATGCTTAGAAAGCATAAAGTTACGTTTTCGTAAAAGTAAATCAGTTATTTTGTCCACTCACTTTAACGTTCGTTTTTTTTAAATGTTTTTTTCTTGGGCCATTCGTTTTCAAATGCCCGATTTGTAAGATAGCTGAGAGGAGGTTGTGCGTACATGAGACGAGACATAGTCAATTAATCTGCTGTCGCTAGTATGTTTATTTAGGTATTGCTTCATGTAGATTGCTCTGATTAGTTTAGTTGAATTTGATTGGTGGAGCGTAGATGAGATTTGGGAAGCAGGATAACTATAGGTGTTGGAGTTGAATTATATTATTTGTGGAAGTGTTTAGTTGGTTTGCAGGAAGGGTTGTCCTTTTAAGGGGGTTTCGATAAAAATTTCTCTTGAGGTGCACCCTGTGGGATTTACTTCGGGTTAAAGAAGTTAACTAGAGTGGGTCTTGAGAGAGAATAAACAAATCTAGGAAAAGAGATAGAGGTCAGAAAAGAGAGTTATGAGAGATAACAGGCAAAAGTAATTTGGTTAGGAAAAAATACTAAAAATTAAAAATTTTGTTAGTGAAAATAGATGTCTACTCATCTGATTACATATCCTGAGAGTTTATAAAGTTGATGTGTTACAGTAAAATAAGAATTGAAATTGGTATACTTATCTCATTACATATCATGTTTATATAGAGATACCATTACATTGATATTTGCAATGTATATAATGATAATAATAACTGATTGATGACTAATTGAGCTGTTATATCTATTGATTAATAACTTCGTAATAGACTTCTCGTTATTTACTTTGATGAAGACACACTTAGAGTATTTTTTTTAACATAATGAAAATTTTAGAATTTGATCTTGTTAGTTGAAAAAAATATTTAGATTTAGAAATATTATTATTATTATTTTTTCTGTCAACGGTTCATACTTCATAAAAATAAAATCTGAGTCCAAATTTTCCCGACTGTGTAATTTCAATGACAGCTAACTTTTCTGGCCTGAAAACCCAATCTCTCTCTCTCATCGATCCAGCAACCACCAATCCCTCGATTCCACGCAGCCACAATTCGATTCGCCATTGCCGCCTGAGATTCAAGCACACGCTTTGATTTTGGATTTTGTGGATGTGATCTGTGCGAAATCGAAGCTTTATGGCGGCCGGCGCGTACACGGATAAGCTCGAAGCTTACTTCAGGCGAGCAGATTTGGACGGAGACGGCAGGATCAGTGGTGCTGAGGCCGTCGCTTTCTTTCAGGGCGCCAATTTGCCCAAGCCAGTGCTTGCTCAGGTTCGTCACCGCTTCCGCTTTTGTATTCCATTTCGATTTGTTTTATCTGCATTTGTTGTTGTGGATTTTTGAGCTTGATAGTGAGTAGGGAGAGTTAGCCAGAATTCTGTGTTTTGTTTTGGAAGCGGTGGAGTAGAAGTTGAAGGAAGCGTCACATTTACCGATTTGGAGAAATGGAAATGGATGCTTGATGGGGATTGTTATGTACATTGCCATGTTGAGTTAGGAAGAATCTTGATGCTGCTCGTGTTTGTGCTTTTGTTGAGAAAAACTTCTGTTAAGAACATGAGATAAAAAGATGCGAGGGAACTCCGGTGGAATACCACCCCAAGGAAGAAACCAACAAAAGAATGAGTAGAGTACTTTACAGTAGAATTTTGGATAGAAGGACTAGCATAAAATGATGTCTAAAATTGAACTCTGTCTCGTAATTACTCTACTTGGTCCGTCACCCTCATGAGTTTTAGTGTTCGTCTTGAGCCAGGCAACCCAAAATGTTTACAAAACTGCACATCCATCAACCACAAGGTCCTTACTCCAGAGAACTCTATTTTTATGAACCCATTTAAGAATCCAACCTTTTTTATGGGCCACATTTTCACTGTTGATGACAGCGTACCAAAGATGATCCCTTTCCAAACTAAACCTCTCAACGCATTTTCCAATTGATATATTTCTCTTTGTTTCCAACTCCTACGCTTCCTCTGACCTATAAGCTTGCCACAAAAAGTAGCCACGTTTACAGGGATCTTATTACGAGTAATAGATTAGCATGCTCAGAAACACTTTGCTATATACAAACCCTTAAAAACGTTTCAATCCGTGCACCTTCTGAATGATTATTTAACTTCCTGTTCGAAGTATAAACTTTGATATAGCATGGAACTAATACCTGATCAAGTGTTGTTTGTTTATGACTTGCAGATATGGATGCATGCGGATCAGAACAAAACTGGTTTCCTTGGCCGGCCAGAATTTTATAATGCTCTTAGACTTGTGACTGTGGCTCAAAGCAAGAGAGATTTAACACCGGATATTGTCAAGGCGGCATTATACGGGCCAGCTGCTGCAAAAATTCCTCCTCCACAAATTAATCTTTCAGCCCTATCTGCACCTCAAGCAAATCCCATGGCTGGTGCTCCTGCTCCACAAATGGGTATGGGAACACCACCAACATTTCAAAGTTTTGGGTATAGAGGACCGGGAGCTCCCAATGCAGGTATAAACCAGAATTATTATCAGCCACAGAAAAACCAGTCCATGAGACCTCCTCAAGGCATGCCCCCCGGGATGCCTAATACTATCCATTCCCGACCACAACAGGCATTCGGAGGTGGTGTGGGGGGTCCCAATGTAATGAACTCAAATAATTGGCTTAGTGGAAGCACTGGTGCACCTCCTCCTGGTCCCAGAGGAATTAGTCCCTCCATTCCCTCATCTACAACACAACCACAACCTCCAGTGTCGATGTCGTCCCTGCCTACTGTTAATGACAATAGATCATTAGTTTCTTCTGGAAATGGGTTTGCTTCCAGTTTGGGTCTCTCAGGTGGTGTATTTTCTGCAACCCCTCAATCAAAGCCAGGAGCTTCTGGGTCAACATATTCTACTAGTAGTGCACCTATGCCATCAGCCGGTGTTCCTGTTTCAAGTGGGTCCCAATCTTCTAGTAAGGTCAGTGCACTTGATTCACTAAGTGCATTCACAATGCAGCCTTCTGGAGGCCAGTTCCAGCGGCCCCAGGCACCATCAAACCCAAGCCAGCAAGTTTCAGCTGCGGTTACTACCTCTTTTTCATCACCTGCAGTTTCAGTTGGAGCTGGAAACTCTAATTCTGAGAATTCACAGCCTCCTTGGCCAAAGATGAAGCCATCTGATGTTCAGAAATACACAAAAGTCTTCATGGAAGTAGACAGTGACAGAGATGGTAAAGTCACTGGAGAGCAGGCACGCAATTTATTTCTCAGTTGGAGGTTGCCAAGAGGTAAGGAATTTTCCCATTAATCTTAGACGACAACGTACGGAATTCCGTCCATTGTTCTGCGCTTATATGATTCTTGTTTGAGTTTCTTGGTTTGGATCAAATTGGTTAAGTGCACCTCATGAAGGGGTTGATTTAAATGGTATCTTTTTAATTGAGGTGTAGAGTGAACTCCTGTGCTTTCACATGTTTTATTATCATAACCAGAAATTCCTTTTAAACATTTCTGAAAGAGAATCCTTAAGAATTGGGTATAATCCTCAGTTTTCCATGATCTTATATAATTACTTCTGGACCCTTAAGAATATCTATTACTTTTTGTACTTTGAACTTTTTCTAAGATGGTTATGACACCCTTAAATCCTTAATAAAGTTTGAATTAATACACCCTTACCTGAATTTGGATAATCTTTAAGTAGACTTTGTTTGGTTCTGCAACTGCTTAATAATATCCATTTGGGTCTTTCTCAGAGGTTCTTAAGCAGGTGTGGGACTTATCTGATCAGGACAATGACAGCATGCTTTCCTTGAGAGAGTTCTGCTTTTCACTCTATTTGATGGAGCGTTACCGGGAAGGTCGGCCTCTTCCAGCTACACTTCCAAGCAATGTTATGTTAGATGAGACACTGATGTCGATGACCGGTCAACCAAAAGTGGGTTTTGGAAATGCAGCTTGGAGTCCCTATCCAGGTAACATTTTGGGTTTCTTTTCCAATATCTTCTATTTTTCTCATATTTTTTTGGGTGAGATTTCTTTCCTTCGCATTTAGGCTTTGGACAACATCAAGGAGTGCAAGGTTCCCAGATGATGCCACCTGGTACTCAGGGTGATCGTACAATGCAACCGAATCAGCAAAATTTGAGAGTGCCAGGAATGGAGGGCTTGGCTCCAAACCAGCTTGACAATGGGAAGCAGGATTCAGCGAACTCAAAACCTCAAGACCCTAACGAGGCAGAGAAAAAGGCAAGTTCCTCTGTTCGTTCAGTTCTTTTAAGTTTCTTCAGTTTCCGTCCGGAGATAGGATGGGGATAAGAGATGTTATTTAAATTAATAACAGTCCCTAGTCAGGTTTGATATAAACTAATGAATTAGTCTAGGCCATGTTGTCATACTGAACAAAGTACCTTGCTCTTCCCTTCGCTTTTTACAGAATAAAACAGTATCTTTTTCATTAAGAAAGTCAGTACCTCGGAGATTAAAACCAAAGGTTCTTTGGGCCTTGGATTTTTATGTAGACAGAATGGACTACCTACGTAATCCCATTAAATAGATATAACAGGAAAGTAATCGAGTTTAATCACCTGCTATGCCGTCTATATCAATTATTATTCAAGATATTGGTTGAAAATGTAGATGAAATGCAACAGTTGCTCATGAATTGACTAATTAATTTATGTTTAATGAAATATTATGTTATTGAAGAGTGGCACTGTTTCGTCTAATTGGTCAATGCTTTGCCTGTGGTGTTTTCTGTGGCCTTGACCTGGCATGAGATTTGCCTTGCTCTTGGCTATTTGGTGGTATTGGTTTTGCCCAGGTGGTGCTTCCACTTGACACTAGATTCATCTTGTGGCTATGGCTTTGACTTGTTTATTGACCGGGATGACCTTTTCTCATTCTCAATCTTTAAATCCATTATTTTTGTCAAACTGGGCCAGCCTTTCGGTTAGGCTTGACCTGGGAGTTGGCTTTTAAACAATCTCGACATATAAATTGTTTTGTCTCCCCATTCCTTTTTTTCATGAGTTATGTATGTGCCTTTTGCTATCTTGCTTGCAAAATCATTCATACTCATGTAACACTGGGTTTGATAGGTTGAAGAAACTGAGAATGTGATTCTGGACTCAAGAGAGAAGATTGAGTTCTATCGCACAAAAATGCAGGAACTTGTAAGTAACTTCTGGCTTTCATTTTTCCTGGCCTTATTGTCATTAGTGGCATGCTGTTTAACATTATCTTTTTACAAAGTTTCATATTTATATAAATATATATGTGCTGATTTATACACAAGAATAATTCAGGTCTTTGTCATGACTCATGAGGTTGTTGGAATGCAATGGTTTGCTACCATGTGTGGGGTTATGAACCCTTCACAATACCTGACTAGCTATTTGTTACCCGTCACAACGTAAAATATGATTTTGGTAATTGCAAACCTCTTGGTAATCATTCTTTGTAGGTAGGGTTTACCTGTTCACTGAACCGAAGCTTGAATTATCGGATAAAATGATTAATTTTGAAAATCTTTTAAGTTATGAGGTAGAAGTACATTATTTTGTTTCCTTTGGTTTTTCGTTTGGTTAGTTGGATATATATATGTATATATATATATATATATATATATATTTCATTTAAAATATCATATGCTGTCTTCTTTTCTTAAAGAGTAGAATTCTGGTCAGAGCTGGCTCACCTGTGCTTCATCTATTTTGTCATTTTTGCTTACAGGTGCTGTATAAGAGCAGATGTGACAACAGATTAAATGAGATCACGGAAAGGGCACTGGCCGATAAGCGTGAGGTATTTGCTAATACGTACAGAATCACAATGCTCTTGGCAATATATGATTAGTTTGTCGTAACAATTGGTATTGCAGGCTGAACTACTGGCTAAGAAATATGAAGAAAAATATAAACAAGTGGCAGAAATAGCATCTAAGTTGACCATTGAAGAGGCCACGTTTCGCGAAGTTCAGGTAATAGCATTTTGTTGTTTCAAATAATTTGTAACTACAGTTTCCATGTTCTGAGCGCAGACCCATGTCATTTGTCTCCCACATGGACATGTCTGACCCTTTCATCCTATCTCTGTTTTTTTTTTCTTTTTTTGAATGGGTAAAAGTAATACAAATCAGGACATTCTTAGATCAGTAGTTCCATTCAATCTCTCCCATAGCCACAGGTCTTGATGTTTTCATCTGTGACTTTCTAGTTATGTATCTTCTTTAAATGACATACTGTATTATTCATGACGAAATATTTCAATATTTTGATTTTTCTTAATTCATCTCAGGAGAGGAAGACCGAATTGCATCAGGCAATTGTTAAAATGGAGCAAGGAGGTAGTGCTGATGGTATCCTTCAGGTATAATTCTTTGCCATTTATATGAGCTTATTACTATATGTTAACTTGTTCACTGCTGATGGATCATTCCTGCTCCAGGTCCGTGCTGATCGTATACAATATGATCTTGAGGAACTAATAAAGGCTCTTACTGAACGTTGCAAGAAACATGGGATAGAGATGAAGTCATCTGCAATAATTGAGCTTCCAACTGGTATTCAAGGCCTCATATCCTTTTCAGACTCTGTTCTGTGCTGTTTCAATTAAGCAAGGACCCACACTTCACAATCTGCCTTTTTATTTTGGTTTTATGCTATGACATTTTCCATCTGATGGTTTAAGGGTGGCAACCTGGAATTCAAGATGGAGCAGCTGTTTGGGATGAAGAATGGGACAAGTTCGAAGATGAAGGTTTGTCCTGATTTTCCTAGACCAAAGTTTGTTGTTTGTATACGATGATTGTTCTTTTTCTTTTTTTTTATTTGATAATCCTCAAAACAAAATGTGAAAATACTTAATGCTGCTCTTGATTACTTGTGTGATATTGCTAAGTTTAGGAATGTAGCTTGTATTACTTAATTGTTCTTCTTTTCATTGTTTGGGTCTTTTGGCCCCCATGTATCCAAAATGTGAAAATACTTGTTCATTCATATTAATAGGAGTGCCAAAAAAAATTTCAGGATTTGGCAATGATCTCAAAATTGATTCCTCAACAAAACCAGACTCTGGATCTGTCCAGAGAGAAATGGCTTCCCCAGATACTCCCGATTCATCATTGGTTGCTAATGGAAAGTCAGGAATTTCTTTCAGCAATGGTGATCATGTACATGAAAGTGATTCTGTTTTCACCCACAGTGAAGATGAACATGTAAGAAGTCCCAATGGCAGTCTAGCTGGAAGGACTGCTGTAGACAGCCCTTCTCGAGACTTCTCAGATATCCACTACGGTAAAAATTCTGAAGCAGATGGGGAAACACATGGGTAGGTGCTAATATAATTTTCTCCATGCTAATGTTTATGCTACTGCTGACTGATACTATGTTTTTTCTGGTCACAGAAGTTTTGATGAATCAACCTGGGGTGCCTTTGACAATAATGATGATATTGACTCTGTTTGGGGTTTCAATGCTGACAAGAGCAAGGTGAGACTAACATCTGAATTACTGCTCTAGGTAGTGATTAGACAAGAGCTAATGCATTGTTGTTACTCATATTTGATGTCAACCTGCAGGGCTCAGATTCTGAGAAGCACCAAGATTTCTTTGGGGCTGACGACTTCGGTGTCAACCCAGTAAGAACTGGATTTCCGAATGCAGATTCTGCCTTTCAGAAAAAAAACATTTTCTTTGAGGAGTCTGTTCCTAGCACACCAGCCTCAAGGTTTACCAACTCGCCGAGATACAGTGAGGCTGGGGATCAGTACTTTGACAGTGGTTTCTCAAGGTTTGATTCATTCAGTAGCAGGCAAGACAGTGGTTTTTCTTCTCAACCTGGGTTCTCAAGATTCGATTCCATAAATAGCACTAGAGATTTTGGCCACTCAAGGTTTGATTCCATAAGCAGCAGCAGAGACTTTGGCCAAAGTCATGGCTTAACAAGGTTTGACTCCATAAACAGCACAAAAGATTTTGGCCAGAGTACATACTCTTTCGATGACACAGATCCATTTGGCTCTTCTGGCCCCTTCAAGGTCTCATCAGAGGCAAAATCCAAAGAAGGGATCTGATAATTGGAATGCTTTCTAGCCGGCAATCCACTTATACTATTGTACGTCTTGAAACCCCACATTTTTTCCCCATTTTTTTTTCAAGGGTTGTGCGTTGTAGCCAATTTTGTGTGCTTTATAGCTTAGAGACAATATGTGAACATATATGTTGTTGTTTGTATGGCTTTGTTGTATTGAATTGATTACAGTGTATAATTTGTTGTATACAAAGATGAAACGAGTATAGTTGATTTTTTTTGTTCTGTTTTTTTTCCTTCCAATAACAAGTTCAATTTTGTGTGCTTAACTAGTCTTATCTGTTTGGTAGCCACAGACTTCTTTGTGGAAATGTTTTCGTGTTGTTGCCAGCAAGTACAGCACTGGTCAACTACAAACTCTTCCATACGCACACACACGCACAGATCGAATCTCTGAGTTCTAACTTTACAAACTATCAACTTTGTTGATGATTCACTGAAACCATGGCGACCTGGTTCTTCCTCATAGTAACTACCCTCTTCATCTCTTTCCTTGTCAAAACCATTCTCAGTGTAATCTCAACCAACAAACTCCCTCCTGGACCTGTCGCCATTCCCTTAATCAGCAGCTTGTTATGGCTCCGCCAGACTCCCCATGAGATGGAGCTCGCACTCCGAAAACTCCATGGCCAATACGGACCCATCTTCACTCTCCATCTCGGCATCAACCCTAAAATATTCATCGCCAGCCGATCCCTGGCTCACCAAGCCTTAGTCCAGAATGGAGCTATATTTTCAGACAGGCCACCGGCGTTGGCTACTGATAAGATCATGACCAGTAACCAACATAACATCAGCTCTGCCGGATATGGACTCACATGGCGGCTCCTCCGACGCAACCTGACCTCCGAGATACTACACCCTCTGCGTGTCAAGTCTTATGGTGCGGCGCGTAAGTGGGTTCTGGACATCCTCACCACTCGTCTTCAAGTGGAATCTGCATCCAAAGGTGTGGTAGTAGTAGACCATTTTCAGTATGCTATGTTTTGCTTGTTGGTTTTGATGTGTTTTGGAGACAAGCTTGAGGAGAAGCAGATCAAAGAAGTGGAGCGTGTTCAACGTCAGTTGTTGTTGGGTTTGTGGCGGTTCAGGTTGCTTAAAGTGAAGCCTAGCATCACTAAGTTCCTGTTTAAAAAAAAGTGGAAGGAGTTCTTGAAGATAAGGAAAGAACAAGAAGACGTGCTCATTCCTCTTATACGAGCAAGAAGCAAGGCAAAGACCAAGGTGGAGCAAAGTGATGAATTTGTGTTGTCGTATGTTGATACTTTGTGGGATCTTGAGCTTCCTGAAGAGAAGAGAAAGCTTGAGGAGGGAGAAATGGTTACTCTTTGTTCTGAGTTTCTGACTGCGGGCACTGATACTACATCCACTGCATTGCAGTGGATCATGGCCAACATAGTCAAGTATCCACAAGTCCAAGAGCGGTTATTCGCAGAGATTAAAGGGGTTGTGGAAGAAACAGCGGAAGAGGTGAAAGAGGAGGACTTGCAGAAGATGCCTTATTTGAAAGCTGTGATCTTGGAGGGTCTAAGGCGTCACCCACCTGGCCACTTTGTATTGCCACACAGGGTCACCCAAGACATCGTTTTGGATGGTCATGTGGTGCCCAAAAATGCTATTATCAATTTCACAGTGGCTGATATAGGTTGGGACTCAAAAGTGTGGGAAGACCCTATGGCTTTCCAGCCGGAGAGATTCTTGAGTGGTGGTGCAGGGGAAGGGGTCGATATAACAGGAAATAGAGAGATTAAGATGATGCCTTTCGGGGCAGGGAGGAGAATTTGTCCAGCTTCTGGTTTAGCTATGCTTCATCTTGAGTATTTTGTGGCCAATCTGGTTTGGAGATTTGAATGGAAAGCTGTAGATGGAGACAATGTGGACTTGACAGAGAAACAGGAGTTCACTGTGGTCATGAAGAATCCATTGCAGGCCAATATATCTCCGAGGGTAAATAGGTGAAGAACTGTGCTTGTTGTGTACTTCGATAACATAAAAGAGTTGGGTTTATCAAACTCAGCTATATTATGTAGCATGTCTTTTACCAGTCTGCATTGTTTATGTTTTTTTTGAACAAGCATTGTTTATGTTTACATAATGTAGAATAAGAGGTGGCAAACGAGATGGTCCGGCCTTCTTAATCGGGCTTCAAGCTGTGTTTGTGTCGGTTTATGACGGTCCTTGTATTAGCGAGCTAGTACTTGAGCCGACTCATTTACTCAAACTTAAGGCCTAACCCAGTTCAACTCACGGCCTAAGCCCATAACATATCAGACGTGTTTAGGGAAGTCTTATGTTTTGGTCTCGTTTCCAGTCAGTGGAAGGTAGTACAAAGACTTGTGGATGTCCTCGGTAAAAAGTAAATTACAAAGAAAGTAGGAAGAGATTCGCGGGGCGTGCCATCTCACATATGCGGAAGAGAATGAGTATGCACGTCATCTGGCTTCGCGTTAACCGACTGTAGGTCTCAGACGTCATCTTAGATTAATAATTTACAAGTAGTCTTCTACTCCTTATCGATACTCGTGTGAGACGAGTAGATCTATCACAGGAAAGGGGAGCAGAACGCTGCAAGAGCTCGAGCTGCACACCGAGAGTGGCTCCATGGAACCAATTTGGTCTTTTGCTAAGGCGTGAGGCTTTAACGTTAGATCGTAGTTCTACGAGGTCGAGCTGTTGCTTTGCTTGTAGCTAGAAGCTGCTGTTTGTAACAGTTGTTAAATGAATGTGTGTGTTTGTAAAAGGTTGTTTTATTGGGTCCTTTAGTCTGACCCCAGGTCTTCTTTATATACTGTCCTGAATAACCCGATAAGGACGTACTTTAACCAATCAAAATGGGTTTCGACTACTGCAATTGCACAAGGATTTGTTCTCCTTGACAATACAACAACTGAAATACCGTGGCTCTAGTTACAAATAGAATTAGCGGTAGGCCACTAGTATTAACTTACCGCTCACTGAAAACTTACTAGACTCTGATGCGAACTCATTTACTAAAGTCCACATGCATAAGCGAAACAACCTCACCACGCAGGACAGTGTTTCACCTGCCACTGTTACCTCGGGCCGAACCCTTAAAAACTTTATTTTTTGGGCCACTAGTATTGGCCCAAATGCTGCCCAAATCTATTAATTAATTAGTTCCAGACCTAACATTAATTAGGCTCAAACATTACCCCTTAGGCCTTGAGCGCGGCCCAATTCATAACGGTTGAGCGAGAAGGCCTAATTTTGTATGTTTCCCTGGTTCAAATTTTGAAACGGCCTGACATTTTAGTCGTTATCACATCGTTCTTTAATGGGATGGCGTTTCAATCCGAAAGGACATTCACTTTCGTACTTCTATAAGACAGTGACAAGGACTACTCTTCGTCAATCATCGTCCTCAATCTTCTCTTTGTCTTCCCTTGCCTCCTCAGTCCCCGAACCATATCAACAACAAACCCACCGCGCGACCAACCAATAACGTAGCAAACTCCGCCATGGCCCTAAAAACACCGGTCTCAGACACAAACCTTAATCAAACCGACGTCATTAACTGGTCTAGAAGGTTCGAGCGTCTCCTTGCCGTCCTCAGCCCGATTCCAACCCAGCCACTGTCACCGGTCATCCACAAAAATTATGCAGACCTGGTGCGCCTCCCGATCTTGGCTCATAGGTCGAAACTCGACGATTTCGCTTCTTGGGCTTCGCCTCGCTCTCACAATAAGATTCGCGTTGGTGAGTGGCCTAACGCCACCGCAGAGGAACGTGTGTGGTATGAATCGCGCCTCTGGACCGACTAACACATATGGGACGTAGTGGGTATTGCAGAGGCGACTACCTTATGTCAGATCCCGAACCATCTCCGCCGTAGCACGATATTGTCCGCTTTGGGCCTGTCGGCCCTCACGGTTTTGTTTTCAGAAGCTCTTAGAGCAACTTCCCAGGGGGTCACCCATCCTGGGATTGCTCTAAGCTTAGCAAGCTTAACTTCGGAGTTCTCATCCCCTCCAAAGCCACTGAGCTCCCAAAAGGCCTCGTGCTAGATGGGTGTCACCGATGTACATATATGGTACATCACCCTCTCCGTTGGTCGATGTGGGATATTACATCCACCCCCTTAGGGGCCCGACGTCCTCGTCGGCACACTCGCACCCCTCGGCAGAGTGGCTCTGATACCAATTGTCAGATCCCGGACCATCTCCGCCGTAGCACGATATTGTCCGCTTTGGGCCTGTCGGCCCTCACGGTTTTGTTTTCAGAAGCTCTTAGAGCAACTTCCCAGGGGTCACCCATCCTGGGATTGCTCTAAGCTTAGCAAGCTTAACTTCGGAGTTCTCATCCCCTCCAAAGCCACTGAGCTCCCAAAAGGCCTCGTGCTAGATGAGTGTCACCGATGTACATATATGGTACATCACCCTCTCCGTTGGTCGATGTGGGATATTAGATGTCACATCCCGGTTTTTAAAACCATTTACGGTCGGTGATTACCTAAGTTACTTTGGTCTTTAACCGTGCCGTAGTAACTGTTTTACCGAGAAAGGTCAAAAAGTTGACTTTTCGTTAGGTCATGAATTTGGGAAAACTTCCTTCATGAAAGTTGTAGAGGGCGTCGTTACGAGTCCGTGGACACGTAGCACGCTTAAATCGGAGATCGTATGAGGAAGTTATGGCCTAAAAACAAAAGTTACTATTTGGGTGAAAAGCCTATATATAGTGAGTTACTGGGGTAATTCGGTGAAAGGGTAAAAAATCGAAAAAGTTACTGTTCACTTCGAAATTTCCTCCGAAACCCGACAGATTTTCCGCCGGATTTCATCACCGGATTTCTCCTCCGTCCGGCGGAGTTAGGGCGCGTGCTAGGTACCGGGTTGAAGCCTGCAGCGCCACCTTCAAGTTGGTGGTGGCCATCGGAGCTGAGTCGCCGCCGTTTAAGAGAAATCACGACGAGAAGGGGGGACCTGTGCACTGTTCATTGACACCGGATTTCTCCCTCCTCCGGCCACCTCCCGGTGAGTTCTTTATATGGTTTTGATGGGTTTGAGGTGTACATTAAGCCCCTAGAATTTGGTAGCTAGATTTGAAGTGTGTAGGAAGAATTATGGATTTGAAGTTTGGGTTGACTTTTGGATTCGGGTTGTGTATTTCTTGTCGATTGACCTAGTTAGGGGCCGAGTTGGCCTTCGAGTTGAACTAGAAAGTTGTCCCAAATGTTGAGACGAAGCTGCTGGTAAAATTTGGTGGCGATCCGAGGTCGCCGGAATTTTGGCCGGATTTTTCTGCCGGCCGCCGCCGCCGGCGGCGGAGCCGCCACTTTTTGGGCAGTTTTCTTGCCCATTTAAATTGTAAAAATTAAGGGAAATCCATTAGGGGCAGTTGCTAATTTTTAGGAATTTATTTGAGGCGTTAAGTATGTTTGGAAGGTTTGGGATTATTATTTGTATAATTAAAGGTTAATCGGTCGTTTAGGGAGAACCGGCTAGGCGTGAGAGCGTGTTTAAGAGTTTGTACGCTATTTGGAGGGTTAGAGGCCGACACCCACACTTTTGATAGATGGTTAAGGTTGAACGCTATGGGTAGAGCGTGTTATTATTGCCCTCACTATGATTATGGGTTTAAGACCTGTTTATATGTTTTGTACAGGACGTGGGGGAGCTCTAGCTGAGCAGCCATCTAGTAGCCGGCAGACTTAGCGGCATCTGTGAGTGGACATTTGTTTCAATTTAAATTGCATGCTTTATACTTTAATTGATTTCTCCTGCATATATGATTTCCTCCATTTATTATGTTTTACGGTGATTTGGGAAAATGGGATTTAAGAATTTAAAGGCAAACAAACCGGGAAAGCGGTTCATACCCTTCCCGTGATTTTAAAGGATTTTCCCGGGGTATGTTATTCTTGATTATCACCGTTTTGGGGTTATGGAGGGGGATAATTTAAAAGGAGAAATTTGGCTCACGGATTTAAAGGGACTTTGGAAAGGGAAAAGGATTGTATGCTAGCATGGACCCTCTCCGGTTGAGCTGGTCAGTAGACCTTCCCGGATAGAGCAGGTCGGGGACCCTCTTCGGTTGAGCTGGTCATTAGACCTTCCCGAATAGAGCAGGTCGGGGACCCTCTCTGGTGGAGCCGGTCACTAGACCTTCCCAGATAGAGCAGGTCGGGGACCCTCTCCGGTGGAGCCGGTCATTTGACCTTCCCGGATAGAGCAGGTCGGGATTTCTCGTGGATAAGGTTAACACCCCACATAAATGTTTATAAATGAGCCAAGGCATTATTTAAGTTTTATTTGCATGCGGAGTTTCTTAGAAATACTAAGAGGGAGGACATTAAAGCAATTTAGAGCTTTTAAATGTTATTATTTTCGTCCACTCACTCTAACGTTTTCAATGTTTCTCCCCTGGGCCTTTCGTTTTTAAATGCCCAGATTGCAGTGCTCGACCTATCTAGACCACTTGGAGGCCAAGCATAGTTACCGCCGTTTTCCACACTAACAGTAGGTTCCGGGTTAACCTACTTGTAATATCTCTATGTTTATGCTTTTATCCTAGACGCTCTGATACACATCGGGTAGTTTGTTTGTTGGAGAACTCTTAGGGACTTGGAATGTTATGTATCATTTACATTTGGGATGTTGAATTAATTGTTGGATTTTGTGAGATGTGTATCATGTGGAGTTGTTGGTTATTGGGGAGCAGGATGGCTCCAGGAGTTCCGGTTGGATATTGGTGTTAGAAGTGTTCTGTGGGTTATTGCAGGTTAAGGGTTGTCCACTTTTCAAGGGAGACTATGTCGATTTTTCGGCAGAATCTTCTTTGGGAGGTGGTCCCCGCAGGATTTACTTCGAGTTAAAGGGGTTTAACTCGGGGTGGGTCCTGACAATTGGTATCAGAGCATTAGGTTATCCGGTTCCTTCACACTACTATTTGTACCTAGGAGTATTTAGTATCTATAGAGTGATAGTTTGACCATGGCAGACCATTAGCATTTATGCATGAGATACTGGGTATTCCTTGAGTATTTGTAGTAGTTAATCCAGTGCTGATGTTATACATGGTACTAAATGTTTTCTTCCTCAGGTAACTATGCGTCGTGGTCGTAGTCGAGCCCGTAGGGGAAATCCTCCTAGTCCTCCCAATCCTCCAGAAGGAGGGGATGCGGGAGCGCCAGCTGATGGTCAATTGGAACAATTCTTCAGGCGACTCACTACCTTTGCCTCAGACATTAATTATGAGAAGGCTCGTAGGAATGGAGCCCGGGTTTTCTCCCATGCCAATGAGCCGTTAGATGCTCTCAGCTGGTTGGAGTGTATGGAAAAGATGTTTGTGCAGGCTGAGTGTCCTGAGAGCAAGATGGTGACCATAGCTGTTCAGTTTCTGGAAAGGGAAGCTTGGCATTGGTGGGTGGATTTGAGCAGAGGTTTGGGCGATGGAGCTCAGAATATGACTTGGGGTCAGTTTACCGTTCATTTTAAGGAGCGTTATATCAATCCAGCCCACATCAACCGAATGAGGTTGGAATTTCTGAATCTGAGGAAAAGTAACAATGTGACAGTGACAGCCTTTGAGCAGCGCTTCAGGGAGTTGGCATTCTATGTACCTGACTTGGTTAAGACAGATGAGGAGAAGATTTACTACTTTGTCCAGGGACTTGGCGGTATATATGCCAGTCAGATGACAGCCGTACCTTACCAGACTTTCCAGCAGGCCTTGATGTTTGCTATGCATATTGAGGCGCAGGAGTTAGCAGTTGGTCCCCTACAGAGTTTTGGTGATTCTAGCCGAGTTCCTCCTAGGCGGGGGACATCTACCTCGGGTTCAGGATCCTCTGCTGGCATTGGATATAGTAGTCATTCGAGTTCTGGTTCCGGAGTTCGAGGAAAGTTCAAGAGGTTTGGCAGGAGACATCCTAGGAACCGGTCTGGTGGACGCTTTTCTGGACAGTTTAGTGGTGGATCTAGTAGCCAGAGTGCGGCCTCAGGTGGCCAGTCATTTCAGGTGGGGCAGAGTCAGCAGCAGACTGTGGGTTGTTATCATTGTGGTCAGCTAGATCACTATAAGAGAGAGTGCCCTATCCTGATTCAGAGATCCATGTTTGATCCTACTCAGTCATCTGGTCAGTTTCCAGCGAGTGCTTCTGGCAGCGGTGCTCGCATGTGGGGTCCAGATAGAGGCAGTGCTCAGCAGAACAGAGGCGGCAGAGGACGTCCCACCACTACTCATGCTAGAGTGCATGCCATGACTCAGCAGGAGGGTCGTACTTCTCTAGAGGTCATTATTGGTACGTTATTAATCTTTGGTCAGCCTGCTTTTATTTTGATTGATCCGGGTGCTACGCATTCCTTTATGTCGAGTAGATTTTCACTCCATGCCAATGTGCCAACCTCCCCACTCCCAGGTGAGTGGCGTGTATCTCTGCCTTCTGGAGATACAATGGAGATTAACTGGGTGTGTAGTGGGTGTGAGGTGTTAGTAAATGGACTTGTATTCGAAGCTGACCTAATTCCTCTGGATATGATAGAGTTCGATGTAATCCTGGGTATGGATTTTCTGGAAGCCCATAGGGCCATGGTAGATTGTTTCCAGAAAGAAGTGGTATTTCGTAGTCCAGGATTGCCAGAGGTTATATTTCAAGGAGAAAGAGAGATTCTCCCAAAGTGTTTAATTTCAGCTGTGGCCGCTAGGAAATTGCTGAGTAAGGGTTGTCAAGCCTACCTAGCACATGTGGTGGATACTAGTATGGGGGAAGTAGGTTTGAATGACATACCTATAGTTAAGGAGTTTCCAGAAGTTTTTCCAGATGAATTGCCTGGATTGCCACCCGAAAGAGAGATCGATTTTACGATTGAATTACTTCCTGGAACCGCACCCATTTCTCAAGCACCATATAGAATGGCCCCTGCTGAATTGAAGGAGTTGAGAACTCAATTGCAGGAGTTGTTGGATAAGGGATTTATTCGGCCAAGTTCCTCTCCTTGGGGTGCCCCGGTGTTGTTTGTTAAGAAGAAGGACGGTACGCTGAGACTTTGTGTGGATTACAGGAAGCTGAATCAAGTTACTGTAAAGAACAAGTATCCCTTGCCCCGTATTGATGACCTGTTTGATCAATTAAAGGGGGCAGCAGTCTTTTCGAAGATTGATTTGAGGTCGGGGTATCATCAATTGCGGATTCGGGAGAATGATATAGCCAAGACTGCTTTTCGGTCACGTTATGGCCATTATGAGTTTGTGGTGATGGCTTTTGGGCTTACCAATGCACCTGCAGCCTTTATGGACCTCATGAATAGGGTGTTTAGCCCATACCTTGACCGGTTTGTTATCGTGTTCATAGATGACATTTTGGTTTATTCCAAGAACGCAAAGGAACATGCAAGGCACCTAAGGTTGGTCTTACAGACTTTGAAAGAGGCTCAGCTGTACGCAAAGCTCAGCAAGTGTGAGTTTTGGCTTGATAAAGTGGGGTTCTTGGGCCACATTGTGACGGCCGAAGGTGTTAGTGTGGACCCCCAGAAAATAGAGGCAGTTGTGAGTTGGAGGAGACCCACTAATGTAAAGGAGATACGGAGTTTCTTGGGTCTAGCTGGGTATTACCGTCGCTTCGTGGAAGGCTTTTCCAAGATTGCGGCTCCTCTTACTAGATTGACAAGAAAAGGTGTAAAGTTTGAATGGTGTGAAAACTGTGAGCAGAGTTTTCAAGAATTAAAGAATCGTTTGGTGAGTGCTCCAGTTTTGGCATTACCTGATGATAGTGGTGAGTTCGTGGTGTATAGTGACGCATCTGGACAAGGTTTGGGTGGTGTGTTGATGCAACATGGGAGAGTCATTGCCTATGCTTCTAGACAATTGAAGTTACATGAAGGAAATTATCCCACCCATGATCTAGAGCTTGCAGCGATAGTTTTCGCGTTAAAGTTATGGAGACACTATCTTTACGGAGCTAAGTGTCAGATTTTCACTGATCACAAGAGCCTCCGTTATGTGTTTACACAGAGGGATTTAAATCTGAGGCAGAGGAGATGGATGGAACTACTGGCAGATTATGATATTTCCATAGAGTATCATCCAGGAAGGGCCAATTTAGTGGCCGATGCACTTAGCCGCAACCCTTCCGTCTCTTTGGCTCATATGAGAGCGGTTCGGGTTCCGCTTCTCTATGAGTTGCGGGCTACTGGTGTTGAACTTTGGGAAGATGAAGTAGAAGCCTTGGTGGCTAGTTTCCAAGTGAGGCCAGTTTTAATTGATAAGGTGCGAGAGGCACAGTATAATGATCAGTCAATAGTACGGTTGATTGAGCGGACACTTGATGGGACAACAGTTGACTTCTCGGTTAGAAAGGATGGAACTTTGATGTTCAAGAACCGACTTTGTGTTCCAAAAAGGAATGAGGAGCTTAAGCTGGAAATTTTGGAGGAAGCTCACAGTTCAGCATATGCAGCTCATCCTGGAAGTACAAAAATGTACAAAACCTTGAAAAATCATTATTGGTGGCCGAATATGAAGAGAGAGATTGCGGGATTTGTGAGCAGGTGCTTGATTTGTCAACAAGTAAAGATTGAGAGACAGAAACCTGCTGGTTTGCTTCAGCCTTTGCCTATCCCTGTGTGGAAGTGGGATGACATTGCTATGGATTTTGTCTTTAGTCTACCACGTACTCGAGATGGCCATGATGGTATTTGGGTGGTCGTTGATCGATTGACCAAATCAGCACACTTTCTGCCGGTGAACAAGAAGTATACTGTGGAAAGGTTGGCGGAATTGTATGTCAATGAAATTGTGAGACTTCATGGGGTGCCAGAGACTATTGTGTCAGATCGGGATCCTAGGTTTGCCTCCAGGTTTTGGAGAGCTTTACAGGCAGCTTTGGGCACCCGGTTGCAATTCAGCACAGCCTTTCATCCTCAGACCGACGGGCAGTCCGAAAGGACTATCCAGACTTTAGAGGACATGTTGAGGTCGTGTGCCATGCAGTTCTCGAGAAGTTGGGACAAGAATGTAGCTTTAATGGAGTTTGCTTACAACAATAGCTACCATTCCACCATTGGTATGTCTCCTTTTGAGGCACTTTATGGACGACAATGTCGTACACCTTTGTGTTGGAATGAAATTGGCGAAAGAGAGTTGTGTAGCCCTGACTTGATTCATGAAACGAATGAGAAGATCAAGGTTGTTAGGGACAAGTTAAAGACAGCTCAGAGTAGACATAAGAGTTATGCAGACAACCGAAGAAGAGATCTTGAATTCCAAGTGGGTGATTGGGTATTTCTGAAACTATCCCCTTGGAAGGGAGTAGTACGTTTCGGCAAGCGGGGGAAGCTTAGCCCCAGGTACATAGGCCCTTATGAGGTCATTGAGAGGGTTGGTCCACTTGCTTATCGGTTGGACCTACCTCCTGAGTTGGCAAGGATACATAATGTCTTCCATGTGTCTATGCTCCGTAAGTATGTTGCCGATCCATCCCATGTGTTGCAAGAGCAACCGGTTAATTTAAAAAGAGATTTGACTTATGAAGAATTGCCGGTGAAGATCCTTGATAGGAAGGAGCAGATACTCAGGAACAAAACCATTCCTCTAGTGAAGGTACTCTGGAGGAGCCATGAGTTAGAAGAAGCAACATGGGAACCAGAGGCTCGGATGAGGCAGCAGTACCCCCATCTCTTCGAATGACAGGTATGTAATTTCGAGGACGAAATTTTATATGGGGGGGAGAATTGTCACATCCCGGTTTTTAAAACCATTTACGGTCGGTGATTACCTAAGTTACTTTGGTCTTTAACCGTGCCGTAGTAACTGTTTTACCGAGAAAGGTCAAAAAGTTGACTTTTCGTTAGGTCATGAATTTGGGAAAACTTCCTTCATGAAAGTTGTAGAGGGCGTCGTTACGAGTCCGTGGACACGTAGCACGCTTAAATCGGAGATCGTATGAGGAAGTTATGGCCTAAAAACAAAAGTTACTATTTGGGTGAAAAGCCTATATATAGTGAGTTACTGGGGTAATTCGGTGAAAGGGTAAAAAATCGAAAAGTTACTGTTCACTTCGAAATTTCCTCCGAAACCCGACAGATTTTCCGCCGGATTTCATCACCGGATTTCTCCTCCGTCCGGCGGAGTTAGGGCGCGTGCTAGGTACCGGGTTGAAGCCTGCAGCGCCACCTTCAAGTTGGTGGTGGCTATCGGAGCTGAGTCGCCGCCGTTTAAGAGAAATCACGGCGAGAAGGGGGGACCTGTGCACTGTTCATTGACACCGGATTTCTCCCTCCTCCGGCCACCTCCCGGTGAGTTCTTTATATGGTTTTGATGGGTTTGAGGTGTACATTAAGCCCCTAGAATTTGGTAGCTAGATTTGAAGTGTGTAGGAAGAATTATGGATTTGAAGTTTGGGTTGACTTTTGGATTCGGGTTGTGTATTTCTTGTCGATTGACCTAGTTAGGGGCCGAGTTGGCCTTCGAGTTGAACTAGAAAGTTGTCCCAAATGTTGAGACGAAGCTGCTGGTAAAATTTGGTGGCGATCCGAGGTCGCCGGAATTTTGGCCGGATTTTTCTGCCGGCCGCCGCCGCCGCCGCCGGCGGAGCCGCCACTTTTTGGGCAGTTTTCTTGCCCATTTAAATTGTAAAAATTAAGGGAAATCCATTAGGGGCAGTTGCTAATTTTTAGGAATTTATTTGAGGCGTTAAGTATGTTTGGAAGGTTTGGGATTATTATTTGTATAATTAAAGGTTAATCGGTCGTTTAGGGAGAACCGGCTAGGCGTGAGAGCGTGTTTAAGAGTTTGTACGCTATTTGGAGGGTTAGAGGCCGACACCCACACTTTTGATAGATGGTTAAGGTTGAACGCTATGGGTAGAGCGTGTTATTATTGCCCTCACTATGATTATGGGTTTAAGACCTGTTTATATGTTTTGTACAGGACGTGGGGGAGCTCTAGCTGAGCAGCCATCTAGTAGCCGGCAGACTTAGCGGCATCTGTGAGTGGACATTTGTTTCAATTTAAATTGCATGCTTTATACTTTAATTGATTTCTCCTGCATATATGATTTCCTCCATTTATTATGTTTTACGGTGATTTGGGAAAATGGGATTTAAGAATTTAAAGGCAAACAAACCGGGAAAGCGGTTCATACCCTTCCCGTGATTTTAAAGGATTTTCCCGGGGTATGTTATTCTTGATTATCACCGTTTTGGGGTTATGGAGGGGGATAATTTAAAAGGAGAAATTTGGCTCACGGATTTAAAGGGACTTTGGAAAGGGAAAAGGATAAAGGGAAAAGGATTGTATGCTAGCATGGACCCTCTCCGGTTGAGCTGGTCAGTAGACCTTCCCGGATAGAGCAGGTCGGGGACCCTCTTCGGTTGAGCTGGTCATTAGACCTTCCCGAATAGAGCAGGTCGGGGACCCTCTCTGGTGGAGCCGGTCACTAGACCTTCCCAGATAGAGCAGGTCGGGGACCCTCTCCGGTGGAGCCGGTCATTTGACCTTCCCGGATAGAGCAGGTCGGGATTTCTCGTGGATAAGGTTAACACCCTACATAAATGTTTATAAATGAGCCAAGGCATTATTTAAGTTTTATTTGCATGCGGAGTTTCTTAGAAATACTAAGAGGGAGGACATTAAAGCAATTTAAAGCTTTTAAATGTTATTATTTTCGTCCACTCACTCTAACGTTTTCAATGTTTCTCCCCTGGGCCTTTCGTTTTTAAATGCCCAGATTGCAGTGCTCGACCTATCTAGACCACTTGGAGGCCAAGCATAGTTACCGCCGTTTTCCACACTAACAGTAGGTTCCGGGTTAACCTACTTGTAATATCTCTATGTTTATGCTTTTATCCTAGACGCTCTGATACACATCGGGTAGTTTGTTTGTTGGAGAACTCTTAGGGACTTGGAATGTTATGTATCATTTACATTTGGGATGTTGAATTAATTGTTGGATTTTGTGAGATGTGTATCATGTGGAGTTGTTGGTTATTGGGGAGCAGGATGGCTCCAGGAGTTCCGGTTGGATATTGGTGTTAGAAGTGTTCTGTGGGTTATTGCAGGTTAAGGGTTGTCCACTTTTCAAGGGAGACTATGTCGATTTTTCGGCAGAATCTTCTTTGGGAGGTGGTCCCCGCAGGATTTACTTCGAGTTAAAGGGGTTTAACTCGGGGTGGGTCCTGACACCTTAAGCTTCTTGCTACACCCTGCTACTGATAGCACTTCTTTCGCGATGACGACTTGTCTGTGGAACAACGCCACCAAAACTTTGGAATTCCCCTTCGCCCAAATGAGCATTACACTGCTGGACGTTCTGGCTATCACTGGTCTACCGATCCATTGCCGGCCTTATGCTTTGGGGGATTTCGCATACACCTATTTTGAGCGTAGCAGCAACCCTGAGATCTGGAAGTCACTGAAGACCTCGTTCGCAACCTGGTACATTCATCCATTATGCAACCCAACACGAAGAAGGTATTGCTTTCTTTGAGTACTGGTTAAACAAATTTATTTTCTGTGATGGAGCCCACAAACCCACAAACAAGCGGAACAGATTAGCCGTGTCCCTCTACAATGAAGTAGAGATCGGTTTAGGGCAACCCGTGCTCGCATCCTTGTACCGGGTCATTTCTCTATGTTCCTTCCAGGTCCTCGTAGGTCCCTTATGGGTGTTGGACCTCTGGCTGCAACTGTACTTCCCACAGTTTCGTCGCTCCCTACCAAGGATCAAAGGAGAAGAGACGTTGTTGGGGTTCAATGTGAACCTGAATGCACCGAACCAGTCCCCCATATCCTTTTATGCTAGCTTTGTCATTCTGTATAACCAGCTTGAGCCGCCGCCCACCATTGATCTATTGGCACACCACCACCACCCTATCAACCTGGAACATGGCTTCCCTCCTCACGAAAAATCCAACCAAGATGCACTGACCGTCTTCAGTAGAGCTGCATCCAGCATGGACTTGCACCACCCAGAAGTAGACGAATGGTACGAGCTCTATGCGCCGAACCATTTCGCCCAACAGCTCAACTTTTTTCAAGGTATTCCATATCCCTTGGTGGGTTCGATCAACAAATACACCTCCTGACGGCGAACCGGCAAAATCTAGCGTCCTACTTAGATAAACTGCAGCTTTCCAATCGTTTTGGCCCACCGAGAGATTGTGCTCTTTTTCAGCACTGATCCGGAGTACCTTTCCTGGTGGAGGTCGCTTTCTGATAACTCCTGGCAATCCATCGATGAGGTCGTCTTTGCCGCCATCTACTCCTCTCTCTTGCTCTCATTGAGCAAGGATGAGCAAAATATCATCAGTTGCCACCACAACCAACATGGAAGCGCGGCACCGGCCCTTGATTTCCAGCAACGCCGCTTAACATGCATCCCTATTCGAGAAGGTGGCCGCGAAGATGTATGTGTCTTGTATCTTTAATTAAGTCATACTACTCGTCTCTAGTTCGCACACTAACTTTGCTAACTCTGCTGGCTGGCCGCACCTCGCTGAAACCCGATAAGAGAAACACCCCACTGACAAATCAATCGAGGGGAAATATCTAGCCCCCGGTGCGCCAACGGAAGACTCCGATGATGTTAAGTTGGCCACTCCTCTACGAATCTCGAGAGTAAGTTACTTTACTTAGCTCTTACCTTCTAACATGCAAACCTTGCACTTACCTTACTCCTCTCCAGTCTTCAGGCGGACAAAACTCCCATAATCGTAGCTCATGTGACGAGGATGAAGAGGAGGTGGCGGAGGAACAAGCCTTCCAACAACAATTCGGATTGGTACCCCCTCACTATTTCTCGTTTTCTTTCCCAAATTATTCATCTTGCACTCTTTCTTACTTATACTCTCCACGTTCGTCAGCGCAACGTCCGTCCTCGCTTGGAGAAAATTGTCGACGCACTATCAACTACTGAACTGGCCTCCGTGAAGGTCGCTATCGAACCAACACCGGCAGAATAGGTTCCCTCAGGCACTCTTGTAGACGTCATAGCCGAGGTGATACCTTCCTTTCTTACTATGTTGGATGAAAACATGGTGTCGTAACCTTCAGAAGCTATGGCCGAAGAATGGCTTGTCCATGAAGAAACCTTGCCGGAAAGGACTCAACAAGATCTGTCACCTCTGGAACAAGACGAGCCGAAAGTGGTTATCATTATGGAGCAAGAGACTTAGGATGTCCCTGCTGAGGTGGTTTTGGACACAGCCGCTATCGAACCGGTAAGTACCCTTTTCGATACTTAGTATTCTAATTAACCCATGCTTCAAGACCTGAATGTCTTTGTGCAGGAACCAATGGTGGTTGCACTGCTTCCCCCAAGAGTGGCGGCGTCGCCGTCGAGAGTGGAGCAAATCGAGCCCGAACATGATGTAGTCGTGCCATCATCTCCGCGGGTGGAGCAAGCCATGACTGAACCCACCTCGAGAGGCCATCGTCCATGGCCAACCGTGATGCTCGCCTTCGAGCCCAAGTAACTCCTCCTGTCCTAAACTGGTGAGTTTGGCTCGCAGGTTCTTCCACGGCCTCATGCATCAAGGACCATCGCTGGACACCTTTACATTGGTTCACCAAGTCCGCGAGATGCATGGTGTCTTGGCACAATACTCTACCGCCAACCAAAACTACCTCAACCAAACTCTATAGCTTATTAGGGGTGGTCATACGAAACCGAAAACCGAAAAAATACGAACCGAAAAAACCGAACCGGAAGAAAACCGAACCAAAAAACAAAAACCGGACCGAACCGGGTATGTATGGTCCGGTTTGTGGTTTGGGGTCCGTAGAAACCGGACCGGAAAACCGGAAACAAATAAATAAATAAATAAATAAATAAACTCATGAATTAAAAGGACTTTAATTATGTAGTAGGAAGGAAAAAAACTTTAATTATGGAAGAAAAATTATCAAAAATCTCATAATATAAGATGTGTTAGGAATGGTGAAATACGACTATGGTTAAAAAATCACGTAATTCGGTTAACGTCTCGGTGTCGATAGTAGCGGTCAACCCTATTTACCGTTTTTATTCCCTATGGGGAGCCATATCATCGGAAGGTAAATGTCCCAAAATTTTTATATGGACGGTTGCGTCTCATCTACGTGAGTGTTTTTCATGTAGAAGGTTTGACAAAAATACGTAATATAGAGGTAGATATGAGCATTTCCGTGTGATAACTAACGACGTATCAGGGTTGACTGTTTCGATCGATCCCTTAACTTTGTCGGATCTAGTTGAATTTTTTATCACAGACATATTTCATCATAATAATCATATCTGACGGTCGAAATTTTAATTTTTGACTTTTAGTCATCGGAATTACAGTATGCATACTAATGGTGTATAACTTGTTTATTAGGTTTTAAGCAAATGCACAATTTTATGAACCAACTCTACATAGAAGCAAAATTATCAAAAAACTCTTGAAATAAGATGTGTTCGGAATGATGAAATACAGCTCTGGTTAAAAAATCACGTAATTCGGGTAACGTCTCGGTGCCGATTGTAGCGGTCAACCCTATTTAACTTTATTATTCCCTATGGGGAGCCCTATCGTTGGAAGGTAAATGTCCCAAAATTTTTATATGGGCGGTTATGTCTCATCTACGTGAGTGTTTTTCGTGTAGAAGGTTTGACAAAATACGTAATATAGAGGTAGATATGAGTGTTTCCGTGTGATAAGTGACGATGGATCATGGTTGACCGTTTCGATCGAGCCCTTAACTTTGTCGGATCCAGTTGAATTTTTTTCAACAGACATATTTCGTCATAATGATCATATCTGACGGTCGAATTTTAATTTTTAATTTTTAGTCATCGGAATCACAATATGCATACTAATGTTGTATAACTTGTTTATTAGGTTTTAAGCAAATGCACAACTTTATGAACCAACTCTACATAGAAGCAAAATTATCAAAAAACTCGTGAAATAAGATGTGTTCGGAATTATGAAATACAACTCTGGTTAAAAAATCACGTCATTCGGGTAACGTCTCGGTGCCGATTGTAGCGGTCAACCCGATTTACCTTTATTATTCCCTTTGGGGAGCCCTATCGTTGGAAGGTAAATGTCCCAAAATCTTTATATGGGAGGTTGCGTCTCATCTACATGAGTGTTTTTCGTGTAGAATGTTTGACAAAAATACGTAATATAGAGGTAGATATGAGTGTTTCCGTGTGATAAGTGACGATGGATCAGGGTTGACCGTTTCGATCGAGCCCTTAACTTTGTCGGATCCAGTTGAATTTTTTTCCACAGACATATTTCGTCATAATGATCATATCTGACGGTCGAATTTTAATTTTTGACTTTTAGTCATCGGAATTACAATATGCATATTAATGTTGTATAACTTGTTTATTAGGTTTTAAGCAGATGCACAACTTTATGAACCAACTCTACATAGAAGCAAAATTATCAAAAAACTCGTGAAATAAGATGTGTTCGGAATTATGAAATACAACTCTGGTTAAAAAATCACGTCATTCGGGTAACGTCTCGGTGCCGATTGTAGCGGTCAACCCGATTTACCTTTATTATTCCCTTTGGGGAGCCCTATCGTTGGAAGGTAAATGTCCCAAAATCTTTATATGGGAGGTTGCGTCTCATCTACATGAGTGTTTTTCGTGTAGAATGTTTGACAAAAATACGTAATATAGAGGTAGATATGAGTGTTTCCGTGTGATAAGTGACGATGGATCAGGGTTGACCGTTTCGATCGAGCCCTTAACTTTGTCGGATCCAGTTGAATTTTTTTCCACAGACATATTTCGTCATAATGATCATATCTGACGGTCGAATTTTAATTTTTGACTTTTAGTCATCGGAATTACAATATGCATATTAATGTTGTATAACTTGTTTATTAGGTTTTAAGCAGATGCACAACTTTATGAACCAACTCTACATAGAAGCAAAATTATCAAAAAACTCGTGAAATCAGATGTGTTCGAAATAATGAAATGCAGCTCTGGTTAAAAAATCACGTAATTCGGGTAACGTCTTGGTGCCGATTGTAGCAGTCAACCCTATTTACCTTTATTATTCCCTATGGGGAGCCCTATCGTTGGAAGGTAAATGTCCCAAAATTTTTATATGGGCGGTTGCGTCTCATCTACGTGATTGTTTTTTGTGTAGAAGGTTTGACAAAAATACGTAATATAGAGATAGATATGAGTGTTTCCGTGTGATAAGTGACGATGGATCAGGGTTGACCGTTTCGATCGAGCCCTTAACTTTGTCGGATCCAGTTGAATTTTTTTCCATAGACATCTTTCGTCATAATGATCATATCTGACGGTCGGATTTTAATTTTTGACTTTTAGTTATCAGAATCACAATATGCATACTAATGTTGTATAACTTGTTTATTAGGTTGTAAATAAATGTGCAACTTTGTGAACCAACTCTACATAGAAGCAAAATTATCAAAAAACTCATGAAATAAGATGTGTTCAAAATGATGAAATACAGCTCTGGTTAAAAAATCACGTAATTCGGGTAACGTCTCGGTGCCGATTGTAGCAGTCAACCCTATTTACCTTTATTATTCCCTATGGGGAGCCCTATCGTTGGAAGGTAAATGTCCCAAAATTTTTACATGGGCGGTTGCGTCTCATCTACGTGATTGTTTTTTGTGTAGAAGGTTTGACAAAAATACGTAATATAGAGATAGATATGAGTGTTTCCGTGTGATAAGTGACAATGGATCAGGGTTGACCGTTTCGATCGAGCCCTTAACTTTGTCGGATCTAGTTGAATTTTTTTCCACAGACATCTTTCGTCATAATGATCATATCTGACGGTCGGATTTTAATTTTTGACTTTTAGTTATCAGAATCACAATATGCATACTAATGTTGTATAACTTGTTTATTAGGTTGTAAATAAATGTGCAACTTTGTGAACTATAACCATTTTTCACTATAATGATAATAAGAAGAAAAATTATCAATTTGAAAAAAAAAACCAAAAAAAAACCGAACCGCACCGAACCATAGGTGTGGTTTGGTTTGCGGTTTGGCCTCTTAAATAGTAAAAAACCGAACCGAACCGAACCGGACCGAAGTATAACATTGGTTTGGTTCGCGGTTTGGGGTATAAACCGAACTGAAGTGGATCGGAGCCAGCCCTAGAGCTTATTGGCGTCGTGGAACTTCAGGCCCGCCGTGCCAAAGCCGTTGGGGCCGAGACCCTTGCAGAAGAGCATGTTCGACGCAATCTCGAGAACTAGATGGTGACACATCTCACTGACCAGGAAGACATGTTTTCGTCACAAGATCGATATTGATCATAGTTTTAGTTCTTATAAATATAAGAATGCTTTAATAATGTATATTATAATTAGAAAATACAAATATATAAGGAAATTCTATAAATAATACAATACATTATTATTGAATTGGAAGAATAAATATAATACTTATTGTTTTATAAGAGCATTTCCAACAATTCTTGTATAATTTTTCTATTATAAGAGAGGAAATCACAAAATTTCTATAAAGAAAAGAGGTCAACTCCAACAGCTCTTCTATTTTACTCTACGAAATTAAATGTTTTTATGTATAATTTAATGAACCTATATAATTATTATATATTTATTTAAATAAAAATCATATATTACGTGTTTAATATTCTCAATCTTCTACTAGAGAGATATAATTGTTCAAGGATAATTGGACATGTATGTGTGTCTTGGTCCATGCTATGTATGTGGGCTTTATGGGCCCTAGTAGAGATATGATCCATGTACTAGTTTCCTAGTATGACTATGTAAAGTCCCTATATAAAGGGCTCCTATCATATGAATGAATAACAACAAGGAGCTGATTCTCTATTCCTAATCATTATAGAGTTTCTCCTAGAACACGTTATCATGCACGTAGCTCTAAACCCTAAAAAAAGCAAGTAGGCCACCAAAAAATTTTTGTCGTGCGCCCGCCTGTGCACTGCACGGGCACCGCGCGTACCACCACTGCGCACACCACCGTGCACCACCTGGGCACCTTCTGGGCACCGCTGCGCACCCCAGGGCACCGCTGCGCACCCCCGGGCACCGCGCGCACCCCCCTGTGCACCCCCTGTGCACATGCGCACCAATAAACCCTAAAATCTGCCTCAGGTTTCAAACGCCAATATCGACTGAAAAATTTTCGAATTGGTTTTCGTCACCAACAGAGAAGTTGAAGATATTGATCATACGCTTCCAACGCCGACGGTCTCACCCCTAGAACCGGTTGGAAAGGAACCGAACCGGCCGCCGAAATCCACAGACCGGCCGAAATATTCAAGCAACCGGTTCGGGAACTTTCGGAACTCCGATATCAGTGAAATTTGGAGAGGTTATGCACAAGGATGTCAGGATCCTTCAGACAAAAGGAAATCCCCAGGTCCTCGCAATGGCTTCAACGCGTATAGGATTCACTTTTCCTTGAGGAAAACGGGTTGTATTCCTAAATTCTCTTTGAATCCTTCATATGGTTGATGTTTTTCAATGATTTGCTACTGTTTTATGGCAAGATTAACTAACCATATGATTTTCATGTGTTTCATGGCCTTCACCTACGACAATTCATGATGGAATTGCGCGAACGATCGCCGAACGCTTATGGACTTGAGCATGGAAGCTTGGAGCAGCTTATATAAATGCAGTCTATTTGACAGACTAGCAAGTAAGCTTTATGTTTTCTGTAATTTCAAGTTCAATAACCTCGGGGAGGATAAAATCGGTTCCTCCTTTTCTCCCATCTCCTTCTATGTTTGGTATTTGGTGAGTGCAGGTTTTGAAAATCCTGAAACTAAGAGTGTTCCTGGGTCCGCGTTGTCTAGTATCCAACGCCGGGTTTATTTTGATTAAAATGGTTGCTTGTTAGCACCCGCGTTGTTGGACAATGTTCAAACAGGTTGTTAGTATCAATCCGAAGGACAAACCAATAAAGCATTGTTTTGTGACCTCTATCGAGTCTCATCACAGCTTGGTTTTGTATGCAAGAGCAATGTAACATTCTGCTCATTTGAGTTTTGACATACTTAATGCCGAGATTTCACATCTCACGCGCTCCCATTTGGGGTTTGAGACGCCATTGACATGTGCCAACAGGTATAAAGTCCTGTTGTGCAATTAGTTCCGTGAATGATTACCACTGGTTTGACTACGTTGTCAATGATACACGTTGTGCAATTAGTCTGACCCCAGGTCTTCTTTGTATACTGTCCTGAATAACCCGATAAGGATACGAACTTTAACCAATCAAAATGGGTTTCGACTACTGCAATTGCACAAGGATTTGTTCTCCTTGACAATACAACAACTGAAATACCGTGGCTCTAGTTACAAATAGAATTAGCGGTAGGCCACTAGTATTAACTTACCGCTCATCGAAAACTTACTAGACTCTGATGCGAACTCATTTACTAAAGTCCACATGCATAAGCGAAACGACCTCACCACGCAGGACAGTGTTTCACCTGCCACTGTTACCTCGGGCCGAACCCTTAAAAACTTTATTTTTTGGGCCACTAGTATTGGCCCAAATGCTGCCCAAATCTATTAATTAATTAGTTCCAGACCTAACATTAATTGAGCTCAAACATTACCCCTTAGGCCTTGAGCGCGGCCCAATTCACAACGGTTGAGCGAGAAGGCCTAATTTTGTATGTTTCCCAGGTTCAAATTTTGAAACGGCCTGACATTTTAGTCGTTATCACCTCGTTCTTTAATGGGATGACGTTTCAGTCCGAAAGGACATTCACTTTCGTACTTCTATAAGACAGTGACAAGGACTACTCTTCGTCAATCATCGTCCTCAATCTTCTCTTTATCTTCCCTTGCCTCCTCAGTCCCCGAACCTTATCAACAACAAACCCACCGCGCGACCAACCAATAACGCAGCAAACTCAGCCATGGCCCCAAAAACACCGGTCTCAGACACAAACCTTAATCAAACCGACGCCAATGACTGGTCTAGAAGGTTCGAGCGTCTCCTTGCAGTCCTCGGCCCGATTCCAACCCAGCCACTGTCACCGGTCATCCTCAATAATTATGCAGACCTGGTGCGCCTCCCGATCTTGGCTCAGAGGCAGGAACTCGACGATTTCTCTTCTTGGGCTTCGCCTCGCTCTCACAACTAGATTCGCTTTGGTGAGTGGCCTAACGCCACCGCGGAGGAACGTGTGTGGTATGAATCGCGCCTCTGGACCGACTAACACATATGGGACGTAGTGGGTATCGCAGAGGCGACTACCTTAAGCTTCTTGCTACACCCTGCTACTGATAACACTTCTTACGCGATGACGACTTGATTGTGGAACAACGCCACCAAAACTTTGGAATTCCCCTTCGCCCAGATGAGCATTACACTGCTGGACGTTCTGGCTATCACTGGTCTACCGATCCATTGCTGGCCTTATGCTTCGGGGGATTTCGCATACACCTATTTTGAGCGTAGTAGCAACTCTGAGATCTGGAAGTCACTGAAGACATCGTTCGCAACCTGGTACACGCACTTCATCCATTATGCAACCCAGCACAAAGAAGGTATTGCTTTCTTTGAGTACTGGTTAAACAAATTTATTTTCTGTGATGGAGCCCACAAACCCACAAACAAGCGGAACAGATTAGCCGTGTCCCTCTACAATGAAGTAGAGATCGGTTTAGGGCAACCCGTGCTCGCATCCTTGTACCGGGTCATTTCTCTATGTTCCTTCCAGGTCCTCGTAGGCCCTTATGGGTGTTCAACCTCTGGCTGCAACTGTACTTCCCGCAGTTACGTCGCTCCCTACCAAGGATCAAAGGAGAAGAGACGTTGTTGGGGTTCAATGTGCACCAGAATGCCCCGAACCAGTCCCCCATGTCAGGACCCACCCCGAGTTAAATCCCTTTAACCCGAAATAAATCCTGCGGGGACCATCTCAAGGGAACTTCTTACCGAAACCCCCTTGAAATTGCCAACCCTTCCAACCTACCAACTCAGCACTTCCATGAGTATCTAACAGCAAACCCTAACTCATGAAGGCATCCTGCTCCCTAACCTATTTAATTAGCTATACTGGGTTAGTCAGAGCAGTCTACTAAGATGATTAGCCTAAAGAATTTCAAGCAGCGACAGATTGATCGACTATGCCTCGATTCTTGTACGCGCACGACCTCCGCTCGAGAACCCTGCACCACTGGGCATTTGAAAACGAAGGGCCTAGGGGAGAAACATTTAAAAACTGTCAGGGTGAGTGGACAAAAATAAATATAAAAGCTCTAATTCCTTTAATGCTCTCCCTCTAAGTTTTCCTAGGAAAATCCGCATGCAAGTAAAACATAAATAATGCCTTGGCTCAAATATAAACAATTATGTGGGGTGTTAACCTCATCCACGAGAAATCCGACCTGCTCTACACGAGAGGGTCTATTGACCAGCTCATCGGAGAGGGTCCCGACCTGCTCTATTCGGGAGGGTCTATTGACCAGCTACTACCGAAGAGGGTTCCGACCTGCTACTATCCGGGAGGGTCTATTGACCAGCTACTACCAAAGAGGGTCCCGACCTGCTACTATCCAGAGATGGTATCCGCTCTATCTGGAGAGGGTCCATGCTAGCATCTAATATATATCCTTATCCTTTAAATCCTTTTAAAACCTGTAAAACCTGTAAAACCTCGTAAAACCTCGTGGGAATAATAAATCGAAAACCAAGTCAAATCTCTCTGACTTCACCCCAAATACATTGGATTTAAAAACCTTTACAGGAACCAAAAACCGGTTCTCTGCCTTTACTTTAAAACCCTTTAAATCCAAGAGCCAAATTTCTCCTTTTTAAAACATCCCTCTCCATAATCCCAAAACGGTGAAAACCATTAAACCATAATCCGAGAAAATCCTTTAAAACCCAGGGAAAGTTAGGAACCTCTTTCCCGGCTCGTTTATCTTTAAAAGGGTAAATCCTTAAATCTCGAAATCACCGTAAAACATTAAATGGAGGAAATCTCATAAATAAAGGAGAAACAAATAAAGTCTATGTCATGCAGTTTAATTTAAAAGCAAGGTCCACTTACAGTACTCATCGCGACCTTCTTCCTGCTCGGAAAGCTCCTCGAGTGAAACCCTCGAACTAACCGCGTAGTCGAGTCCGTCTCACGTTCAATCAGAGACTGTACAAACAAACCATTATATTAGTCATTCCATAGTTGACTTGGTCTTTTCCTAGTTTGACCAGGAAATCCTATTTTACCAAGAGTTGACCAAGTTCCTTTCTTTTCACAACTTTTCAACAAATAGATTTAATTCCGATTACCCAACCGTAACACCGACTTTCTCTAATAATTCACTTGACATTAGGTTCACACATAATAATTTGTGGAATTACTATGGACACCCATTCAACCACTTCACCAATACCTTAGGAGTCCTTAAAATAATCCTTAAACCTTAACCGGCAATAATCGATGGTCGGAATAATATTTAATTATCCGCCAATAATACTAAACTAGAACAATTCCAAAACCTAACCAAAACTCATCCAAAAATTACCAAATTTTAACCATAGACTCCTCACAATATTTACTAATTAATGGGCATGAAAAACTGCCCAAAAAGTGACGGCACCGCCGCCAGCTCCGCCGCCGGAGGCCGCCGGCAGAAATTCCGGCCAAAATTCCGGCGACCTCCGATCGCCACCAAATTTTACCAGTAGCTTCGTCTCAACATTTGGGACAACTTTCTAGTTCAACTCGAAGGCCAATTCGGCTTCTAACTAGGTCAAACACTCGATGAACAGTACCCGAAATAATTTCAATCCAAAACTTTAAATCCTCAATTCTTCCTACACACTTCGAATCAAGCTACAAAATTCTAGGGGATTATAGTACTCCTAAAACCCATCCTAAACATATAAAGAACTCATCAAATGGTGATCTAGGGAGGGAGAAATCCGATCAAGAACAAACACTGTACACTTGAAGAACAAATCGAAATTTCTCCCGATTTACGGCGAGTTAGGTCGGAAAACTTACCTAGGAATGAAGTAGACTCGGAGGCCGAGCTTTTGGGACCGGTGCGGTGGCTTTAGGTGGCCGGACGGCGGCGCTGTGGCGGCCGAAAGCTCCGGCAGCGATTCCGTCGGGGAAGAGGAGAGAGAAGCCGGGTGAAAATCTGATTTTTCACCCCGGTAACTCCTATATATAGCCATTTTACCGCACAGTAACTTTACAATTTTGTTCCTAACTTTCTCATACGAACTCCGATTTGAGCGTGCTACATGTCCACGAACTCGTAACGACGCCCTCTACAACTTTCATGAAGGAAGTTTCCCAAATTCTCGACTTAACGAAAAGTCAACTTTACGATCATTGTACGGTTAAACGGTCACTTTAAATGGTAAAAGACCAAAGTAACCAACCGTAAAATAATTCTAGGATCGGGGCGTGACACCCCATATCCTTTTATGCTAGCTTTGTCATTCTATATAACTAGCTTGAGTCGCCGCCCACCATTGATCTATTGGCACACCACCACCACCCTACCAACCTGGACCATGGCTTCCCTCCTCACGAAAAATCCAACCAAGATGCACTGACCGTCTTCAGTAGAGCTGCATCAGGCATGGAATTGCACCACCTAGAAGCAGACGAATGGTACGAGCTCTATGCGCCGAACCATTTCGCCCAACAGCTCGACTTTTTTCAAGGTATTCCATATCCCTTAGTGGGTTCGATCAACAAATACACCTCCTGACGGCGAACCGGCAAAATCTAGCGTCCTACTTAGATAAACTGCAGCTTTCCGATCGCTTTGGCCCACCGGGAGATTGTGCTCTCTTTCAGCACTGATCCGGAGTACCTTGCATGGTGGTGGTCGCTTTTTGATAACGCTTGGCAATCCATCGATGAGGTCGTCTTTGCCGCCATCTACTCCTCTCTCTTCTTCTCATTGAGCAAGGATGAGCAAAATATCATCAGTTGCCACCACAACCAACATGGAAGCGCGGCACCGGCCCTTGATTTCCAGCAATGCCGCTTAACATGCACCCCTATTTGAGAAGGTGGCCGCGAAGATGTATGTGTCTTGTATCTTTAATTGAGTCATACTACTCGTCTCTAGTTCGCATACTAACTTTGCTAACTCTGCTGGCGGGCCGCACCTCGCTGAAACCCGATAAGAGAAGCACCCCACCGACAAATCAATCGAGGGGAAATATCTAGCCCCCAGTGCGCCAACGGAAGACTCCGATGATGTTAAGTTGGCCACTCCTCTACGAATCTCGAGAGTAAGTTACTTTACTTAGTTCTTACCTTCTAACATGCAAACCTTGCACTTACCTTACTCCTCTCCAGTCTTCAGGCGGACAAAGCTCCCATAAGCGTAGCTCATGTGACGAGGATGAAGAGGAGGTGGCGGAGGAACAAGCCTTCCAACAACAATTTGGATTGGTACTCCCTTACTATTTTCCGTTTTCTTTCCAAACTTATTCATCTTGCACTCTTTCTTACTTATACTCTCCATGTTCGTCAGCGTAACGTCCGTCCTCGTTTGGAGAAAATTGTCGACGCACTGTCGACTACTAAACTGGCCTCCGTGGAGGTCGCTGTCGAACCAACACCGGCAGAATAGGTTCCCTCAGGCACTCCTGTAGACATCATAGCCGAGGTGATACCTTCCTTTCTTACTACGTTGGCTGAAAACATGGTGCCGCAACCTTCAGATGCTACGGCCGAAGAATGGCTTGTCCATGAAGAAACCTTACCGGAAAGGACTCAACAAGATCTGTCACCTCTAGAACAAGACGAGCCGAAAATGGTTATCATTGTGGAGCAAGAGACTTAGGATGTCCCTGCTAAGGTGGTTTTGGACACAGCCGCTATCGAACCGGTAAGTACCCTTTTCGATACTTAGTATTCTAATTAACCCATACTTCGAGACCTGAATGTCTTTGTGCAGGAACCAATGGTGGTTGCACTGCTTCCCCCAAGAGTGGCTGCATCGCCGTCGAGAGTGGAGCAAATCGAGCCCGAACCTGATGTAGTCGTGCCACCATCTCCGCGGGTGGAGCAAGCCATGACTGAACCCACCCCCGAGAGGCCATCGTCCATGGCCAACCGCGATGCTCTCCTTCGAGCCCAAGTAACTCTTCCTGTCGAGCCTAAACTGGTGAGCTTGGCTCGCAGGTTCTTCCACGGCCTTATGCATCAAGGACCATCGCTGGACACCTTTGCATTGGTTCGCCAAGTCCGTGAGATGCAAGGTGTGTAGGCACAATACTCTGCCGCCAACCAGAACTACCCCAACCAAACTCTAGAGCTTATTGACGTCGTGAAACTTCAGGCACGCCGTGCCAAAGCCATTGGGCCGAGACCCTTGCAGAAGAGCATGTTCGGCGCGATCTCGAGAACTAGATGGTGACACATCTCACTGACCAGGAAGACATGTTTTCGTCACAAGATCGATATTGATCATAGTTTTAGCTCTTATAAATATAAGAATGTTTTAATAATGTATATTATAATTAGAAAATACAAATATATAAGGAAATTCTATAAATAATACAATATATTATTATATATTGCAAGTTTGATCAAAGGTTAATGGGATGAACCCTTGCTGCTCTGACTGTAGAAGATTGTGACTAAAGGCATTTGAAAATGCTTCAATCTCCATCGATCATGTATGTTGAATGCAGCATCTTAGGTGATGGGTCCTCACACATGGGGTCAACCCTATTGTCTTGGGATGGCACGTGTGAGTGAAACCTGCAGAAAGTGTTTTAGGGCGGTCTTCTGGATGATAACGAGGGCTTTTTAAGGCCCAGAATAGTATGTTAATTTGTCTTGGTTTTGCCTTTGAGTGGCTCTTTAACCCAAGAAAACAATATATACCGAGAAAACATCATATATCTGAGGTTTTAACACACATCTTCTTCATGCTCTCTCTCTCACACACACACCAACTAACTGACCTTTATGCCTTTAACATAGTTGGTCACTAATATACACTTTATTCCCCTTATCAGGTACCTTTTAAAGTCATCAGTGGTTTCAGCACTATCAGAACTTACATTGAAACCCAGGTGTGTAACTTTACCAACTATCAACTTTGTTGATGATTCACTGAAACCATGGCGACCTGGTTCTTCCTCATAGTAACTACCCTCTTCATCTCTTTGCTTGTCAAAACCATTCTCAGTGTAATCTCAACCAACAAACTCCCTCCTGGACCTGTCGCCATTCCCTTAATCAGCAGCTTGTTATGGCTCCGCCAGACTCCCTATGAGATGGAGCTCGCACTCCGAAAACTCCATGGCCAATACGGACCCATCTTCACTCTCCATCTCGGCATCAACCCTAAAATATTCATCGCCAGCCGATCCCTGGCTCACCAAGCCTTAGTCCAGAATGGAGCTATATTTTCAGACAGGCCACCGGCGTTGGCTACTGATAAGATCATAACCAGTAACCAACATAACATCAGCTCTGCCGGATATGGACTCACATGGCGGCTCCTCCGACGCAACCTGACCTCCGAGATACTTCACCCTCTGCGTGTCAAGTCTTATGGTGCGGCGCGTAAGTGGGTTCTGGACATCCTCACCACTCGTCTTCAAGTGGAATCTGCATCCAAAGGTGTGGTAGTAGTAGACCATTTTCAGTATGCTATGTTTTGCTTGTTGGTTTTGATGTGTTTTGGAGACAAGCTTGAGGAGAAGCAGATCAAAGAAGTGGAGCGTGTTCAACGTCAGTTGTTGTTGGGTTTGTGGCGGTTCAGGTTGCTTGGAGTGAAGCCTAGCATCACTAAGTTCCTGTTTAAAAAGCAGTGGAAGGAGTTCTTGAAGATAAGGAAAGAACAAGAAGACGTGCTCATTCCTCTTATACGAGCAAGAACCAAGGCAAAGACCAAGGTGGAGCAAAGTGATGAATTTGTGTTGTCGTATGTTGATACTTTGTGGGATCTTGAGCTTCCTGAAGAGAAGAGAAAGCTCGAGGAGGGAGAAATGGTTACTCTTTGTTCTGAGTTTCTGAGTGCGGGCACTGATACTACATCCACTGCATTGCAGTGGATCATGGCCAACATAGTCAAGTATCCACAAGTCCAAGAGCGGTTATTCGCAGAGATTAAAGGGGTTGTGGAAGAAACAGCGGAAGAGGTGAAAGAGGAGGACTTGCAGAAGATGCCTTATTTGAAAGCTGTGATCTTGGAGGGTCTAAGGCGTCACCCACCTGGCCACTTTGTATTGCCACACAGGGTCACCCAAGACATCGTTTTGGATGGTCATGTGGTGCCCAAAAATGCTATTATCAATTTCACAGTGGCTGATATAGGTTGGGACTCAAAAGTGTGGGAAGACCCTATGGCTTTCCAGCCGGAGAGATTCTTGAGTGGTGGTGCAGGGGAAGGGGTCGATATAACAGGAAATAGAGAGATTAAGATGATGCCTTTCGGGGCAGGGAGGAGAATTTGTCCAGCTTCTGGTTTAGCTATGCTTCATCTTGAGTATTTTGTGGCCAATCTGGTTTGGAGATTTGAATGGAAAGCTGTAGATGGAGACAATGTGGACTTGTCGGAGAAACAGGAGTTCACTGTGGTCATGAAGAATCCATTGCAGGCCAATATATCTCCGAGGGTAAATAGGTGAAGAACTGTGCTTGCTGTGTACTTCGATAACATAAAAGAGTTGGGTTTATCACACTCGGCTATATTATGTAGCATGTCTTTTACCAGTCTTCATTGTTTATGTTTTTTTTGAACAAGCATTGTTTATGTTTACATAATGTAGAATAAGAGGTGGCAAATGGGATGGTCTGGCCTTCTTAATCGGGTTTCAAGCTGTGTTTGTGTCGGTTTATGACGGTCCTTGTATTAACGAGCTCGTACTTGAGCCGACCCATTTACTCAAACAAAAGGCCTAACCCAATTCAACTCACGGCCTAAATCCATAACATATCAGACGTGCTTAGGGAAGTCTTATGTTTTGGCCTCGTTTTCAGTTAGTGGAAGGTAGTACAAAGACTTGTGGATGACCGCGGTTAAAAGTAAATTACAAAGAAAGTAGGAAGAGATTCGCGGGGCGTGCCATCGCACATATGCGGAAGAGAATGAGTATGCACGTCATCTGGCTTCGCGTTAACCGACTGTAGGTCTCAGACGTCACCTTGGATGAATAATTTACAAGTAGTCTTCTACTGCTTATCGATACTCGTGTGAGACAAGTAGATCTATCACAGGGAAGGGGAGCAGAACGCTGCAAGAGCTTGAGCTGCACACCGAGAGTGGCTCCATGGAACCAATTTGGTCTTTTGCTAAGGCGTGAGGCTTTAACGTTAGATCGTAGTTCTACGAGGTCGAGCTGTTGTTTTGCTTGTAGCTAGAAGCTGCTGTTTGTAACAGTTGTTAAATGAATGTGTGTGTTTGTAAAAGGTTGTTTCATTGGGTCCTTTAGTCTGACCTCAGGTCTTCTTTATATACTGTCCTAAATAACCCGATAAGGATAGGAACTTTAACCAATCAAAATGGGTTTTGACTACTGTAATTGCACAAGGATTTGTTCTCCTTGACAATACAACAACTGAAATATCGTGGCTCTAGTTACAAATAGAATTAGCGGTAGGCCACTACTATTTACTTACCGCTCATCGAAAACTTACTAGACTCTGATGCGAACTCATTTACTAAAGTCCACATGACATAAGCGAAACGACCTCACCACGCAGAACAGTGTTTCACCTGCCACTGTTACCTCGGGCCGAACCCGTAAAAACTTTATTTTTTGGGCCACTAGTATTGGCCCAAATGCTGCCCAAATCTAATAATTAATTAGTTCCAGACCTAACATTAATTGGGCTCAAACATTACCCCTTAGGCCTTGAGCGCGGCCCAATTCACAACGGTTGAGCGAGAAGGCCTAATTTTGTATGTTTCCCTGGTTCAAATTTTGAAACGGCCTTACATTTTAGTCGTTATCACCACGTTCTTTAATGGGATGACGTTTCAGTCTGAAAGGACATTCACTTTCGTACTTCTATAAGACAGTGACAAGGACTACTCTTCGTCAATCATCGTCCTCAATCTTCTCTTTGTCTTCCCTTGCCTCCTCAGTCCCCGAACCTTATCAACAACAAACCCACCGCGCGACCAACCAATAACGCAGCAAACTCCGCCATGGCCCCAAAAACACCGGTCTCAGACCCAAACCTTAATCAAACTGACGTCATTGACTGGCTTAGCAGGTTCGAGCATCTCCTTGCCATCCTCGGCCTGATTCCAACCCAGCCACTGTCACCGGTCATCCTCAAAAATTATGCAGACCTTGTGCGCCACCAGATCTTAGCTCATAGGCCGGAACTCGACGATTTCGCTTCTTGGGCTTCGCCTCTCTCTCACAACAACATTCGCGTTGGTGAGTGGCCTAACGCCACCACGGAGGAACTTGTGTGGTATGAACCGCGCCTCCGGACCGCTAACACATATGGGACGTAGTGGGTATCGCAGAGGCGACTGCCTTAAGCTTCTTGCTACACCCTGCTACTGATAGCGATTCTTTCGCGATGACGACTTGTCTGTGGAACAACTCCACCAACACTTTGGAATTCCCCTTCGCCCAGATGAGCATTACACTGTTGGACGTTCTGGCTATCACTGGTCTGCCGATCCACTGCCGGCCTTATGCTTCGGGGGATTTCGCATACACCTATTTTGAGCGTAGCAGCAACCTTGAGATATGGAAGTCACTGAAGACCTCGTTCGTAACCTGGTACACACACTTCATCCATTATGCAACCCAGCACGAAGAAAGTATTGCTTTCTTTGAGTACTGGTTAAACAAATTTATTTTCTGTGATGGAGCCCACAAACCCACAGACAAGTGGAACAGATTAGCCGTGTCCCTCTACAATGAAGTAGAGATCGGTTTAGGGCAACCCGTGCTCGCATCCTTGTATCGGGTCATTTCTCTATGTTCCTTCCAGGTCCCCGTAGGGCCCTTATGGTTGTTAGACCTCTGGCTGCAACTGTACTTCCAGCAGTTTCGTCGCTCCCTACCAAGGATCAAAGGAGAAGAGACATTGTTGGGGTTCAATGTGAACTAGAATGCGCCTAACCAGTCCCCCATATCCTTTTATGCTAGCTTTGTCATTCTGTATAACCAGCTTGAGCCGCCGCCCACCATTGATCTATTGGCGCACCACCACCACCCTACCAACCTGGACCATGGCTTCCCTCCTCACGAAAAATCCAACCAAGATGCACTGACCGTCTTCAGTAGAGCTGCATCCAGCATGGACTTGCACCACCTAGAAGCAGACGAAAGGTATGAGCTTTATGCGCCGAACCATTTCGCCCAACAGCTCGACTTTTTCCAAGGTATTCCATATCCCTTGGTGGGTTCGATCAACAAATACACCTCCTGACGGCGAACCGGAAAAATCTAGCGTCCTACTTAGATAAACTGCAGCTTTCAGATCGCTTTGGCCCACCGGTTCCTGTTTAACTTTACAAAGAAAGTAGGAAGAGATTCGCGGGGCGTGCCATCTCACATATGCGGAAGAGAATGAGTATGCACGTCATCTGGCTTCGCGTTAACCGACTGTAGGTCTCAGAAGTCATCTTGGATGAATAATTTACAAGTAGTCTTCTACTCCTTATCGATACTCATGTGAGACGAGTAGATCTATCACAGGGAAGGGGAGCAGAACGCTGCAAGAGCTCGAGCTGCACACCGAGAGTGGCTCCATGGAACCAATTTGGTCTTTTGCTAAGGCGTGAGGCTTTAACGTTAGATCGTAGTTCTACGAGGTCGAGCTGTTGCTTTGCTTGTAGCTAGAAGCTGCTGTTTGTAACAGTTGTTAAATGAATGTGTGTGTTTGTAAAAGGTTGTTTTATTGGGTCCTTTAGTCTGACCCCAGGTCTTCTTTATATACTGTCCCGAATAACCCGATAAGGATACAGACTTTAAACAATCAAAATGGGTTTCGACTACTGCAATTGCACAAGGATTTGTTCTCCTTGACAATACAACAACTGAAATACCGTGGCTCTAGTTACAAATAGAATTAGCGGTAGGCCACTGGTATTAACTTACCGCTCATCGAAAACTTACTAGATTCTGATGCGAACTCATTTACTAAAGTCCACATGCATAAGTGAAACGACCTCACCACGCAGGACAGTGTTTCACCTGCCACTGTTACCTCAGGCCGAACCCGTAAAAACTTTATTTTTTGGGCCACTAGTATTGGCCCAAATGCTGCCCAAATCTATTAATTAATTAGTTCCAGACCTAACATTAATTGGGCTCAAACATTACCCCTTAGGCCTTGAGCGCGGCCCAATTCACAACGGTTGAGCGAGAAGGCCTAATTTTGTATGTTTCCCTGGTTCAAATTTTGAAACGGGGGCCTGTCATTTTAGTCGTTATCACCTCGTTCTTTAATGGGATGACGTTTCAGTCTGAAAGAACATTCACTTTCGTACTTCTATAAGACAGTGACAAGGACTACTCTTCGTCAATCATCGTCCTCAATCTTCTCTTTGTCTTCCCTTGCCTCCTCAGTCCCCGAACCTTATCAATAACAACCCACCACGCGACCAACCAATAACGCAGCTAACTTCACCTTGGCCCCAAAAACACCGGTCTCAGACCCAAACCTTAATAAAACAGACGTCATTGACTGGTCTAGTAGGTTCGAGCGTCTCCTAACCGTCCTCAGCCTGATTCCAACCCAGCCACTGTCACCGGTCATCCTCAATAATTATGCAGACCTGGTGCGCCTCCCGATCTTGGCTCATAGGCAGGAACTCGACGATTTCTCTTCTTGGGCTTCGCCTCGCTCTCACAACAAGATTCGCGTTGGTGAGTGGCCTAACGCCACCGCGGAGGAACGTGTGTGGTATGAATCGCGCCTCTGGACCGACAAACACATATGGGACGTAGTGGGTATCGCAGATGCGACTACCTTAAGCTTCTTACTACACCCTGCTACTGATAGCACTTCTTTCGCGATGACGACTTGTCTGTGGAACAACGCCATCAAAAATTTGGAATTCCCCTTCGCCCAAATGAGCATTACACTGCTGGACGTTCTAGCTATCACTGGTCTACCGATCCATTGCCGGCCTTATGCTTCGGGGGATTTCGCATACACCTATTTTGAGCGTAGTAGCAACTCTGAGATCTGGAAGTCACTGAAGTCCTCGTTCGCAACCTGGTACACGCACTTCATCCATTATGCAACCCAGCACGAAGAAGGTATTGCTTTCTTTGAGTACTGGTTAAACAAATTTATTTTATGTGATGGAGCCCACAAACAAGTGGAACAAATTAGCCGTGTCCCTCTACAATGAAGTAGAGATCGGTTTAGGACAACCCGTGCTTGCATCCTTGTACCGGGTCATTACTCTATGTTCCTTCCAGGTCCTTGTAGGGCCCTTATGGTTGTTGGACCTCTGGCTGCAACTGTACTTCCAGCAGTTTCGTCGCTCCCTACCAAGGATCAAAGGAGAAGAGACATTGTTGGGGTTCAATGTGAACTAGAATGCGCCTAACCAGTCCCCCATATCCTTTTATGCTAGCTTTGTCATTCTGTATAACCAGCTTGAGCCGCCGCCCACCATTGATCTATTGGCACACCACCACCACCCTACCAACCTGGACCATGGCTTCCCTCCTCACGAAAAATCCAACCAAGATGCACTGACCGTCTTCAGTAGAGCTGCATCCAGCATGGACTTGCACCACCCAGAAGCAGACGAAAGGTACGAGCTCTATGCGCCGAACCATTTCGCCCAACAGCTCGACTTTTTTCAAGGTATTCCATATCCCTTAGTGGGTTCGATCAACAAATACACCTCCTGACGGTGAACCGGCAAAATCTAGCGTCCTACTTAGATAAATTGCAGCTTTCTGATCGCTTTGGCCCACCGGGAGATTGTGCTCTCTTTCAGCACTGATCCGGAGTACCTTGCCTGGTGGTGGTCGCTTTTTGATAACGCCTGGCAATCCATCGATGAGGTCGTCTTTGCCGCTATCTACTCCTCTCTCTTCCTCTCATTGAGCAATGATGAGCAAAATATCATCAGTTGCCACCACAACCAACATGGAAGCGCGGCACCAGCCCTTGATTTCCAGCAACGCTGCTTAACATGCATCCCTATTCGAGAAGGTGGCCGCGAAGATGTATGTGTCTTGTATCTTTAATTAAGTCATACTACTCGTCTCTAGTTTGCATACTAACTTTGCTAACTCTGCTGGCGGGCCGCACCTCGCTGAAACCCGATAAGAGAAGCACCCCACCGACAAATCAATCGAGGGGAAATATCTAGCCCCCAGTGCGCCAACGGAAGACTCCGATGATGTTAAGTTGGCCACTCCTCTACGAATCTCGAGAGTAAGTTACTTTACTTAGCTCTTACCTTCTAACATGCAAACCTTGCACTTACCTTACTCATCTCCAGTCTTCAGGCGGACAAAGCTCCCATAAGCGTAGCTCATGTGACGAGGATGAAGAGGAGGTGGCGGAGGAACAAGCCTTCCAACAACAATTCGGATTGGTACTCCCTCACTATTTCCCGTTTTTTTTTCCAAACTTATACATCTTGCACTCTTTCTTACTTATACTCTCCATGTTCGTCAGCGTAACGTCCGTCCTCGTTTGGAGAAAATTGTCGACGCACTGTTGACTACTGAACTGGCCTTCGTGGAGGTCGATGTCGAACCAACACCGGCAGAATAAGTTCCCTCAGGCACTCCTGTAGACGTCATAGCCGAGGTGATAACTTCCTTTCTCTACGTTCGCTGAAAACATGGTGCCGCAACCTTCAGAAGCTACGGCCTAAGAATGGCTTGTTCATGAAGAAACCTTGCCGGAAAGGACTCAACAAGATATGTCACCTCTAGAACAAGACGAGCCGAAAGTGGTTATCATTGTGGAGCAAGAGACTTAGGATGTCCCTGCTGAGGTGGTTTTGGACACAGCCGCTATCGAACCGGTAAGTACCCTTTTCGATACTTAGTATTCTAATTAACCCATGCTTCGAGACCTGAATGTCTTTGTGCAGGAACCAATGGTGGTTGCGCTGCTTCCCCCAAGAGTGGCTGCATCGCCGTCGAGAGTGGAGCAAATCGAGCCCGAACCTGATGTAGTCGTGCCACCATCTCCGCGGGTGGAGCAAGCCATGACTGAACCCACCCCCGAGAGGCCATCGTCCATGGCCAACCGCGATGCTCTCCTTCGAGCCCAAGTAACTCTTCCTGTCAAGCCTAAACTGGTGAGCTTGGCTCGCAGGTTCTTCCACGGCCTTATGCATCAAAGACCATCGCTGGACACCTTTGCATTGGTTCGCCAAGTCCGCGAGATGCAAGGTGTGTTGGCACAATACTCTGCCGCCAACCAGAACTACCTCAACCAAACTCTAGAGCTTATTGACGTCGTGGAACTTCAGGCCCGCCGTGCCAAAGCCATTGGGCCGAGACCCTTGCAGAAGAGCATGTTCGGCGCGATCTCGAGAACTAGATGGTGACACATCTCACTGACCAGGAAGATATGTTTTCGTCACAAGATCGATATTGATCATAGTTTTAGCTCTTATAAATATAAGAATGCTTTAATAATGTATATTATAATTAGAAAATACAAAGATATAAGGAAATTCTATAAATAATACAATATATTATTATTGAATTGGAAGAATAAATATAATACTTATTGTTTTATAAAAGCATTTCCAACAATTCTTGTATAATTTCTCTATTATAAGAGAGGAAATCATAAAATCTCTATAAAGAAAAAGGGTCAACTCCAACAGCTCTTCTATTTTACTCTATGAAATTAAATTTTTTAATGTATAATTTAATGAACCTATATAATTATTATATATTTATTTAAATAAAAATCATATATTACATGTTTAATATTCTCAATCTTCTACTAGAGAGATATAATGACATTTTTTATTTTATTTTTAGGAGAAAGTGTGGATATAGAGTGAATTTTTAAAAAGTAAATAATAAATTTTAGAGATTTGTCTATAAAATATACAATTTAAGAATTTTATAGGTATAAATGATGTATTTCTCTCTATTTAGAAAGATGTTTTACATGAGATCTTAGAGTCAAAAACTGATGTTTTTTTTAAAATAAAAATAATTCTACTTTTCTATAACATGCTCTCATTGTATGTTTATCATTCAATAATTTAAAATAAACCAGGATCAATCGAGCAAATTTCAAAGTTTTAATAGGCTAACTCTATCAACTGCGTATATTCGGATGGAGATGCTAAAAAATGTCACAAAGAAAAGCTAAATTTCTTAAGCCCATGTTTATTTTTGTCGATTTAAGCTAGCTGAGTTGAGTAGGGTTGAAAATGGCTCTGTGGCGCCTTGCTCACATTCTCAAAACCCCAATTTCCTCATCCTCCAAAACCCTAAACTCTAACCCTTATCACACTCTCCTCTTCACCGCCCCATTCTCCACCTCCTTCCTCGTCACCAAAACGCCGAAGAAGTTGAAGAAGCGCCGCAAGAATCAAGACAGCCCGAGAACCAAGCCGGTCCAGACCCAACCTCGCGACGCCCATTTCCGCTTCCTCACCAAATCCAAGGACTACCTCTCCAAGCAGCCCCACCGCGTTCTCCGCCTCGACGACACCGGCAAGCTCCACCGCGAGCTCGGCTTCCCCCGCGGCCGCAAAGTCTCCAAGTCCCTCCAGCGCCACCCCTTGATCTTCATAAAGTAAAGCGAGCGAGTTTTAGCAGCAGCAGACGAGTATGGAGGCGATGGTGAAGAAATACCAGCAGAGGTTCAGGAAAGTTAGGGACGAGATGGAGACCTGGGCCGAGCTTCAGTCTCTTTTGACTTCACAGTTCAGAAACGCCTCCTCCATCATCCAGAGGTTGCAGGTTTCTTAGTCTTTCTCCTCTCTTCTTTTCTTTGATTTTTAATCTCTTAATTCTCGGATTAATCTTCGGGGTTTGATCAGGTGCTTCAAGATTCAAGCAACTATGGTGAGGGCTTGCGTGGAGTTGCCCATCTTCAAGAAGCCGTGCTGCTGAAGCAGATGGAGTCATTGCAAAAACTCTTACTTTCTATGAACAATACTTTGTAATTATCCATTTCTTCTTTCTTAAATTCTTTGATGCATTTTGACATTTTTACCGTGTTATATAATTTCTGTTCATTAAAATTGTATCTTTAAGAAATTTATAAAAAAAACTTGTGTTTATGATTTATCAGGGAACAGTTTCATGGTATTGTGTTGTCTCTTGGGAGGATTCATCGTGACGGTAGGCAGATGATAAAAGGTGGCTCTAGGCAGCTGAGTTTCAAACAACTGCAGCAGCGAGTTGGTGTGAAACCGAGTCTTGCAGATTGTGTAGATGGGCTCATGCTTCTTCAGGACATGCATTGCTCTGAGTATGTCAGCTTCTTTATGTTTTTGAATTCTGCATTGTTGGTTTACCAGAGAATAGACTTTAGTTAGTGAACAAACATGGATAGTTTAGGTCACTTTTGCGTAAATCAGTGTGTTATGTGTTGCAAATGAGACTTTAGCTCTTTGTAGTACTCGGAACGGCTGGTCTTATAGATTATCATTCTTGGCAACTTGGAGGTTGAGGCCTCTCATGAGTTCCTTGCTGAGCTCTAACCACGTTAGTATAGGTGGGAAAATCTGTGACAGCATTTTGATTCCTCAAAGAAGAGAAATAGCTGGGTTGAGAGTATGCGTGGAAAGTTGGAATTATCAAAAGCCCATGATAGAGTGAGATGGAATTTCCTCAAGGAAGCTGTGAAGGTGTTTGGCATTTTTGGTATCCCTTTACTGTTGATTATGAGAGTCAGGTAAGTGGAGAGCTTACTGGGGGCTTCATCCCTAGTAGAGAACTGAAGCATGGAGGTATGTACTTAGAGACCTTAGAGATCCTCCTACGATTCACTTTTCTCTGGCTTTTATCCCAAGGAAAAGTTCTTTAAAAGACAAGAGGGCTAGAAGAAACTTGACTGCCAACCCTCATGTCCTATCCATGTGAAACTTTCCACCACTTTTAAATTTTTTATGTTTTTATTGAGCAAAGTTGGCATTGAGTTGTATTACTATCTCTGCCAAAATTTGAATGTACTTATCTTCCAACTTCTACCAGCTGCAAATTGAAATCTGGTTTTGAGGTTTCCAATTCTGTTACTTGAAAATTTATCTTTGTTGTTGTCTTGTTGGTCAGCAGAGTTCAGGTGGAAACAGTTCCAAACTCCTTACTCCCCCAGATCATTGACTGAGTGTTTTAGTAAAAATGTTTAAAAGCCAATACAATGACCAATACTGGATGTCATTGTGTTTTAACAATTTATTTGCTTGGTTTCTTCCTACCTGAAAAATCTGTAAAAGTCGATGCCTATGTCCCTGTGGTTTTAAAACCAATTTGAATGGAGGTATTGGAGTTAGTAGTGACTTGATTTGAAGTTGTTGTGCTGACCGGAACCTGCACATTGACCATATAATTGTGGAATATGATTCCTTTCTTGTTGCATGTTTGATCAAAGGTCAATGGGATGAATATATTTGCTTGCTCAGAACTGTAGAAGATTGTGACTAAAGGCTTGCAAATGCTCCAATTGCAAATTTAGTATCTTAGGTGATGGGTCAACTCACTTGAGGCACCCTCTCGTCTTGAATAGGCACCTGCCATGCAAAATGTGTTTTAGGAAAACTTCAGAATGATAAAGGCCTATTATGTTATGAGAAAAACTACTGTCTTTGTTTTGGCCTTAAGATCCCCTTTAACACATGAGGTTTTGGAAAACAGTTTCAACCTACTTACTTCCCTGGATCAGTTATTGAAAGTTTCATTGATTGGTGCCCAAGACTATTACTAATATTCAATGTGATTGTGTTTTTAAGTATTCGCTTTGTCTTCCTACCTGAAGAATCATCAAAGATCAGTGCCATCTCCCTGTGGGTTTAGAGCCAAATAGACTGTAGGTTTTGGAGCTGGTGCAGCTTGATTTGAGGTAGTTCTGATGACTATACCATCAAATTTGATTATTAAATTGTGGAGTGTGATTCCCTCGTTGCAAGTTTGATCAAAGGTTAATGGGATGAACCCTTGCTGCTCTGACTGTAGAAGATTGTGACTAAAGGCATTTGAAAATGCTTCAATCTCCATCGATCATGTATGTTGAATGCAGCATCTTAGGTGATGGGTCCTCACACATGGGGGCAACCCTATTGTCTTGGGATGGCACGTGTGAGTGAAACCTGCAGAAAGTGTTTTAGGGCGGTCTTCTGGATGATAACGAGGGCTTTTTAAGGCCCAGAATAGTATGTTAATTTGTCTTGGTTTTGCCTTTGAGTGGCTCTTTAACCCAAGAAAACAATATATACCGAGAAAACATCATATATCTGAGGTTTTAACACACATCTTCTTCATGCTCTCTCTCTCACACACACACACACCAACTAACTGACCTTTATGCCTTTAACATAGTTGGTCACTAATATACTCTTTATTCCCCTTATCAGGTACCTTTTAAAGTCATCAGTGGTTTCAGCACTATCAGAACTTACATTGAAACCCAGGTGTGTGAAGTCCTTACTCTATAAGAATAGCTGTTTACCGTATGATTTCGTTTAGGACATTTAGTGTCTCAAATATGAGGGCATTATCTGGTACATTAGATCAGTAATTGGGATATATACTCTGTATAGCTTACTGTCATTCTGTCTTAACATGTTAACACAACCAAAAATACCTGCCCCCTCCCCTCAAAACAGCCCACCATTTGTTTTATCTCCCCTTTCCCAATTCTCCTTATTGGACTTTCAGTGGCGTAGTCTCTGCAGATATGTATGTCATTTTGTAACATGGCTATACCATCATCTCTCTCTCTTTTTGCCCATGATGTTTATGGTTTCTTATATCTTACTGTTTATGTACTTATCCTTGATTATAACCTTTTCAGTGCCAGTGATCTGGGTTCCCTCCAGCAATTCTTGATTGATCAGCCCAACATCCCCAAGGAGGAAGGTAAGAAAAGCTGTTTAGTCTTCAATTGGTGACAGACTTTTTCTGCTATATTATATCATTGCTTGAGCCAATTTAACTCTGTAAAACGTTGTTTCATGCTTGTCTATGATTTGTGGTCTCAACAAACTGTAAATTCCATGTGGTTAATTTTTTTTATATAGTAATTGATCGGCTTAGTATGACATTTAGTAAATACTGAACTAATGCTCTGACTGACAAGCATTTCTTTTTCTTCCTTGCAGTTCAGTTCATCTTTGATATCATATTTGCTGAAGAAATTTGTTGATCTTTTTTTTGTGTGAAATGGGCTGCAAATTTTCCCTACTCTGAAATGGAAACCATTTTGAAAGCAGGAACATCTAGGTTTCAAAGAGCGATGAGGAAAGGAATGATAATTGGATTTTTGTATTCTGGTACTGAGAATTCCACAAGTGCTAGCAACATTCGTCTCTAGAAGTGCACAAGACCAAGACGCAGAATGCAAGCAGTTAAACTTGTGAGAAGGGAATTTTTATACTTTTTCTTTCTTCATCGAGTCCAAGTTACATTGACCAATAGAGCTTTCCATTCACTGAAATCTGTAGTGCACTATTATTTATACTCGAGGCCAAAATCTTCAAAGCTGTTTGATTTGACCCTCTGGTCCTGCCGTCCAGAGTACACGGTTTTCCTTTTCAGATTTTAGCTTTTACTTCTACATTAGAGAATAAGATTCAACTATTAGACTTGGAAATAGACAGGGACATCTTGTTTCCTACCCAATCTTAGCTAGTACTTGTGACACTGGATGTATGATCAAATTTCATGGTAATTTCTAGATTTCCAACAACTCCCATCTCTTGTCTGTGATAGTAGTAAGTTATACTAGTTAGAAATAAATAGAAAACTGAATTCCTTGTCACCAGCCGGGTCTGATAGAAACACTGAGCTTTTGGTTTGTGTCAGGCAATGCATCATTCACTTTCAATATGGTATATAACTGTATAAGAGATTTGTGGATATTCATAAAATTGCTCGGAGACTCGAATCAGACTAGATTACCATGCGTAGGATCAGTGATCGAGAAAGCTATCACCATGCTTTTAGAGGGAGCACCACCCCGCACCGGTGAGTCAGTTTTTGAGGAAGCAACTTATTTTTCGAGTTACCAAAATAGAGTGAGACGTTTATCAAACATTTTTTTTAAAAAGAGAATCAAAGAATTTTTTATTTATTTTCGTGATGACTCGAATATATAACTTCATCAATAAATAGTAAATGCGTTTATTGATGTGAGTAACACTAATTGACTAAACACTAATTGATGTTAATTCCTTTAAAATGAGTAACCGGAGGCGACGTCGTTTCAATATATTTTTTTCGTTTAACCGGGGTAGTTAAGAACAGTTGGCACCGCGTGCGGGTAAGTGTGGGGTCAGGCGGCTGGTGAAACTGGGAGTTTGATTCACTGTGTTTTGTAGACGACTATTCTCTCAGTCAACCAACTTTCTCTCTCTAAAACAACTCACAAATGATTTCTTCTTTTTCTTCTCTCCTTCCTTGTTGTTGTTGCCCTCCTCTTCCCCTTTTGTGTTTGTTTGGGTTTTGCCTCAAATCTCAACCCAAACTTGTATATCATCGCAAACTCTTGAACAGAATCAAACAAAACCCTGGTTCGGTTTCTCTCTTCCGTGGAACAACATGAGCTGCTTTATATGCTCTTCTGCTTTCATCTCTGCACTTATACTCAGATGACCTGAATTGGGATTCAATTGGGCCTCACCAGCTTTGACTACAAGTCTCTGTAAACAAAACAAAGGTGTGCTTCTTCTTTGATTGTAGCTCTACTTGATTGAAGCATGTGTTATGTTGTAATTAGATTACCTGAAACAAGGAGACTACTTTGACCAATCCGTATCCACCCTTTGTTTTAAGATTTAGATTTGCCGTGTTGTTGTGCTTCATCTCATTCCATTGTGGGTTTGATCGATGCTTCTTATACCACTTTTTATTCAGTGGGAATCATTTTTATTGTTTCCTAGGAGATGACATCAAGCGCTTGATTGATTATTTCCCAGTTACATTTTGATGGTCTACCATAAATTAGGATACTGAAGTTTGAGTCTAAACTCTAATAGGGTATTGCTTGCTTAAGTTGCATCCCTTTATACTTTTTATCTGTAATGTTCGTTTAAGTACCTCAAACTTGGATCACTTCTCACTCATTTCTTGTAAGTGTCTATTAGTTTCAAATTGATTAAGTTGTATTGAGTAATTTACAACTGGGTTTATCTGTGTATTATATTGGTATGTTGCAGTTGGTGATTAGCGGAGATGTCTGGGAATTATGACACCGGAAGCCAGTCAGATGACAGCTATAGATTTGAGAGACTGCACATTGAGCCTATTTATGATTCATTCTTTTGCCCTTTAACCAAGCAAGTTATGCGCGACCCCGTTACGCTAGAAAATGGGCAAACGTTTGAACGCGAAGCAATTGAAAAGTGGTTCAGGGAGTGCAGGGAGAGTGGAAGGAGCTTACAGTGCCCACTCACACTTAAAGATCTAAAAAGTACTGAGTTGAAGCCTAGCATAGCTTTGCGAAACACCATTGAAGAGTGGAGTGCTAGGAATGAAGCCGCTCAGCTTGATATGGCTCGTAAATCACTAAATTTGAGCAGTTCAGAAGGAGATATTCTTTTGGCCTTGGACTTTGTCCAGCAAATCTGCAAGAAAAGCAGGTCAAATAAGCACATTGCACGAAATGCAGGACTATTGCCCATGATCATTGATATGATGAAGAGCAGCAGTCGTAGAGTTAGGTGTAAATCTTTGGACACCCTAAGAGTTGTTGCCGAGGACGATTCCGAAAATAAGGTAAGGTAGTTCTGTACATTTCACTTTTCTTCTTTTCTAAATAATTTTTTCTGGTTTCCTTGTATATTTGCTGTAATAGAGCCTCTTATTGAATTTTCATTGGTCATAGGAACTAATGGCAGATGGGGACACTGTACGCTCAATAGTGAAGTTCTTATCTGAGCAATCTAAAGAGAGGGAGGAAGCTGTCTCTTTGCTATATGAACTATCCAAATCTGAAGCCCTTTGTGAGAAGATTGGTTCAATTCCCGGAGCAATTCTTATGTTGGTTGGAATGCAAAGCAGCAAGTCAGATAACATTTTGACTGTTGAGAAAGCTGATAAAACACTAGAGAATCTGGAGAAGTGTGAGAACAACGTGCTACAGATGGCTGAAAATGGTAGACTGCAGCCTCTTCTGACACAAATTCTTGAAGGTACCTGCACTTCTCTTATACTAGATGCTTTTTCTCAATGTGTTTCTAAACCAGGACAACAAGGAGGCAAAATACTTCTCTCACAGTAAACAGGCCATAGCTCCTGTTGCATTCAGAAGAAAACTAAAAATTCCTTGATTTTGAATATCATTCTTCTTATGGGAAAAACTTTCCATTAGATTTACTGTAATACTTCTGTAACTGTCCATTTCCTAACTTCTTGGTCTAACTACTGTGCAAATTATTACATCTCTTCATATCTTACTAAGTACTCCGGTGTTATATTTATTGAGGATTATTTGAAAATTTGTCTGACTAATGGTTTAACTTTGAGCTGTACTTGTTCATTCATTTTTTTTGGGTAATTTAAACCAGGATACTCCTGTTTTATCTTCCTCATTGTCTGTTTCTCTCCTTGATATGTGAAGCATCAACTTGTTTCCTTAATTGTGATTGTAGGCCCTCCAGAAACTAAGTTAGCAATGTCTAATTTCCTTGGCGATCTAGTTTTGGACAATGATGTAAAGGTCCTAGTGGCTAAAAGTCTGGGTTCATCTTTGATCAATATTATGAGAAGTGGTAATATGCAGTCAAGAGAAGCTGCCTTGAAAGCTCTAAACCAAATTTCTTCTTGTGAGGCAAGTGCCAAGGTACTGATAGAGGCAGGGATACTTCCGTCTCTAGTCAAAGACCTCTTTACTGTTGGCCCTCATCAGCTTCCTATGCGACTTAAAGAGGTTGCTGCAACAATTCTTGCTAATATTGTTATCTCAGACTACGACTTTGATTCCATATTAGTTGGACCCAATGACCAAACGCTAGTCTCAGAAGACATAGTCCATAACCTGCTACATCTAATTAGCAACACAGGACCAGCAATCTCATGCAAGCTTCTCCAGGTTCTTGTTGGACTCACTAGCTCTCCCTCTACAGTTCTGAGTGTTGTTTCTGCCATAAAAAGCTCTGGCGCCATTATTAGTTTGGTCCAGTTTATTGAAGCTCCACAAAGGGAGTTGCGTTTGGCTTCCATTAAGCTTCTCCACAACCTCTCCCCACACTTGGGTCAGGAACTAGCCGACGCTGTACGTGGCACAGTGGGCCAACTTGGCAGCCTAATTAAAGTCATATCAGAAAATATTTCAATCACTGAAGAGCAAGCAGCGGCCATTGGCCTCTTAGCTGAACTTCCAGAGAGGGATCTGGGACTTGCCCGACAAATGCTAGATGAAGGTGCCTTCCAGCTGGTGTTTTCCAGAGTAGTGAAGATACGACAAGGAGGGACTAAGGGGGGCCGCTTTGTCACACCTTTTTTAGAAGGCCTTGTACGGGTTCTAGCAAGGGTTACTCTTGTGTTGGCTGATGAGCAAGCTGCAGTTGCACTCTGCCGTGAGCTTAATGTTACTGCCCTTTTCATTGAACTTCTTCAATCCAATGGACTGGACAATGTGCAAATGAGTTCTGCTGCAGCATTGGAGAACTTATCACAAGAATCCAAAAATTTGACAAGGTTTCCCGAGTTGCCTACCCCTGGTGTTTGTGGTTTAATTTTCCCATGCTTTAGTAAGAAACCTACCATAAATGGACTATGTCGGCTTCACCGTGGGATGTGCTCGCTTAGAGAAAGTTTTTGTCTCTTGGAAGGACAGGCTGTGGACAAACTGGTAGCTCTTCTTGACCACACAAATGAGAAGGTGGTTGAAGCAGTCCTTGCGGCATTGTCTACTTTGTTGGATGATGGTGTTGATCTTGAACAAGGGGTTTTGGTGTTGTGTGAAGCAGAGGGAGTCAGACCCATTCTGGATGTGTTGTTAGAGAAACGGACAGAGAATCTGAGGAGGAGAGCAGTTTGGGTAGTTGAGAGACTGTTGCGGAGTGATGAGATAGCCTATGAAGTATCTGGAGATCCAAATGTGAGTACTGCACTTGTTGATGCATTCCAGCATGGTGACTTTCGAACCCGACAGATTGCGGAACGTGCTCTAAAGCATGTTGACAGGTTACCAAACTTCTCTGGAGTGTTTCCAAGTGCAGGATAGCAAGCTTCTAGTGGTTTGTTGTGGTTTGCAAAGCTGCAATGGGAGGGTATATATCGCTGTATACAGATTTTCATTTGTTTTCAAAGTTCATTTGTTCTCGAGGAAATAACCATCAACTTTGGTTTTTGTTCATGAACTGCATCTTGTGTAGCATTGGAGAATTTGGGGGGTATTCATCTCTCATTGGTTTAAGAGTTTTGTATTGTTTTGAGATAATTTCTTTTAGTAGGTTGAATATTATTGGCATACCATGCTTGAACGCTGTTCTTCTCCTCCCCATGTCACCAATGCATGCTTGATGCTTCTCTTTAATGCTGTCATATTCTTTTTGCTTGTGACCAAAAACAAGATCCTCAAATGAAAGTCCAAAATTCTTGTATGCATCAAGATGTAAGTAAACCAAATATTTATTAGAAAATCTCAACCGTTAATAGTTACATTTAATTTTTATTTAAAATAAATAAATAATGTCATAAATGTAATCTAACCGTTTTTTAAGTCGGTTTTAAGTGCACCACAACCCCACCATTTGAATCACAAGCAATTGCCGATATTCTATATAAAAGAGTATTTATTCGAATGGCAATCATAGGTAGTGCAATCCATCTTAAGGCGAGGCGAGGCGAGGCGACTGAGTATGGTGTTGCAATTGTCTTGGAATGAGAATCCTATGCTTGCTTGCCGCAATAAACTCATTTGCTGCACACGACAAGATGACAGCCATCCTGATAGACAATGCATCTATGTTTCGAGCATCGCCACAGAAAGACAGATACACGTGTAGCAAAATCAGTCGATTCTCTAACTGATACACACATAGTAAATTGTAAAAAGAAAAAAATGATATGGAGAGGGCTTTTATAAGAGAAAGGATGAGCAAACCAAGTACTTAGAGCATCTGCATTGGTGGAGCAAATGACACGAGCAACCGGAGGGACCCGTCAAAAATAACACGAGCAGTGACAAAATCTCGTGCAGCAGTGGAAAGGGAGGGAGCTGATCGGTCGTTGACCGAGGTGGCGAGCTCAAGCACGAGTAAGGATTGCTCGTCAGAGAGGAGGTGCTTTGGTGGAGCGCACTCACGTGGGTGAAGCCAGAGTTTTTTTTTAATTTAAATTACACACACCAATGAAGGCTCGTCACGTAGGCCTGTTGTCTGCCAATACTCTCCCAACCGTCAAGTTGATATGGGCTATCCATTTTGATTCGATAAATCAATCGGACAGCCTAGATTCGTTTGCAACGACTAGGAATAAAACATAATTAATTAAAATCAAACAACATAAAATGCAAATACACATTATTCAAAGATACAAACGATTCGTATCGTCCCCAAATTGACTGAAAATCAATCAAAGAAATATATTTTTTTTAAAAAAAATTAATTAATGAACAGTAATAAGAGGTGCTATTTTTTACACAGCTGCACGAAAAACATGAACTGCAACTCCTATTCCTCAAATAGTGTTTGCACCTCCTCAAATAGGAGGAGCAAGCCTCCTATACCGGTGCAGATGCTCTTACAGTCTAAGGACTTGTCAGAGGGCGTGTTCAATTGATTCATCATGATGCAAACACGTATGACACTCAATAGAGGTCGCAATGTGTCTTCTATTAGACAAATACAATTACCAATATCCCTTCTAACAATTTGGCATCGAATGTTAAAAATGTAAGAGCATGCCCAACAACTTCCTTATTTTATTGGTATTCTCAATTTTAGGAAATTTTTGACTGTTTTTTGAGTCCAGCAGCTTTCCTATCTCATTCCCTAAAATGAGGATGGAAAAGAAAGAGAAGCACCCCTTCCTCATATTTGGAGCAAAAGATTATTTTTCTAAAATTAAATGTTTCACATGTTTCAATAAAAAATTATCAAATATATAATATTTTATTGAGTTCGTTATTATTAATATAAAGAATATATAATTTTTTTGATATAATTAATAATGATTTAGTTTATTTTATTGTTGTAATAAATGTCAAAATCTCTATAATAGGGAAACTATTGGAGTTGAAGCAAATTTTTTTGGAGATTTTGGATTTTTCTTTTCCATTTTAGAGAAATTTTAGTAAAGTTGTTGGACATCCTCTAACACCTATAATTCGTAATTGAAATTAACAGATATTTCAAAGACAAAACAAAATTGAAATTAACAGTGTTTTAAACTGATGTCTGTATACAATCAACCAACCTTGTACCAGATACCAATATCCTACAGTGAAAAGGCAAGTGCCAGAAAATATTGGTACTTTATTGCAAGAAATCCTTCAATAAAAATTGGATTAATTATAAAAAATTACTTGAACTATAATTTTTTTTTTTTCATTTTCATCATACCTAACTATCAAAAACTTGCATTTACATACCTAAAGTTTCATTCCGTTAGCATTTTGATACACTGACAACTAACACCGTTAAAATTTGATAATACTTGAGGGTGTTTATGTAAATTCTCAATATCTTTATAATTGATGAAATAAAAAATGATGCATTGAATTTTTTATTTAAAATTAAATAATTTTCATTGCTATTGTTCAAACTCGAAAACACCATTTCTTCACCTAAATCAATGGATTATTGTGATCACGGACTAAATTATCCACGATATATCCTTGATATTTTCTAGAACTTTCGGTTTTTACAAGCATCCATATTAATTTCCATATATTTCGATATTTTATATTAATTCTATTTGTGACCAAATATACCAATTTTATATAAAGTTTGATAAAATTTTCATAGATATTCGATTTTTCTTAATATTTCAATCGATTTTTTAACCACTTATATTTCCATGATCGTTGATATTTTAGTACTTGATTGTGATTGTTTATTCTTATTGACTTGTAATTTATCTAATTATAATGAATTCAGTTGTAATGTTTTATTTTATTTTATTTTTTCTTAACATGTAAGTATATATATATATATAAGGCCGGATCTGAAGCGCACGTCCGCGCACTTTGTTCAAGTGCGCACAGTCCGCGTGTTGTCATCTGCATCGTCCGCTTCCTTTCTCTTTTTCTTCCAGCTACACCGAAATGATGACATGTAACCGTCCGCACGATGCACATCCGTTCTACTAACATTTATCACCATATTGTTACAAAAACAAATATTTAATTTTACAGTTTTCTAAAGAAACTCCACAGAAATCTATCACCAACGTACACATCAACTGTAGCCAAAGAATATAGGACACACAAGGATACGCCCCAAAATGTTGGGCTCTTGGATTTGCCAGCAGCATGTAGCAAAATGGTGTTGTGAGAGAGGTCATGATCACCATTCATGTGTGTAATTTTCTGTTTCTGTGAGTTGGAACATACAGAGGATACAGTCATCTGTAATTTACAGATGTAGCACAGCCATCGATTTTGTCATGCAGGAAGAAGCATCCAGTTCTCGCGTAACATGGTTCCTTGAGATATGACTCCATTCATCCCCATGTCAGACACATCACATACGGTGAAAAAAATCCAAAACTTGACCAAATATTTTGAACATCTCAATGCTATCAGATTTCCATCTGCAATGAACCCAGCAATCCAATCCATTGGAGCATCAGGATGCACAGAAACCTCATACCAGTTAAGATACATGAGATCTAGCTCCCATAATTTTCTTACAGCCTTATTTCTCAGCCCTATTTGACCATCCCCTTCAAACAGAGAGCATGAACTGCCGGCCATTACAAGATACCATTTTTTGGGTAATATTCATGACCATGGCGGGAAGGGACTGGTTTGGATCCCAGACCAGAAACCCGTTCAATGTCATATCCTGCGAGTTTGCCATTGTCAGAATAGACATAAAACATGCCATTACAAACAACCCAAAAGCAATGACCCCAAAGTCCAAAAGGCAACCTTTGAATTTTTGTCCATTTATTTGATACAGAATCATATATCTCTCCAGAATCCAAAGGCTCATCCCATTGTCCAAGAGCACCTACAGCAAAGTGCACAAATCTTCTATAACTCTTCATGCCTGAGTGATCATTTTTATGTTGAGGAAATTAGAGAAAACCCCAAATTATTAGACATTTTTTTTAAAATAAACCCATACATATTTTTCTTTCATTTTACACCCACTCCACATATATAAACTTCTTATATAGAGCATATTGTTATAGGATATTTAATATATATGTGTGTCTTGGTTCATGCCTTGTATATGGGCTTTATGTAGTAATTCATGTTGTAATAGGGTTTTTCACATATCCATGTAATAGGCTCATTGGCCCATGTAATAGGCTCATTGGCCCATGTAATAGGCTCATTGGCCCATGTAATAGTCCAAGAGGCCCATATATTTGTCTATATAAAGGGCATCATTCTATCAATAAGAAAAAGAGAATTCATTCTCTCAATATTATTCTACAACACGTTATCAGACACTTAGCTCTAACCCTAAAAAGAGCAAGTAGGCCGAGACAAAAAGAGGAAAAATACTGTCGCGCGCACCGTTGGGCACCACCGTGCACTGCCGCGCACCACCTTTGCGCACCATCTGCACACCGCTGCGCACCTTCTGGGCACCGCTGCATGCCCCCTGGGCACCGCAGCGCACCCCCTGTGCACCTACTGCGCACCCGCGCATCAAGAAACCCTAAAATCTGCCTCAGAGTTCAAACGCCAATATCGACAGAATAAATTCTGAATTGGATTTCGTCACCAACAGAGAACTTGAATATATTGTTCTTACGATTCCGACGCCACTGTCCTCAGTCCAAGAATCGGTCGGGAAGGCACCGAACCGGCAGCCGGAATCACCAGACCGGCCAAAATGTTCAAGAAACCTGTTTGGGCACTTGCTGAACTTCGATTTCCGTGAAATTTGGAGAGGTTATGCACAAGGATGTCAAGATTTTTCAGTCAAAAGAGAACCCCCAGAACCGGAGTAAAAGTGGGTGAACCGGTCCTCCCAATGACTGCAACGTGCATGAGAATCACTTTTCCTTGAGAAAACGGGTTGTATTCCTAGTTTCTCTTTGAATCCTCCATATGGTTTATGTTTTTTAACATTTTGCTACTGTTTTATGGCAAGTTTAACTAACCATATGATTTTCATGTGTTTCATGGCCTCCACATGCGACAATTCAAGATGGAATTATGCGAACGATCGCCGAACGCGCATGGATTTGAGCATTGAAGTATGAAGCAGCTCATGTAAATGTAGTCTATTTGGTTACATTTGAGTAATTTCAAAGTTCAATAACCTCGGGGAGGATAAAATTCGCTCCTCCATTCTTCATCCTCATTCTATGTTTGGGACGTTTGTCTTTGCAGGTTATTATGGAAATTCTAAAACATATGTGCATTTGGCTACCGACACCACTAGCCCACATGTTGCTCGCTGTGCGCTGCTGCCGAGCACTGTGTCCTGGCACACGTGCGTTGCTGCCAAGTGATGTGCTCTGGCGCGCGCACCTACTGACCGCTGTGCTGCCGTGTGCACCTACTGAATGTTGTGCTGTCGTGTGCACCTGTTGAACACTGTTGCAAGGGTTTGCCCCTGTGCACGTGTGCGCTGTTTCCGGGCACCGTATGTGCACCTGCCCCTGTGCGCGTGCACGCTGCTGCCAGGGCTTGCCCCTGTGCATGCGTGCGCTGCTGCCGAGCACCGTATGTGCACCTGCCTAGGCGTTGCCGTGCGCTACTGCCAGGCACTATAAGTGCACATGGCTACCAGTTGCTGAAGCCCTGCGCAGTAATTGCTATGCACTGTCGAGCTCTGACTGCCGATTGCTACCGAGCGCTGCCTAGGGTAGCTGCCGAGCACTAGTTGCCGAGTGACAATCACTAGATGTTTTTAGGTCCACGTTGTGAGGTATCCAACGTTGGTTTTGTGTTATGCTATTAAAGAGAGTTCAGAATTTGAGAATCATCTCATTCCTTGAACCCGCGTTGTGTTTGGTCAACGTTAGCAAAATTTCTCCAGGTAGAAGTCCCATTGAGAACATGGTAGGAGAATCAGCTACCGGTGTAGGATGCCCAGCGTCTAGTTGCAGAGCACCACCGCCAAGCTGCAGAGCAAAGGCTGCCCAGCTGCCGAGCGCCCAGCTGTCGAGCGCCTAGTGCCTAGCTACAGATGCATAGCTGCCGAGTGCTAGTTTCCAACCACTGAGCACCTAGCTATCGAGCATGAACTAGATTTTGCTCGAAGATTTAATCACTGCTTCCTACGCTGACACTCTAACCCATAAAGCGAGATGACCACTCTCGAGTCTCAATAGTTTGGTATTGTATACATGAACGAGGAAATTTGCCGCTCACTTACATATTGACTCTTGAACGCCGCTCTAAGTCTCTAACAGAGATTAGAAGCTGAGCAACACTGTTTTATGCTAAAGGCATGCAGCTATTGAGTGCTGCCTAGGAGTTATTGAGCGCTACAACAAGCTACGGCATGGTTACCGAGCTGCCGTGCACGCTGTCGAGCCTATGTGCACCTGGGTGCCAGTTGCAGATAGTCACACATCTGTTGCTAACCTTGTATGCAAGCTGCTGTCCCTTGATTGTTTTTACCAATATTGTGTGTCAGTTGACGCCCCTGTGTGTCAGTTGCTTCATGTTGTATGAGGAATGCCACTAATTATTTGTCAGATGTCGATAGTTATGTGTTTGTTGCTTTGTGCTCTACACATGAACTATCGTGCACTGTGCATGAGGTGTTGAGCACTAAGCACCAAATGTTAGTACTGAACACAAGGAATCGTGCACTGATCACCAATGGTTGTGCACTTACATCAAGGACAAGCACTAAGTGAGCTACATAGCACATAACACTCGAGAACGTGCACAGGACACCGACTGCCGAGCACTGGGCACCAGGGCCGAGCTCTGTGCAGCAGTTGCCGAAGCTCTGTGCACCTCATTCTGTGCACTTGAGACAAGCTGCCGAGCCCCTTACTGCCCCATACCGTACGCCATGGGCGCTAGCGGATGTGCAGCCACAGAATGTTGCCGAGTGCTCAGTACACCGGCATATGCGTGGCTCCTCATGCACTACCAAATATTGTCAAGTGCTTAGTGCAATGGCATATGTGTAGGTGCAATGCGCTGCCGAATGTTTCTGAGTGCCTAGTGCATTGGCATACGTGCAAGCTGCAAAGATGGGCAACCAAAAACAAAAACAGTGAATCTGTCACTTTCTATACAGTAACTTCCGAAGAGCTTTGTGAACAGGTCCGGATGAACTAGAAAGCAAAGCATATATCACAAGAAAGCTACGTCTGTTTAGTTTCCAACGGTTTTCGCGGTTCGTTCATATCTGTTCTAACGAAGGAGTTATGATTGTTTTAGTGAGCAAATGTCATACTGCCAGGAATTCTGCAATGCACACGGTTGCCTTCGATTGTTGCCTTCGGTCTTTATGTCTTTTTCTCACGTATCTACCTTGTTCGATAGGTATGTTACGTGGAGAAATTGAGTACCTTGTAGACGGTGGGACTACCCACACAATCTTGAGCAAAGGTCATGTTACTAGGAAATTTGTTGCATACGGGTTTGCATTTGTGCACCTTGTCATGTGCCTATTTCCTCATGATAGCTCTAGACATCCCAGTTGTAGATCCTAAGATCACCGGTTCATGATTGTCAAGCTCACTTGTAAGAATGAGTGCATACAACAAACGTACAAAAGGGTGTACGGAATATCAAATGGATGCCTCTAACATTTGACGTCATGAAGGACTCTTTGATTTTGTCCAAGCTAAATGAGACCTCGATGAAATCGTTGGTTTGATAAGTGTATTCACACTATGACATGATCATGCACAGCCTTATGAAGGTGTGCCGATGTTCGTGGTTTAGTCTTCATGTACAGCAGATTTTCCATCATCGGATGACGTGGTTAACCTCGGCAAACGTTACCTACTCCCTTGATTTTGGATCCCCCATGATGCTGTTACCAAATGCCGTCCTTCATGGACATTGAAGACTTGTAATGCCATATGAACGCTTTACTTTTGTCCGAGGATGAATCCTGCGATGCCACTTTAAAGTTGAAAACTTCATCATGTCAAAATCTGCGAACATAGTAAGTTGAACATACTGTATTGTAACTTCGTCAGAGTTTTCTGAACGGCTCCAGATGAACTTGAAGCTTTATTTTATATCATTGGAAAGCTATTGATTCTAGTTTCCAGTGGTTTAAGCAGCTCGTTTATGGCTGTCCCAAAGAAAGAGTTATGGCAGTTTAAGTGCATACAGGTCATGATGTCAGATGACAGATTATATCCTACTGTCCCTTAACTTCGTCAGAGCCCCCAGATCAACTCCGGATGAACTGGAATGCAATATTTATATCATTGGAAAGCTATGTGAATCTAGTTTCCAATGGTTCAAGCGGTTCATTCATATCCATCCAGACAAGAGAGTTATGGCCGTTATAGTGAGTATAGGTCATACTGCACGTAAACTACATACTCTTCGCAGATTGTGAATTCTTTTTGTGACTAAGTTTGATTGGATCTTCACCATCATTTATGACATGGTTGAATCAAATATTGATGCCTTCGGCTCGATGATCCAAGTCACAAATGCCCTCCTTATGGTGAGAGAGACAATCGAACATTGAAGTGTGTTATGAACATACACACCAACGATTATCGTGATGAGAATGATTGAGACTTTTATGTATAATTCTCATGAGTGTCGATTGAGAGCATCATGGAGAAGAGCATGAGTGCTAAGATGTCGCCAATAAGTAGATTTGAGACAATTGACTCAGACAAGCTATGACATTTTGGTCATACCGGGAGAGATATGCGAGCCAGAATTGTTTGATATTCTTGGGCGTCCATTCCCCGATAACAAGGAAATACGTCATGATTGTATGTTGAGTTTGTGCACCGACATGATGTCCTCGGCAACTGCACAGTACTCATGTTTTCGTTGTGTAAGGCTTGTTCTTTATCTAAATAAGGTGAAATAACCTCTTATGCTATGTCACAAAAGATATAATTCATATTGAAAATCTAAAGAGAGATTATGTAGACCAATGCAACCAACGTATGGATACCGTATACGCTTTTATGGTGTTGGTTGAAGGGCTAACACACTAGTCATGTGTTGCACCATCGTTTACCACATGTTGCTTATGTATCTATGGGCTCACTACTCATCCCTGAAGAGGGACATGCAGACATGTATTAATTCATCCACGACTTACCATCATTGCATTGATGCATGACAGCTCATAACTGTGTGCTAGGATTGTCACGAAGTTGTAATCCTTGAACTCGGCAGGATAGTAACGGATCTCCAAGCCTTGAGTTCCACAATGTGCCAAATTGCACTGCCGCAGTGCCCAATGATGATGTGTCGCATGAGATGAATATGTTCTAAGATTGGATAGGAGTCACTTTGGTGCTCTCCACCTTAAGCTCCTTTACAGACGATCTCTTTAGCCACTATACTGTGAATTGTCACTTTGAGACTGTATTCCCGCTGTTAGGGGGAGATACGAACACCAAGGTTCAAGTGGGAACGACGTGAATGTCGTGGTTGGTCACCATTAAGTCTCAACATGATCCTCATAGAACTATAGTGATGAGATCAATGCTGCATATGTCTGTAAGGAATGATGTCCTACCAAGAGGACATGACTCGACCATATTGAGGTGGTCTTGATGCCATGGCTCGGCCATATTGAGATGGTCTTGATGATATCACTTTGTGTGGTGATATGAGGGCGCCATAATATGGTAACATTGTGTCCTAGGCCTTGTGGCTCCCTGAAGGTTAGGTTGAGACCCTTAGGTTCGATATACACTTGCACTGAGAGAGAAAGTGAGTTTGGCACTACTGGTCCATTGATCAGTGATACTCACTTCGTCTCATTTTAGTCTGAATTGTGACTATCGTTGGGGGACGCCTCAATGTCAAATCCAATTCATAGAAAGAGATCTCTATAATAGATCTCTATAATGACTACACTAGTGTATATGAGGACGTGAGATGATGAGTTTATCGAACCACACGTTTGTTGATATGTCGACAAAGTGTATTGACCTAAAATGAAAAGATGCAACCCAGACAAATGGATAGGTCCTTGGGCAGGTGTTACCGACACCGCAAGCGTAAAGCCTATTAAGTAAACCTTTGAGAGTTAGAGTAGTGAGAACAAGAGTCTTAGACTCCCTTATGGCGCAAGGTTTGTCACAAACACGCACTGAGATCGACTACGATGAGAAGTACTCTCGTAATGGATGTTATTGCATTCCACTACCTTTGTCAGTTTGGTAGTTCCCCAATAACTGTACATGCAGCCCTATGAATATGATCATAGTGATGCCTCTATAGGATCAGAGATATGCATGAAGATCTTAAATAGACTTCATAATCCAAATCAAGTGGAGCTTGCGTTGACCAAGTGTTTTGGACGCGTAATACATGACTCCTTGATTTCGGATGGGATATGATGAATAATGCCATTGCATATTGATTCCAGATGATCACAGTATATGCTGGATATCTGATGATTGAATGAAAAGTATCTTGAGAAAGACACAATCTTGTATTGAAGTCGATCGATTGTGTATTGATGATGTATTTCCATCAATCGGCTTAGGTCCTCTGAAGAAGAGTGGAACCTTCATATGCTCCCATGATTAGTCAAGGTATTTACTCCACGAGAGAGTGATCCGTTTAAAGAAAGACTTGACCTCACCTCCACTCGTTATAAAGCTAAATAGCTTTGCTCCCGCGCAATGCCAATGATATGGCAAATGACATCACTTGAATACTCTAAGAGTATCTGACATATTTAATCCTTATGGCATGAGAGAAAGGTTGTTACGTATGTCATCGCTAGCCATGCATGAATCGAGATGCATTGGAAGCAGAAGTCAAAGTCTAGTGCAACAAGGAAAAAAGAAGAAGCCCAATCTGATATGGACAAGGAATTGCAGCTGAATTTGCTAGGGTTTTCCCCCTATAAATACACATGTATAGTTCAGTTGTAGGGTGTCAATTTTATCTAAGCCATAGCATAGCCAAGCTCTACCAAAAACCCATACAGAAAACAACAAATCAGTCACATCATCTCCACCTAACCGCCGCCGCTTGCCGCCGATCACCACCTCTTCCCTAGCCAATTGATTTAGGTGTAGGTATGAGTTTTCTATTGGTTTTGTTGTGTAATTTCCTGTATGAATAGTGCATTAATTTATATATATATTTTCTGGATTTTCGGTTTTATGCATGGCATGTGTTGTTAAGTTTTTCTTTGTGATCTCCTTAATACCGTGTGTTATGTGTAATGATTGATGCATGTTTTAGTTTCATAATTTAGTCTACGTTGTTGTGTGTTTTTAAATTTTTGATGTGTTAGTTGATTAGTCATCACCTGATCATGTAATCGAACCTAAAGATAGTCTAGGCCAAAACGTTTCTAAGGGGGGAGTTTAATAAGTCGTAGTAATCTAGGATCAAGTTAGGCATATTTGATAGTTTGATTCTAGGTGCTGTAAAGGGTTGTTAGGGTGAGTGATTTTCATGCTAATAGGATGAGTGACGTCATACCTATGATCATGTTATCAACCGACTCCGGTTCATAAGTGTATCTTGTTTAGATTAGGCATATTTTATAGTTTGAACAAGGTGACACATATATGTTTTAGGTTCAGGCATATTCGAAGTTCCTAAAATACTTGAGAAGTCATAAGAGGTTGAAATTAACTAAGGCATATGATAGTAAGAACATCACAATTTAGACTTGAATGAAATCATTATGTGTTTTATTTCGGTGCTTTCTATGTTTTGTGTCTTAGGTGATTGATTGACCAATATTGTATATATTAGTTTATGTTCTAAGAGTAGAATTAATTTAGAAAACCAATCAATAATCTCCCATTATAATTCGGTAAATATGTGAATAGCTTGTAAATAAATTAATTCTTTTTGTTTATATATATATATATATATATATATATTTGTGTCATGTCTATATTTTTTCGATTGCATATGATTGTACTTATGTGTTGTATACTTATATATTATGTGACAGATTTATACTTGTATATTTGTATTTGTGAATATCACTAATGTTTTTAAATGCAGATATAATCATTCCTTAGTGTCCCTGGCTAGAACGATCCCTACTTACAGTTACTATAATGATAAGGTTTTAAATTGCAGGTTGCTTAACGGACCTCGTCAGCTGCGCTTGAGCCCCACGCGCCACCACCCTCAAACCGGTCAATTTCACCTAAAAACTACCTACATGCAATCACAACAACCCTAGAAGGCCTATAGGAGCAACAAGAACTCCTAAAACTGCCGGACGCGCCTACACACGCAGCCACAGCCGGCGGCGTGTGGGCGTCACGCGCCTCCACCTAAAACACCGAATTTCAACAAACTCAAAACATGAAAGTTGTAGATCACAGCAAGGGGAACAACTTTAATATCTGGAGTTTGATCAACTCGGCCGAGAAGTGGCCCAAAACTGCCCCGAAAGGGCTGCCTCCACCTCAGCCGCTCCTGTCGCCGTGTTGGGCTTCAACACCACCAGAGGTCTGCCCAGAACGCCTTGGGCATCCTTTATGGGCTGGTTTCATGCCTCGCCGCCACCCCACGCCGGAGAACTAGTCGGGTCAGAAACCGGGTTTCGACGCCTTACTGTTCAAACTCAGATGCGTCATTCTAGGCCGAACTGGACCACGCCACCACCACAGGGAGGCTCGCATGGAGGAGAGGAATTGATCCCGGCCGGCCTCAACGTCTCCGGTGGCCGGAGCTCGCCGTAAAAGTCAGGTCGGCCGGGTTTGGGTCAGGTCGGGTCAGTTCGAATTTTCGGATAGTGAGGAGAACGCGTGCGCGTGTGGAAGGAGAAAGAAAATGGGTTATTTCCATTTTTTGAAACCCATACTTTCTAAAAATAGAAACTCAACTTCTGTTGACCATAACTTCTCCACACGGTATCCGATTCACACCTGCCGCATGTCCACAGACTCGTATCGTTGAGCACTACAAATTTCGTGAAGAAAGTTTTTCGAGAAACTCGACGTAGCAAAATGTCAACCTTTGCCCCTTTAAATAAGTCATTTCCGAGTGTCCCTTGACTCCGAACACTTTGACACTCTTCTCGAAGGTACGATTACGCACCAATACCATAAAAATTTTCAAATTTTACACTCTTTAATACTTCAGAAAAACTAACAGCACAGTTACAACCCTCTATAACTCGTCTGGTCTTAGTAAAAAGTTAAATTTTTGAGACGGGGTGTTATAAGAGCAATAAGGGCATTGGCCATGGAAAAGAGCGATCTAGGCGATAATGGGCAAGAAGGTGAAGGGCAGAGAGAAAGGGATAAAGGAATGTGTCAATGAATGTGAGAGATTCTTTAGGTTGGGGAATGAGATTTTGGAGTTTTTTAATGAAAACACAAGATTGTTATATAAAGAAAGCAAGTGATCCAAAAAGAAGGTAAGAGATTTATAAATGGGTTTATTTCGAGAGGTGGTTGGTCATGGTCGTGCTTCGACTAATGGTGGTCTCAACTTTCACAATCACTCCACTTATGCTCACAATAATGAATATGAATTTTGTTATTTATAAAAATGATGATCGAGTAAGTTATCATTTTAATTGTTATTTATAAAAATGGTAATCGAGTAAGTTATCATTTTAATGTTGTTATGATCCCTCCTCAATGGATGTTACACTGAAAGGATCTTTTATTACCACGAGTGTCCTTGCAGCTTTTGCCTTGTTTGCAGTCTAGCGTGATTCCACCAGACCAAAGTCACCAAGCCCCTTGTTATTGTTGTGTTTTTTTTGTGATGATTGTTGTAACCTTAAACTCAAAAGTCACTAGATCGTTTCACAAATTATGTAGATACAATTGTATAATATTTAGAACAAGAACCTAAGTCTTCTACATTGCATCTCATTTAGACTTGATGGCCACTTGATCCAAACCTAAGTCTTCTACACTGCATCTCATTATGATATTCTTTGAATGGGGCAAGAACCGTATTACCGAGAGAATGAGAGAGTGCAAGGACCTAAGCTTTTATATAGACTTGGATGCCCTTGTATCCTCCCATAGAGGAACAATTATGTCCAAATCCCCATTTGTAATTGCTTATCTTATTAGACAAACTTGATTACCAAGACATATTTATACTGGAGCAGACCTTTACAGCTTTGGGAGCTTGTAACACCCACTCTTTAACACATTAAACACCCGATTTGGTGTGAGGAAGAGTCTTGATGGCCTTGATGTCTTGCTTCTCAACAAAAGGCTCAATGTGGTTAATGTTCCACTCCCTAAATTCAAATAACATTTGAGACTAAGAGAGGAGTGAACCGACTAGAAGTGATGGTTAGTTTAATCAGACCCCATTCTTATTCAGAACCCATCTATCATACCACACATCCACACTCTTACTATTGCTGATATGCCACAAAGAATGCGTTGAAATTGTTTCTCTACCTGCCAATAAATTGTTCCAAATCTGTGAGGGCCTAGATATATTTTTTTTAAAGGTGTAATTTGGGAAGTATCTGGCCTTAACAATTCGACCGAACAAAGAATCAAGGTGATTGATTAGTCTCCAACATTGCTCCGCAAGGAGAGCTACATTGAAAGTATGCAGGTACTTGAAACCAATGCCACCGTTAACCCTGCAGAGATGATCCAAAGCTCTCCATTAAAAATCACAAATATCAGCATCGATAGCTTTGCACAAGGTAATAGGCATAAGAAAGATTGACATAGGGTAGGCTGGGTGAAGAATTTAAGAACAGAAAACAGCATAGTTTGAAGAATTTTCTCTATATTGCTTGATGCATATACAAGAGTTTAGAATGTGTGTGTGTATATATATATATATATATATATACAAATAAGCTAACAGTAAAACGTATAAGAGAATCTAACAGTAATTAAATATATAAGAGAAACTAACAATCTAATCAGAAGAAAACAGTTGTGGTCAGTTGTGTGACACCATGTTGCTGTGAACGGGGAGACCAGCTACAACAACACATCACACAACTCACTAAAGAAGTTGGCACACATAGTAACAATCTCATACCTCTATTAACACCCTATAAGTCAACTTGAACTAGATTAGTTTAATTAGAACTAATCTTCAACACAACCAAATTGCACAAAGCTTGCTTTGCAGTCACCATACTTCAATACTCCCCCTCAAGCTGGATCAAGAAGATTGATTGATCCAAGCTTGCCAAGAATACTTTGAAACTGTACTGAAGTAAGTGACTTTGTAGAAATATCAGCTAACTGATCTTCACTTCTAGTGTAAATAGTTTTAATGTCTTGTGACTAAACATGATTTCGGATATAGTGGCAATCCACATCAATGTGATTAGTGCGTTCATGGAAAATTGGATTAGAGGCAATGTACATAGCAGCTTGGTTATCACAGTGTAATGACATTGCTACATTATGAGGGAATCCTAGGTTAAGAAGGAGCTCTTTCAGCCAAATAAATTCACATGTTGTTGTAGTCATAGCTCGATATTTAGCTTTTCCACTTGATCTTGCCACCATGCTTTGCTTTTTATTTCTCCGAGTGACACTATTACCTCTAACAAATACCAGTTATACTCTTTATATTAAGAGCATTTCTAGCCTAATCAACATCAACAAATCCCTCAATGCTTGTATTGCCATTTTAAAGAGAATAATCCCTCTTCCAACTAAACCTTTTAGGTATTTTAAAATGTGCTTCACAATGCTCAAATGATAGATAGTTGGAGCATACATAAATTGGCTGACAATATTTAACGTCATATGAAGTATCGGGCTGAGTAACCGTGAGATAAATTAGTTTTCCAACTAATCTCTGATAATAACTCAAATTAAAGAGAGGGTCACCATCAGTATATATCCAGTTGTAGCTTGCTGTTAACAGGAGTGCGAGATGGTTTGCACTATAGAACCTTTGCTTCTGCAAAAAAGATCAAGAACATATTTTCTTTGGCTGAGAAAGAGACCATTTGGAAGATCAAGAACACTCCAAGTCTTGTACTCATTTAGAGATGCAAGTTCATTTTCCATTGCTTATTTCCAAACCTCATACTGGTTTGCTTCTTGAAAACTTTGAGGCTCATGCGAATTATCAACAACACTAAGATAAGCATTATGAGCAGATGATAATTTTTGATAACTCACATACATATTGATGGGATACTTAGAGGTGTAAGAAACATCTTGAAACCTAACAGGAGGATTCCTTGCTCGAGTGGGATATCTCGTAGGCAGTGTTCTAAAACTCGGCCGAGTGCTCGGCGAGTACTCTCTAGTCGGCGTCCTTCCGAGGCGATTTTAAGAAAATCGGAGTACAAAGTTGGCCGGAAGAAAATCGGTCGAGTAGTCGACCTAACTCGGAAAAAATCGGTTCAACTCGGTAAAAAATTGGCCAAACTCGGTAAAAAAATTTGTCCAACTCAGAAAAAATCGGCATAACTCGGAAAAAAATTGGCTAACTCGGAAAAAATCGGCCAAACTCGGCATTTTATTGACTATTTTTATTATTTTGGACATTATAATACCTTTAAAAAAATTATATTTAATTATATGTTTTAAAATAAAAATAAATCCAAAAATTAAAAACCAAGTACTCCCCGACTACTCCTCTACTCGCTAGTCCCCACTCGGCCAACCGACTAGCGACTAATGATTTTTAGAACCTTGCTCGTAGGTGGAGCTGGTGGTTGAACATGTTGAACTTGCTCATTTGAAACAAATGGTTCATCCTGGATCGTCTACATATCGTTTCCTTCAACATCAACTTCTTGAATGACAACCTACTTAGAGTTAGAACTAGGAAGAATTGGTCTGATGCATGCATCATCATTAATGTACACAGTTGCTAAAGGGAACATGCCTTTGTAAAACTCCTCGTATCCCTTGACATCAAGTTTTTGTGAAAAAAAATAAGTTTAACTCATCAAACTTCACATCCCTGGACACAACCATGTTTCTTGTAGCTGGGTTGTACCACTTGTATATATCCCTTCTAATTGGATAAGTATCTAAAGAAGACACACCTTGTGGCTTTTGGGTCAAGCTTGTCTCGATGAGCAGCCTAAATGCACTTATAGCACATACAACAAAATACCTTTAAATGTGAAAGATTACTTTTTCTATCATTTAAAACTTCAAGGAGTGATTTAGAGTTCAAAATTGTACTTGGTAGTCTGTTGATAAGGTAGGCTGCATTAAGAACGGCTTGTGACCAAAATTTCTTAGGAACATTAGCATGAAACATTAGGGCACTTGTTTTTTCGAGTAAGTCCCTATTTTTTCTTATGGAAATACCATTTTTCTATGGTGTACCAACACAACTTGTTTGATGAATAATCTCATTAGAGTTCAAGAATTGAGACACGTTATTAGACATATTTTGAGCCATTTTCAAATCTCAAAATTTAGATTTTGCTAACAAGATGATATTTAAAAAAAACATTGAAAGTTTCACTCTCATGTTTCAAAAGATACAACCATGTAATCCTGGTAAAAATATCAACGGAAGTTAAAAAGTATCGATATCCATCAAAGGATTCTAGAATAGGTCCCCATATATCTTAATGGATGATTTCAAATGGATTACTAGCTCTAGACATATAAGATTTAAAACGTAATTTAGCAAATTTGGAGAGATGACACACTTCACAATGGTTACTTTCTTGAGTCAGAGATGGAAACAAAATGGTCGACACATTTTCTGAATGATGAGCTAAGCGTTGGTGTCAAAGATGATGATCTAGTATACTACATGAGCTAACTTGAAGGGTCTTTGACTTCTTAGACACGTGATTGATCACATTGTGAGGACAGAAAGTGGTTAGACAATTTAGGGTTCCTGTAATTTCCAACTGATAATAATTGAAATGGAAAGGAAGGAACATATAGGATATCATACTTGATAGTTTTTAACAAAATGTTTATCAACACATCTAATCCTAAGACTTGGCGCCAAGAATTTAGAGTAAGCTGGGCCAAAGAAAAATTCTCTACCTCCGCTGCCGACATTGAGATAAAAAACATAAAAGAAAACTAGAATACCCGGTGCAAGGAGGATCCAAAATTGAGGACACGAGAAGCTTCAAAAATGTCACTCACACGACAACTCCCGGAGAGCTCTACAACATTTAAGGACCTAAATACCCTCATCTCCCAGCAGGGATGAACCTTAAAATCCCAATTTCACAATATTTTTAAAAAGTAGCCAAATATAATCTCAATCCCACCACCCACTATAAGAATTACCCAATTCCCAGCAATCAAGTGCGAAACTAAGCCCCTAAAACCTCCAACAACTAAAAGTGTACATGTTATAGCCGTTTACCCACCGTGGGCATCTAACTTCTGATAACCCGTCCTCACTCCCAATTGAAAAATCAAAACCACGAGGGAACAAAAAATGTAGGGAAGACTCATACCATACAATGGATAGCACCGTAGCCAAGTGATTGACCAAAACCCAGAAATGGTAAATCACTTGTTCTCTTATTAGCAGATTCAAAGAGGCGTAAAAGATGCATCCGAAGAGGTTCTTACAAACGACCTCGATTCGTCTCCATCCTCCATCTACAATCGGATCAACGCTTAAGATCACAGCAGCACACCCCAACTACTGCACGCTCATCCCCACTACCGCATGCTTCTTCTTGATAATCAAGCCCAACGGATCGATTCTTAGAGCCACTTTCATGCGCATTAAACACACCATATAGAATACAATCTCAATTAATCACAGTCTCAGGAAGTCTCACCCGACAAACTACCCTCGTTATACGGGGGGACTAGATGACCTCGACATCATTCCTAGTCAAGTTTTCAGTTGTTATATATAGTTAAAGCTCGATAAATTAATAATCATATTAAAATAATATTTTGTTCGTTCCTAATTCGATGATAACGTGATAAATTAATAATTTATTAAATTTATAAGATAATACAAAATATAAAAAATACATAGACCTCAACGAATATATAAATCAATACTTTCTTATTATATAAAATTTATTATTCGTTTATGAGGATTTCGTGAAAAATGAGTTAATTGTGGCTTGTTTCTTTTTGAAATTGATATCACATTCAATCTCATATCTAACTTTTCTTAACATGGTAAGAATAGTTGATGTAGTTTTTTTATCTCATTTCTTAATTTGAAGCGCTCCAGCTACCCTTGAGTATCTTGAGGATAGATCTTTTTTAAAAACTCTTTTGTCTTCTCAATTATTAACTCTCATGACATATTCACACATTTTTGATATTGAACGATCCATTCATAGGGAGCCTTTTCTAGGTTGAGAAATTTTTATGAATTATGCTGCTTAGCATCACATTTTTTAAAAGCAGCTGAGAGATACTCCGATGATCACTTGATCGTATTTGATATCGTCTCTTGATTCACTTGCAAGTCGAACTTGTCTAAACCCATTGTTTTAGTTGCTTCTAAGAGCTCCCTAGATTATCTTTGTTGTACTCACATAATGTTTTATGTACTTCATCTGTCATAGTCGATTTTTTCTCCTTTAAGATAAAATGTCATATTTGTGTTTTTGATATGTTATAGTTGTATCTTATTCATTGATTGAAACTCTTTATATATGAAATCACAAAGTACTTTCTAATATAATTAATAGAAGGAAAACATAATCTTATTCTAACATGTAAACATATTACTATGCCAAATATAGATTCTAGTCATATAAAGACAAGACACACATAACGTAATATCATATACAACAATATTATTTCTGTTAAAAAAATAAAACAATATTTAAGAAATTATATAATATTTCGATAAATTAATAATTAAATAATGTATAGATTAATTAATACCTCAATAAATTAATAAATTTTATTGGTCCCAACGTTATTAATTTATAAAGATTTAACTGTATGTACCATGTAGGCTTGTTCATGAGAGTTTTTTTATGATGTCAAATGTATGAAATAAGATTATGCTTGAATGAAATTTTCTAATAAGGCCTGAAATGTTTAACGTATGTGTTTGATATTATTTTTAGCTTATCAATTTTTGGGCTCTTTATTATTAGTTTTTTTAATAAAGTTATTTTAGCTCTTTAGGAATTCAACTAGTCAAACCTAAGGGCATATTTACTAATATGGAATGATATCGAGAGTAACGAAATTGATTCAAGAATGAGAGAAATCCAACGTGTATTAGCATATCAAGGTATTGAAATAAGTATGGGTTCCACATGTTCATCAGGATTCGATTACTGATAAAACCCATAATTTGATACCCAAGAGGGAGGTGTGTATCGAATCAAACCCATGGAATCAACTTTTCTTTCCAAAATACCCTAACATAATTTTCATATTTCTCAATTACTCAACCCAATAAATACCAATATATAGTGTTATCAACATTAAATATAGAATGTTTTATATACACACCCCTAAAATCTAAATACACATCACTTTCTCAATATACCACTTATTTAATTTTTCATTCTGATATTATTCTAAATACACAACCGAGACTTCCTAAAATATCCTTAATCTGAAAATCCATAAAATATCATATTATATGACTATATTAAGACTATTATTATTGTCTAATTAGTAAATTAACATTTTATAGATGTTCATACCTATTAATTAGTTGTGTTAGTTCTTGAGAAATCCTTACATATTCATTGTTCATTTCAAATTCTTAAACATGAAAATTAAGCAAGATGAAAAATACACATACCTCAATATAGCTAGTGTGTTTGGGTGAAAAGGAAAATAGGTGAAATATAATGAAATAACTGTTCATATGTATAAGAATTACATCGTTTGACATTTTGACACTCTAAACTTGGAAATTATGAATCTCTTAACAACACAAAATAAATTAATTGATTATCCAAATTTCCTTATAAATTTTTTGTGTACTTTAATACTTTCCATAAATAAATTTTCGATATTAACAAAATCCATTTTTATATAATTCACTTTATAAGTTTCTAAAAATAAGTTTTCATTTTTAATATTTTTTTTATATTTCACATTATTAGTTTCCAAATATAAGTTCTTTCTTTTTAATATTTGCATATTACACATTCCTCTTTTGGTCATTTAACATACCAATCAAATTTGATTTGAACTATCAAATATTAGGTATGTATATTAAGTTATTTGAGGTGTGTATTTAAAACCACTCTTAAATATATCAATCACGATCATCATTATTTGCACATTGTATATGATCATCATTATTTGCACATTGCTAATATTGTTGGGAACCTCATCAATAAAAACATTAACAATAAAATTGTTAATATCATAGTTTTATTTCTTGTTGAGATATTTTAGTGATCAAACTAGTTTTAATATTGATTCATATAACGATTTCTTATGAAAAAGTAAATGATTGAATAAAAATAAAATATTTCTATACCGATTCAAGTTGATATTGATTCATGATATAATCTTTTTCAGGTTAACAAACATGCACTATTTGTATTAGAATTCAGACTGATTGGCTCATAAGCGGGTCTAACATATTTTTCTATAGTAAACTACATTTTAGTTACTGACTAAATTTCAGTTTACAAATACACCATTTACATATTATTTTACACTTATAAGAATAAAAATTAACAAATTAGGACAGCTAATATCCACGTGTCATTTGTCACTTCAATTTTTTACCAAAATATCCTTCACTATATTCCAGTGCTACTGTCAGCCGAAATGTGTACTGCCTAGGAATGTGGTACTGTGCTACTACTTAGGAATGTGCTACTATGTTACTGCCTGGGACAAGATTGCTACCACCGAGTATTGACGACAAATGTGCTACTGCCGGTGCTCTTACAATTTTTTCGGCAAGTCTCTTATGCCTAACGACACAGTTACAATCATGCTTCTCTCCATGATTCTAAAGCACTGCTACTGCCAAGCTATTACTATTAAAGTTGTGTCAATGGTGCTACTACTTCTACAAAACTTCATTTATATCAGTGCTACTGTTAATTGTAGATTTGAATCTTGGCTGCTACTACTACAATTACTCACCAAATCTGACAAAGTCCAGCCATAGCTCAATCTCTTAGCTGCCTCCGGTGGTGATAAACCTAATCAAATATTCTCTCTCTCCGACTCTCCCCAACCTCCCTTTCCAGATCACACATCATCGTTTCCGTCGACGTCGACGAGAGGCTGTGATGCTACTGTCGTGTTGACGAGAGGTAGTGCTGCTACTGCCTTGTCGTCCAGAGGCTGTGCTACTACCTTGTTTCCAGATATGTCAAGAGGTTGTGCTACTTTCTTGTCACCAGATCTATTCATGTTCGAAATCCTCTAGATCATATCATCTCCAATGAAGCTAGTAATCCCAGCTACTCCAATCCCCAGCCATCAGCCCTTTCCAAGCCACTAAGACGCTAGATCTCTGTCTGAATGAGTAACGTAGACGACGTCAGAGTTGGTGTAGGATGAAGACAATGACATCATGGACATCGAGGTTGAGGAGCTGGAATTGAGACTGATAACGACGACAAATGACAATTGGTGCCGATCTCCACGAGCCACGAGGATAAACAAACGCCATGGCTGCCGATCTCGGCCATTTCTGCCATTCTCAGTCCATGGCAAGAGCTCTGATGCTTTGATTGACAGCTATGCCGACATGAAGGAGGTCGACGAACATTGGTCTTAAAGTTTGATCTGGATTCCTAGAGAGAGAGAGTTGAAGTCCGATCTAAAGAATAAAAAGAGACGCATATCTTGACTATGAGGGGAGATATCATAATTAAATAAACTTAATTTGATTTTTAAATTAACTTTTTCTTGTTAATTTTTTTTACCGGAAGAGACGGCTGAGGAAGAAGAAAAGTGGGGTGGCGGTGGTGGTGGAAGAAGAAGAAAAATGGGGGATGGGGTGGTGATGGTGGTGGAAGAAGATGAAGAAGAAAAGTGGGGGAGGGGGTGATGGTGGTGGAAGAAGAAGAAGAAGAAGAAGAAGAAGAAGAGTGGGGAGGGGGTTGGTGGAAGAAGAAGAAGAGTTAAAAACTTGAAACTAAATCTTATAAATTTGGAAACATAATCCATTTTGTATTAATTATATCTCCTTATTCTAAAAATTCTTCATGTCCTAATGAATTAATTTTTATTGTGTAAAATTTGATTTATTACATTCTTACATTATGGAAACGTTTATTAAATGAAAGCTTAGCCTAGGGTATTTTAAAATTCTAGCTCCGTCCCTAATCGAATGAGCTCAAAATTTAAATTTTTGACGGAATGACCTATGCGACGAAAGACTATTTCGTCGTATGAGTTTGAACTTATGCGACGAAATCAAAGTTTTGTCGCATGAGTCCGTCCTTATGCGACAAGTTTTTTTTCCTCGCATGAGTTCAAACTTATGCGACGAAAACGAGTTGGTCGTATAAGTTCAAACTCATGCGACGAAAAAAAACATCATCACACGAGATCGAGTTCGTCGCATAAGTTAGAACTCATGCGACGAAAATCGTCGCATGAGTTCTTAATTTTACTAGTGAGAGAAATATAGGTTAAAAGGATATAATGGTCATTTGATTCGTGTAATCTCTAAACACAAGTTGCTTCTTCACTGGAAACGTCGAGAGTTGGAGCTCGATTTCCTGCTCCACCGTCAAAGCAAAACCCTAAAAGGAAATAGAAGCAACCAAAAGAGAATCATCAGTCTTCTTATACAATTCGCCAAAGCAGAGCAGATCAATTGGCCGACGACGAAATATTACAAGGTAAAACCACTCCTCAATACTCAGCTGAATGATTCAAATGCTCTCTAAGCGATCATGGGTTTCTCATTTGCTGTCTTTGTGGGTCTGAACAGATTGTTGTTCGATTCCTATGAATCTCTCGATTAGAAGGTTGCTGTCTTGATTAGTATGTGTCATGAATATATTTGATGTCGCTCATTTTAGTTTCAATACCTTCAGGTGATTTTAGTTTCTGTTGAGTTACATTACAATGAATATGGTTATCAAGATAAAGAGCTGTGGAGAAAAATCGGGTCTTCGATGGACTCGAAATTACTGTTCTGGTGAAGCAACAAGGCACATTACTGATGATCCAACCAAACGAATATGCAAAATCATGATGTCTTGTCCCACACTCGCACTTGATACTGCACTTGATCAAAGTGGGGTCAGAATTTCTCCGGAAACAGTAGAGGATGTTCTCGTGAGGTTCAAGAATGCTGGGATGGTCGCGTACCGGTTCTTTGTATGGGCAGGGAAGCAGAGGAACTACACGCACAGTGTTAAGGCGTACCATGCTATGATCGATTCTTTGGCCAAAATAAGGCAGTATCAGATCATGTGGGAGCTTGTGAACTCAATGAGGACCCAAAGGATGCAGAATATGGAGACATTTAGTATCATTATGAGGAAGTATGCCAGGGCCCAGAAGGTTGAGGAAGCGCTTTATACTTTTAATGTTATGGAAAAGTATGATTGTGCTCCGAACTTAGCGGCATTCAATGGCCTGCTGAGTGCTTTATGCAAATCCAAGAATGTGAGGAAGGCTCAGGAGATGTTTGATAAAATGAAAGACCGCTTTGAGCCAGACTCAAAGACGTATAGTATATTGATTGATGGATGGGGAAAGGATCCAAATTTGCCCAAAGCAAGGGAAGTCTATAGAGAAATGATTGACGCCGGCTGTAATCCTGATATAGTGACTTATGGTATCATGGTAGATGTTCTGTGCAAAGCAGGGAGGGTGGATGAAGGCATTGAGATTGCTCGGAGCATGGTTGCTAGTGGTTGTATGCCTACATCTTTTATTTATAGTGTTTTGGTGCATACATATGGGGTGGAGGATAGGATTGAAGATGCTGTTGAAGCATTCTTGGAGATGGAAGGGAATGGAATCAACGCTGATGTAGCCGTCTATAATGCCTTGATTGGTGCTTTTTGTAAAGTTAACAAGTTCAAGAACGTGTACAGGGTCTTAAGTGATATGAAATCTAAAGATGTTACACCCAATTCAAGGACATGCAATATCGTCTTAAATAGCTTGATTGACCGTGGAGAAACTGATGAGGCGTTTAGTGTCTTTCGTAAAATGATCAAAATATGTGATCCAGATGCAGATACATATACGATGATGATAAAAATGTTCTGCGAGAGAAATAAATTAGAGATGGCTAGCAAAGTGTGGAAGTACATGAAGTTGAAACAATTTATCCCCAGTATGCATACATATTCAGTCCTTATAAATGGATTGTGTGAAAACGGTAATGCTTCAAAGGCTTGTGTCTTACTGGAAGAGATGGTAGAGAAGGGGATTCGGCCATCAGGTGTGACGTTTGGGAAATTAAGACAGTTGCTTATAAAAGAAGGAAGAGAAGATGTACTGAAATTTCTTCATGAAAAAATCAATCTCCTGGTCAAAGAACCTTCTTTTGATTGAGGAGTCAGACTAACAATCTAAGAAACATCTTCTGTTTGGTTTCTTAATGCATTACAAGTTCTGAATTATATTGCTATTGGTGGTGCTTGCTCGTGAGAGAAAGACTCAGCTTTTGCAGGTAAGCTTTTTTTCCAGTTTTATGTTCAAATCGAATACTTGGCGGCTTGCATTTTTGTTATTGTTTGCTGTTTGCTGAGAAACTATATAGTCATAGATTTCTGTAGAGTTGGACGTTGTGTAAATGATAGAATCGTCCTTAATGACTGCACAAATTTTTCTTGCAAATCCTTGTTGACGACATTTCAGTTAGTTTGCAAACAATAGTCCATAAAAGCAGATCATTCCCGAGCTTGATTCCCTTTTCTATGTCATTGAAGTTATTAGCACACCCATATGTTTTGGATAAAATGGAAGTGCAGTAGCCTAGGGACTAGTTTTATAAAGTAAACTTGCAGCTTTATGATTTTACAAAACATATGAGTTCTATATGTTTTTTTTGTTGTTCTTGCTTGTGTTCTTAGTTACTTCCTAGTGGACTCTCCCTATACTTTCCCTTAGTTACAAAGGAGGATAAGCAGAGCTCTGTTCTTACACTTTTGCCCCCATAGTTGCTCTGGCATTTTGTCACTTTTGTCCCTCAGCTGTAGCCAGAGAGACCCACATCGACAGGTCTGAAGAGAGCTTTCATCAACAGCAATTTTCTTCTTTACCTTCTATGTTATTCTTCGATTGATTGGACATTTCGGTTCCTGCTGAATTCAACTGGTGGTTTTGTCTTGTTTTTTGTTTTTGTTTTTTCCTCCGATTCGTCATCAACAGAGCCTCTGAATCATTTTTTTCAACAAGTTGGTTTAGGGTTAGAGGTATCAAGATATTGATTGATGCAAATATTTTGACCATGGCCTTGCTTGGAAAGCAGAGAATCCGACCCCGATTCCAATGATTCATTTAAGGATTTGACGATCCGCTCTTCTTATAGCTCTATATCAATAGTAAATCTAAGGCCCGATGAGTCATGTTAGACATCTTTTTATCTTTTTGTTAATGGGTCCTTTAATTTATCACTCTTAAGGATAATAATCTGTGATTGAAGTGTTGAAATTAAGTGGGTATATGTGTTTGTTGTATTGTGAAGGTAATTGATCTTGAAGAAGACATTGATGGGGTGGAGTAGATGATTATGTCTGAGCTTTATCAGAATGAACATGTCCAGAAGATGATTCAAGGTGAGCCTTTGAAATGTTTACTTTTTGAAACACTGCATTGACCCTTTTGAGCAATTCATGAAGAGATATACAAAATATTAGAAAAAATGGTCATGATTGGTTTTAATGGTGAAAATTCTTTGAATTTTTGGTGGCAGACAAATAGATTAAGAAACTAGGAGTGGAACAAACTGACTGGCAATGAGGACACGGTAATTCAGCAGATTAAGGAGTATCTAGACAAAGAATCTCTGATTTACAACCAATAGCCAGACCAGGTATAATATTGATGCCTTGAAATTAGATTGAATATGAGTTACATTATCTGAATATGTACCAAGTGATGAAAATTTAAATTAGTTTTTTCCACTCCGTTTTTAAATGCAGTGAGTGCATATCTCTGGTTGTTTGGTTGGTCCGGATGTAACAAAATGATTTTAATTGGTAACAATACAGTCTTGCATCTGTGTCGTCTCTTTAGGTTCTATAAGTTCTGCTCTCGTACCAATACTGTATCTTAGGGTAATCTAATCTTAATGCTCAGACCAAAAAAAAGTTTTGACCGCAATCTCTTGATGGCTTGACTTTATTTTGCGCAAGCTTTAGTTGTTGAGCATGGTTTTTGTTTTATATTGGTAAAAATCTATGGTTTCAAACTGGTCATTGAAAGGGTAAAAATTCTATGTTCTTCCCACTGGCTGAGAAGTGACTCTACTGTTAGGTGATTGGAAGTTTCAGGTTAATCTTAATTTTTTTGATACATGTTTGCCTTGGTTCTTTCTAGAGAAATTTTAGAAGTATGTAGTTAAGTTTAGTATAGTTTTGATATCCAGCACCAAGTTGTTAAGCTCCGAATGATCATCTGGACAATGAATAGCATGCACGTCTAATAGACAGTCTGTTTCAACTTCTGCTTGATACCCTTCTGATCAAGAAAGTTTAGTCGCTTCCATAGAGCTGCAAGCTCCTTGTGCTCAGCTGAGGTGGTATGGGATACTGATCGCGCAAGCGTTGAGAGATTATTTGTCAGGACCCACCCCGAGTTAAACCCTTTTAACCCAAAGTAAATCCTTCGGGGATCACCTCCCAAAGAAGATTCTGTCGAAATATCGACATAGTCTCATTTGAAAAGTGGACAATTCTTAACCTACAATAAACCCAAAAGAACACTTCTAAAAACCAATAATCATCCAATACTCCTGGAGCCATCCTGCTCTCAAAACCAACATCCTTCATAAGATACACATCTAAAGAATTCACAACAAATCACACAGGTGTTATCATAACAATGTTACATCAGTTCTAAATTTAAAACCTACAATGAGTTCTAGATCCTAAAGAGTTCACCGAAAAAATATAACACAACCCGATGTGTATCAAAGCGACTAAATAAAGTAGAAGCAGAGAAAATTACAAGTAGGTTAACTCGGAACCTACTGTTGGTTTGAAAAGTGACGGTAACTATGTCTGGCCTCCACGAAGACTAATCGGATCGAGCACTGCAATCTGGGCATTTAAAACGAATGGGCCCAGGGGAGAAACATTGAAAATAATTAGCGTGAGTGGACAAAAAGTCAAATATGTAAAGACTAATTTCTTTAATGTTCTCCCTTGGATTTTTCCAAAAATTACCTTATGCACGCAACCATTAGAAAACGAATAAATAAAATATAAAACGATTCCCTTGGCTCAAATCCATAATTAAAGATGTGGGGTACTAACACCTTAACTACGAGAAAACAACTAACCAGCTCTAACCACAAGAGGGTCTATTGACCAGCTCAATAGGGGAGGATCCCTTGACCTGCTCTATTCGGGAGGGCCTTCTGACCAGCTACCACCGAAGAGGGTCTGACCAGCTACAATCCAGAGATGGTCCATGCTAGCTAGCAATACATATAAACATCTCCTTGAAAATCCTTAAAACCCTCGTGGTAAATAAATTGAAAACTACGTCAAAACACCCATGACTTTTCCCCAAAATACATTGGATTTAAAACATTTTCAGGCATCCGAAACCGGTTCCCTAACTTTACTTTAAATCAATAAATACAAGAGCCAAGTTTCCCCTTTTAAAAATAATCCCCCTCACTAACCCAAAATGGTGATAACAATTGAAAACCATAATCCGGGAAAATCCTTTAAAAAATCACGGGAAAGGTAGGAACCTCTTTTCCGGCTCACTTATCTTTAAAAAGTATTAAATTCCCAATTTTCCCCAAAATCACCATAAAACTCAACATGGAGGAAATTCATAAATAAAGGAGAAACTAAATAAAATCTATTGCATGCATTATATTTAAAAATAATGGTCCACTCACAAAGATGCCGCTAAGTCTGCCGGCTATCTGAAGGCTGCTCAGCTCGAGCTCCCCCACGTCCTGTTAAAAATACACAATTTAAGTCTCAATCCCACCATTAAAGTAAAGGGCAACAACATTAAATATCACCCCTTAACGTTCATCCTTAACCGCCTCTAGAAAAACGTGGAGAGTCGGCTTTAAATACCCCGCTATCGTAAAAACCTTATTTACACCCTAACGTCTAGCCGGTAATTTCCAAATGACCGGTTGTCATTTAATTATCCAATTATTAACTCCAAATCTTCAAAAATACTAAATTTACCGAATAAATCTCCAAAAAATAGAAATTGTCCTTCAATGGTCTTCTCTTAATTTTTACTATTTAATGGACAAAAAAACTGCCCAAAAGGTGGCGGTTCCACCGACAGCAGCCGCTGGCAGAGAATTCCGGCCAAACTCCGGCCACCACCAATCGACACCAAAATTTCACAGTTTGTTCCTCTCATCATTAAGAACAACTTTCTGGTTCAACTCGAAGGCCAATTCGGCATCTAACTAGGTCAATCGAATAAAAATTCCTTAAACCCGAAATTTTTCACTTCAATCCTTCAATTCTCCCTTCACACTCCAAATCAAGCTACCAAATTCTAGTGGATTATAGTACTCCTAAAACCCATCCTAAACATATAAAGAACTCACCAATTGGTGAGATCTAGGGAGGGAGAAATTCGATCAAGAACATTCCACTGTACACTTGAAGAATTTCTCTCAATTTACGACGAGTTAGATCGGAAAATTTACCTAAGAATGAAGTAGACTCGGAGGCCGATCTTTTGGGACCGGTGCGGCGGCGAGTGGTGGAGCGACGGCGGCGCTGTGGCGTGCGCAAGATCTGACAGGGGAAACCGTCGGGGAAGAGGAGAGAGAAGAGATTTGTAACTTTTGAATTTTACTTTCTACCTACAGTAACTTCCCCTTTTTATAGTTTTCCAAAATAGTAACTTTCCGTTTTTAGACTGTAACTTTCGCATACGAACTCTGATTAAGACACATAGCATGTCTACGGATTCGTATTAACACCCTCTACAACTTTCATGCAGAAAGTTTTTTTAAATTCTTGACTTAACGAAAGTCAATTTTATGATCTCTCACGGTAAAACGGTTACTACGAAATGGTTAAAGATTAAAGTAAATTAAGAAGTAACTGACCGTAAATTGATTCTAGGACCGGGATGTGACAATTCTCCCCCCATATAAAAATTTCGTCCTCGAAATTACATACCTGTCATGCAAAGAGATGGGGGTACTGCCTCATCCGTGCCTCTGTTTCCCAAGTCGCTTCCTCTATCTCGTGACTCCGCCAAAGCACCTTAACTAGGGGAATAGTCTTGTTCCTCAGTACCTACTCCTTCCAATCAAGGTTCCCTGACTTTACTTTAAATCAATAAATCCAAGAGCCAAGTTTCCCCTTTTAAAAATAATCCCACTCACTAACCCAAAATGGTGATAACAATTGAAAACCATAATCCGGGAAAATCCTTTAAAAAATCACGGGAAAGGTAGGAACCTCTTTCCCGGCTCACTTATCTTTAAAAAGTATTAAATTCCTAATTTTTCCCAAAATCACCATAAAACTCAACATGGAGGAAATACATAAATAAAGGAGAAACTAAATAAAATCTATTGCATGCATTATATTTAAAAATAAAGGTCCACTCACAAAGATGCCGCTAAGTCTGTCGGTTATCTGAAGGCTGCTCAGCTCGAGCTCCCCCACGTCCTGTTAAAAATACACAATTAAAGTCTCAATCCCACCATTAAAGTAAAGGGCAACAACATTAAATATCACCCTTAACGTTCATCCTTAACCGCCTCTAGAAAAACGTGGAGAGTCGGCTTTAAATACCCCGCTATCGTAAAAACCTTATTTACACCCTAACGTCTAGCTGGTAATTTCCAAATGACCGGTTGTCATTTAATTATCTAATTATTAACTCCAAATCTCCAAAAATACTAAACATACCGAATAAATCTCCAAAAAATAGAAACTGCCCTTCAATGGTCTTCTCTTAATTTTTACTATTTAATGGGCAAGAAAAACTGCCCAAAAGCCACCAGCGGCCGCCGGTAGAGAATTCCGGCCAAACTCCGGCTACCACCAATCGACACCAAAATTTCACAGTTTGTTCCTCTTATCATTACGAACAACTTTCTAGTTCAACTCAAATGCCAATTCGGCCTCTAACTAGGTCAATGGAATAAAAATTCCTTAAACCCGAAATTTCTCACTTCAATCCTTCAATTCTCCCTTCACACTCCAAATCAAGCTACCAAATTTTAGGGGATTATAGTACTTCTAAAACCCATCATAACCATATAAAGAACTCACCAATTGGTGATCTAGAGAGGGAGAAATTCGATCAAGAACATTTCACTGTACACTTGAAGAATTTCTCCCGATTTACGGCGAGTTAGATCGGAAAGTTTACCAAAGAGTGAAGTAGACTCGGAGGCCGATCTTTTGGGACCTGTGCGGCTGCGAGTGGTGGAGCGACGGCGGCGTTGTGGCGTGCGCAAGATACGGCAGGGGAAACTGTCGGGGAAGAGGAGAGAGAAGAGATTTGTAACTTTTGAATTTTGTACTTTCTACCTACAGTAACTTTCCCTTTTTATAGTTTCCCGAAATAGTAACTTCCCGTTTTAGACCGTAAATTTTGTATACGAACTCCGATTAAGACACATAGCATGTCTACGGATTCATATTAACGCCCTCTACAACTTTCATGAAGAAAGTTTTCCCAAATTCTCGACTTAACGAAAAGTCAACTTTATGACATCTCACGGTAAAACGGTTACAACGAAATGGTTAAAGATTAAAGTAAATTAAGAAGTAACCGACCGTAAATTGATTCTAGGATCGGGATGTGACATTATTTCTAAAAGGCATAGCCTTTCCCAACTCCGCCGATGAATTTTCTTGACGTTTGTCACAAAGTTAGATTGCTTCACTGCTTTGATGAGTACCCCCTTTGCCAGCACAGCTTAGTATTTTGGACTTCCAGCTGCCAAACACCAGTTTTCTTCATATTTCCCCTATCCTTAATGGTCAGACTTCGACCTTCCCACTCTCAAGAGGCAATCCAAGATAGCCTATCGTTAAAGGCAGTCCTTCCTCTTCTTTTTTGGATAGACAGCTTCCTATAATCTCATTTGGCTACACAAGGATCAAATAGTAATGAAATGTTCTCTAGCATCGCTGCCTGTCTTTCAACATTGGTCTCCTTCACTTGCACGAGTTATAGATAAGGCCCTTGGCTCCACAACAAAGCACATACATCACTTGTACCCGGCTCCAGATCAGCTTCGGTGGTCTCCTCCTACTAGTAGCTTAAAGAACAATACCGAACTCATCATCACATCTATCCAACCACAGCTGTGGCCTTGGTGTTCCGGCATCCTCAGTCAGTGGCCGAGGGTTAGCACCAACCCTTTTGATTGTTCAACCCAGCAAACCTGCTGTCAGCTCCCATCTTAATTGAATCAGATTACTCCCTCTAATCCAAGCTATCTCCTATTCAAAAAATAATAATCATGTTCCTGTTCAAAAAATCCAAGCTATCTTCTCATGCTCAACTAGTTCTAAGATTGTGCTCGCTCGAGCAAGCACCCCCTAATGTTAGTTAAACATGCACTAGAAGAAACGCCAACCTAAATGATTAGCCCCTACCACAAATCATAAGCGCATTGCAATTAGATAATCAAACATATATATATATATATATACACATTTGCCTATCTTCTTTCCTTCTATATTTTAATTGCTGAAAAAACTACCGTAAAGTGGCTCTGTTCAATGGGAAAATTGGCTCTGTTCGTCAAAAAGCACTAGGCCATATATTCTTAGTGGAGAGAAATGAACAGATATCAGCAGCACAAAAGAACTCGGATAGTCAGATACACTGATACTGTTGACTATATAAGCATCCAGGGAACAATTATGTTGAAAAGTTAAAAATAAAACTTGGCACCCTTCATTTCAAATGCAGTACTAAAAAGACATACTATCGAATAAATTGCTGTTATCGAATCCAATCCACGTCTAAAAAATTGCAGAAACTGAAAATTTAGTTGCAAACGAACACCTGCAGACCAATTACACAACTTGATAGTTCTCAGTGAGCAACTGTGTTCTCTGGGCAAACTTGGGAGGAGCACCACCTTTCAGAGGTAATATATTAACAACCTACATAAGAGGAATATGAAAAACTTTACTTGGGAGTATGATGAGCAAGAAAACAGAACGTTTTAAATGACACAATCTTGTATCTCCGCTAATGTAAATGCTACTAAAAAGTAGTTCAATGAGGTGGTGGATAAGATCACGTCCAAACGGTCATTCAAGAAAAGATCACGAAAAAATGTGTGCTACATAAATTCGGAAGTAATGTCAGACCTAGGTCACCAGACCGACATGTACTAATGACTCCAATGGAGCATTAACCAATGCAACCATATTTCACAGGCAAGTTTGAGGCTTCAATGAAATTGGAAGTGCTAATAGAGTTAATCAATGCAACCATATTTCACAGGCAAGTTTGAGGCCTCAATGAAATTGGAAGTGCTAATAGAGTTAATCAATGCAACCATATTTCACAGGCAAGTTTGAGGCCTCAATGAAATTGGAAGTGCTAATAGAGTTAATCAGTAGATAATAACAACTCTTAATGCCTTGACCAAAGTTAAGGAAACATAGCACTTCCAAAACTCCACATGTTACCAATTATCAGTCATGGCACATAATAATAGAAGGCTAGAAGCATGGCATGGGTTATCCAAACTCAAAACTAAGGAAGTCATGATATCCCTAGGATTTTAATCAAGAAGCAGCATTCATAGTTCAAGCAGTTAGGCCCGAAACATACCTTTAGGTCACTGAATGTACTAGTGGCAGATAAACGCACAGAAATGGGAAAGAATACATTCGAGTCTGCTGGCGGAACAACAAACTCCATTGATCCACTGCCAAAATTTTGATAAACAAAATTTATATAAGATAATCATTAAGATTTAACACTAGTATGTAAGCTATTTCACAATCCAATGAATTAAGTCCAGGCCAGTATTAACAGACCTGCGGTTTGAGTTATCAATAAGAAGTATAGACCACTCCAATACTGAATTCCTTGCATCATATCTGCAATAAAATATTAATTATCAAATTTAAGCAATGAGAGTTCCAAAAAACATAGATGTATCAAAAAGTTGGTTTGGACGCTGACACAAATGTTCCAAAGAATCACTTGAAAGTAGTGATATCAGAAATTTATGACTGAACCCATAATGATAGATATTCACACTAGCTGTCATGAAAGTAACCTATATTCCAAACCAGACTTGTTACAAAATTCAAAAACACAACTTTGAAAATATGATTAACATTATACAATCCATCTGAAAGATAGTGCTGACTTATACCTTCTTCACCATGAATCTCTCCCCAAAAAAACAAAAAACAATAAAGTTTAAATATCTCACCTCCATTCACCATGAATCTCCTTCACCACTGGAGCCTCTCTGAGAGCTGGAAGAGGTACTGAGATGACAACATTTCGCAGATCGAACATTGAAGAAGCATCATACTCAATGTTGACATAAGTTTCATTTCCAGAAACAGAGGGCCAACAGTTGACTGAAACAAAGACAGATTAATATTTAATTATCTGAGAATACATGATAATTGTGACCAAAACAAAAAGGAGAGTAAAAGATAAATTGCACACAAAATAATAAAAAGACTTGACCCCACTTTGTAGAGGCACCATAGATTCATCTTGACTCTGCATTCTCCACTTCAAAAGACCAACACCTCCTGCATCACCACCTTGACCAGTGGGGAAAGGCCTGTTAGGATCTTTCAGGCCTAGAATATTTTCGTTAGAAAATAGTTCTTTGTTCATATTAGGGTGCGTTTTGAAAAGGATGCCAGGATTTCCACCGGTTTCGATCTGCAAAGAAGACAAAAATAGATAACAATAAGAAAAGCATGCGACCTACTACTGCAAGCATGACACAAACAGATCACCAAAGATGGACCACACAATCAAAGCAAGCTTTAAAAGATAGCAATCAACATAGACATATCTCCACAAATCTCCCACAAGAAAAACTAGAAATCTTCTATTTAAATCAGACACAAAACTAACATTCAGCTGCAAGATGTAATACATCACATCCCCGTAACCATTGAAAAAATTTGAATAGAAGTACTCATTATGCCAACTAAAATATTTGATATATATGCATACATTCACGGTACCTGGACTTGGATATGCCCATCTTCTTGGTTAAGAATTTGCAGGGATAATGTTCCTTGGACATCAAAGTTACTGACCCCACCATCACGTTTGAGTGTTACATTAAGTTTCTCTTCAACATTCAAAGTGACAGGATCAGTCAAAGGTGGGGCAGCTGATTTGGACAGGCCTGCTTTAGGTTGAACATCTTCAGGAATCACCTCTCCCTCCGCTTTTAAGGACTCAAAAATTTTGTTATTCCTTTGTGATTTTCCAAGCTGCATGCCTGAACCCTTTGGAGGAGCTGGGGCAGATGAAGGTGGCCGACCTGAGGATGAAAGTATACATGGCCAAATCATGGGGTCTTTTCACAGAAAAAATTGTCATACAATAAGATAGATGCAAAGTGGATGGCGGTAACAAAAACCTTGTACATTATACTCTCAATATGTTTTCTTAATGAGGCCATATGGGAACTGCTTGACAAATGTAGCATCACTAGCATGAGATACTATCAGATTACTAGAAAATAACTAGCTGAGCAAGAATTTAATAATCATGTAACCTAGACCAGAATCACTGATATATGAGAAGTAACCACAAATTTCATGCAGAAAGGTAAGCACAAACCTTTGGCCTTGGAAGAAAATGGTTCAATATCAGTGGTTAGTCCCAAACCAAAACCACTTCCACCACTGGATATGCTAGTTTCATTAAAGCCACTGTCAATTCTTCCAGAACCCATCGACTGCAAAGGCCCAAATCCTCCCTTTTCACCTCTGCTCCTATCAATCTACAGAAGAACAAAAAAATCACATGATTGTACACAGGAAGACACACAACACAGGAACTTTAGCAAGACACATAATTAGTACATGAGGCATAAGTGCCTAAACAAGTACCTTGCTTTTGTCAATCTCAATGGCCTTGCGCTTCATAACATCCTTGGTCTCATTTATCTTGCTCTGCATTACAAGCTTGTGAAGCTTCTCTTCATGACTCTCCATCTCACAGTACTGCTTCACTTGTGCAACAGTCACATTCTCCTTGTGCCCAAGAGAGATTACTTCATCAAAAGCAAAAATCAACTCAAAAGCTGTCCTGCATATACCATCTTCATCTAGGGACAATGCATATTCAGGCACCTAAGAACAGTTAAGGAATTAACACAATGGTTTTGTCTGACATCTTGACACACATATATATATATATATATAGAAAAGAGAATAATGGCCCAAAAACAACTAAGGGGCCAGAGCATAAATAGTTTGTCACCAATCTATTATTGCTTGTAAAGTTAAGTTCGGAGTAAACTATTTAGCAGTGCAGTTGACATCGTCATGCTAATCTTAAAAAACAGTTACATCCGTGCAAAAATGTATACAACCAAAGGGTATAATTATTCAGAAACGGTATTCACAAACACTCCCCTAGTTGCCAGCACGTAAACAGCTTCATTTTTTTCAAGTTTTCTTTACCCAACACTTTTTCATCCCATCTATTCCCCTTCTATTATGGAATGTTTTGGAGTACCTTTTTAGAGAAGGATAGCCAAATACCATGATTCCAATATGTACCATACATGAGAACAATACGAAATAAAACTGAAAAGAGAGACCCAGATCCACCAAACTAGTCATCACAATTATAACAACAATTGTGATGATTCTTCAAAACTGCAATAATTGGTGGATCGATGGGTCAAAGAAGTCAGTCATCGAAAAAGCTATGCAAGTAATCAAAGGACAGAGTTAAAGGATACAAGCTTAGAGAGCAGCCTCAAAGTCTCCAAATCTTCCAAGATATTGCTCTGCTTGTTTGTGACTAGAAGCAAATACAAAGCCTCTATTGGCTGGTAAACATAACGCACATTTTCCGTCTCAACATATGTATGTTGTTTGCCAGTGCCTACCAACTTAGGGAAAGCTGCAAGAAGACCCTCAATCCTTATGCGGGACATATCCATAAACTGCCTGGAAACAAGCACTGGCAAACAGAAAGCAAACATAAACATCAATATCAGCAACTAACGTTATGCAGCCTTCGAAATTCAGAGACATGTAAAAATGACACAAAAGGCGATGGAATCAATAACAGATCGTAACAGATGGGACCATATAAATGTGAATACATCTTCTATAAACTAAGTAGAATTAACAGATGAATCTCCTATTAGCAGTGTTCTAAAAATCCCTGCCTAGAGCCGATTAATCCCCACCTAGGCGCTAGGCGGTGTTTCACCGTTTCCGCCTAAAGAGCTAGAAAACCGATTAATCCCCGATTAATCGCCCGATTAGCCCGCCTAGGCGCTAATCACCAGCTGTCCGCCCGACTAGCGCCCAACGTTTTTTAGAACAAAATAGGCTATTAGTTGATAAGCTTTGTGTTGTCCATCTCATGACTACCAGAGTTTCACTCATCTAATGTTAAGTAAACGTATCCATATCCATTTTCTGGTTTATATACAAAACCATTGTGAGCCAGGTTGGTTCAGACCTACTGGAAGCAACCGACAAAAAGTAAGTGTCTGTGTTGGATGGGCAGTACTTCTATCAGTAGGGTACCCAGGCTGGGAATGAGGATAGTTAAATTTTTATTTTCTCAACATTTGACCATCAAGTGTAAGATTCAAATTCCCCAGGACAGGACCAGTTGTCATATCTGCATAAAGTATATGATAAAGACTCTATACAGGGTGGGCTTTGCATGTTATCATTTTTCAAACCACTTGTATGAGATATACATTTGGACCACGTTGAAAGCATAAGAAGCTATGAACTTTGTTCAAATTTAAGGAACGGCAGCGAAAGGTGTAATTTAAGATAATACACGATTAATAGACAGAATAAATTGTATTTTGAGGATATAAATTTGGACAGCGAAAGTTGTAAATCAGGCTAATACAAGATTAATAGTCTAATATTTTGAGTAATGCATTTACGAAAGAGTCTCATTTGCTTTAATGTTGTCCAACTCTCAATCAGGAACATTCGTCAAGTCAAATCATGTGTGAATTTCAGCTAAAATAAGACTATTGGACAGAATAAATTGTATTTAGCCTAAAATTTTTAAGTAATGCATTTACGAAAGATTCCCATTTGATTTAAAGTTGTCCAACTCACGATCAGGACAATACGTCACGTCAAAGCATATGTGAATTTAAGCTAAAATAAGATTATTACACAGAATAAATTGTATATAGCCTAATATTTTGAGTAATGAATTTACCCGAGTCTCATTTAATTTATCTTCTTAAACTCTCAATCAGGAAAATTCGTCAAGTCAAATCAGGTGTGAATGCAGTCCAGAATCACAGTGCCTTGGTGCTAAACAATAATTTGGTTTTGCATATGCAAGGGATATCTATATATGTATGTACATCATCACAGGTTTGACTGTGATGTCCTCATCAACACATCTCCCTATTTCAAATTGAATCCACATTGGCGTTACTAACCAAATTACTTTCTATATTGATGCATCAATTTCCTATTTCAATGTTAGTTCATTTCATATTCCTCAACCGACTACTCTAAAATTACCCAAGGGAACATTGGATAACGAAAATGAAAAATGAATAATAATAATAATAATAATAATAATAATACTCGTCTTTGAAACTGGCAGATAATCCTGATGCAAATGAAAAGAGGCAGGAACTCACCTTTCCCAGACTTGTTTATAACAGAAGCAGCAAGAACAACCTATATCACACATAAAAGATACAGTGAGGAGTCATATTCCAAGAACTACATTAATATTTATAAGATATTCATGCATTCTAATCACTGAAGAGGAACAGAGAAAACTTTTTGAATGCAAATAAATGCATCAAGTAATTAACGGAACTCGAATTCAAAATGCTTTCCCTTGTTTTTGTCAAAATGTAGAAATACACACACATCATTCAAATCAACTATTGTAATTGTTCTAATGAAGGTCCTAAAGATGAAACGGAAACCGAGAATGTAAACAACAGAAACTTACCATCCTGGATCACCAAAAGTTTATTGATATTGCACAGAGCACCTGAGAAACAAAACATCTCATCAATATCGAAAAATCAAGATAAAAAAATCCACAAACAACAGTAATCAAAATTAAAATAACATCTCAACATTTAGAAAGAAGAACGATCCGAACGCTCAAATCTAATTAGATTGCACAGTGATTTCTAAATCTAAAAACTTAATATCTCATTCCGAAAACTGAATCTCCACAACGCAACTGAGATTCAACACCAGATCCAACAAATTCAACCACCACGGAACAAGCTCATCACGATGTTGCTGAGGAAATCGAACGGCATTACTCTCAGATCACACACTAAAACTAATCAAAACTGCGCTCGAGGCATCAAATTAAACATACGCATTACAGACGACAATAAATCGGAATGAAAGATCCGCCTATAACCTACAAGCGCATAGCGATAGAGAGAAGCTCACCCGATTCTGGTTCAGATCTTGGAGTTTCTTCTTTTGCGATTTGATGGTGGTTTTTTACTTTTTTATAGAGCTCATCTCTGTGCCCAAGTCTAATTTTCATAGTGTTTACGACTCCCTTATATATTTATTTTTCGCCCATTTAGGTGACGTGGTTTTTACAAATTTTTTGCAGTTGTTTTTTTAGAGCAAAAAATAAAGAGTTTCATTAACAGGAATAAAATTACAAAGACATCGGTGGTAGAAATAAATTTTCCACTCTCCTCTACCTACCCGAAAACCCTATGATTACAATGGACAAGAACCGAAAGTGGGTTCAACCGTAACCTAACATAATCGAGAAATATCGATACATCCTTACAGTCAACCTCAAGAAGAACCAACTCTTTCAAACACTACATGTCAAAACTACCAGCATATATGTACAGGTAACCTCCTCATTACATTAATGACAATAACTAACTGACAACAAAATAGTTCCTAAACATGACAACCAAATATGGCCCTACAAAAACCACCAACAACACCAAACAAGACCAGCACCTAACACCCTCACCTAAAAGGGAGGGACACCCTCTCCTAGAAGGGAGGGACACCAAACAAAAAAAACTGAAAAAAAAAACCAAATATTACCCAGACCTAGGCCCAAAAAGAGCCGGGCCCAATCACCCACCAATGGACTTCAAGAGTGCCCACCTCAGGATCCGGCCCAACATGACCATCCTGCCGCCGCCGCACTACTCTGCCACCAATTCCAACATCCTTCCAAATCACGTACAACGTCGTCCTAAGTGATTTGCACCCAGTCGTAGCAAACAGACCGATCGACCCTACTCTAAAATGAACCAGGTCAATTAGTGTCACCACAATCTCCCCTTAAAACTTTGATTTTGATCTCATCGCCAATTCTATCATTCTCACACCAAAGAGATCCAAAGCGGCTACATTGTCCTCCTTCAAACCCTGCCAGAGCAACTCCCAGCAACACAACACCATAAGCCTCTTGGTTCGTCCCCATCATTTGACGTCCTCTTTTGCCCCACCGCCGCCGACTGCACCGAAGAGATCCAAAATGACTACGTTGTCCTCCTCCAAACCCCCCTGCCAGAGCAACTCGCAGCAACACGACACCATAAGCCTCTTGGTTCGTCCCCATCGTTTGACATCCTCTTTTACCCCACCGCCACCAACCATACCTGGAACAATCGCCAACCGTCATCCCTCAATCTCCCATTTGACGGCAACACCAAGTGACACGACGTCAGACGGAAGGGAAAATTCTGTCTGTGAAAACCCTAATCGACTGAGTTTTACTGAGCTCTCCAACTTTTCTAAATAATTTTTTTGTCTTTTGCTTACCTTAACAATTTTTTCGCACTTGTTAGGTGACAATGGTATGGCAATTTTTTTAGAATGAAATAATTACATTAATGGCATACTAGATATGTATATAGTTACCAAGGTTCTAAAAATCGGCGTCCATGACCGCCTAGGCACTGACAGCAGGTCACCGTTCTGATTTTTCCTGAATCGGTCAAGTTAGGCGTCGGTGTAAAAATCAGCCGCCTGGGCGGGTTGGGCGAGCTAGGCGGCGTAAAAATCGGATGCCTAGGCAGGCTAGGCGGCCTGATTAAGCTTTTTTTAAAAAAATATGAAATACATAAAAGCCTATCAAAAATTAGTAAAATTAAACACAAAAAACATAATATTCTACTTAAAGTCTAAACAAAGGACACAAGATTTTTTTATTATTATTTTTAACAACATTGTTGTTTAATTTTGTCTATTTTTAAAGTATTTTTACTATTTTGGAACATAAAGTGTTATTTTATAAATTTTATTTATATAATTGTATTTATTAAATAAATAATAATATGTAAAATACAAAACCGCTTAGACATCCTGGGCGCTAGGCGCTGGCTGTCTGCCTTGATAGCGCCTAACGTTTTTTAAAACCTTGATAGTTACATGTAGCTGAGATAGCCTACAATTACATCGCAATTTGTGTTGTGTTAAAAAGCTTAGAGACACAGACCGGTATAATATTTCTTTATTAAGTGAGCCGTTATGATTTATGCGTTCAATTCAAGATATATTATTTATAGTATTTAAATTTCTTATCATATTGAAAATATTTATAAAAAATAGAGGCAATGGCCATCCTGCACCACTATGTTGTAGATTTTCCTACAAGCTCGACCTCGAAGGATTCAAGTGGGACATGTACCTTGGTTCGTATAGTCAGAAAGAAGAAAAGTGATCAGGAATTCTTGATTACTCGTAACTTTCAAGAATAGGGTTAATATACAGGATACACCACAAACTTATTAGGAAACTACAAGATTGATACGGCGCGTGAGCGCCGTGCAAGACAGAAAGGGACGAAACGACAAAAGTCGTCCGATCTTTAATGAATTGATCATGTCCGTTTAATCATGTCCGTTAGATCAATTAATTAAAGATCGAACGGCTGTCGCCGTTTCGTCCCGTTCTGTCCTGCACGGCGCTCCCGCGCCTGAGCAGTCCTTTAGGAAACTAATTACAAGAATACTCCTGAAGGTTAATACAAATATTTACAGGCAAAAGTTGCACTACCCGAGATGTACGGTACTCCAAACAGAATCTTTAACAGAGGAACAATTATGTAATTTTCGGACGTCACAGTGATTGTCTTATTTTACTGCAAGGAAAAAAACCGTGATTTTCTGAACCAAGATTCTCGTCCTTCAGTCTCTCTCGAACCCAGAAACTTTAAGGGCCTGACATTGTTCTGCTTGCCTCCACGGCCCAGCTCCTTCGTCCTCTATTGAAAGTTGAAACGTCGACAAATAATGGTATTTGGGTGTAAGTTTTTCTGTGGCTTCGGCTTATAACTAGTAGTTTGGTTTAAGCTAAGATTTCGAATACTAGTTTGTAATTTGCAGTCGTTATCTGAATTGTGGTTCTGATTGAAATTGAAATCTTGTTACTTTTGTTATCTATGATATCTGCATCTCCATTTTCAAAACTTCCATCATTTGAAATTTTTCTTTCTCAATCGAAGTAGTGTCAATTTAATTGCAGACGAAACATGTGCAACCCTATTGGGTTCTTCTCTAACCCAGAATTCAATCACACATATGCATCTCAATTGATAGAAAACGAAGCTCCAATTCAAAATGCCCAAGTTCATTATACATGTCCCAATTTGAACACTGAACGCAATGATGATGATGGTCAGTAAATCGTTATTCAAACACCATGGGAGCCCGATGTCAGAGGAGTCGAAAGTGGCAACACACTTAGGGCAGATGTCGAAGGAAGGCATGGCGGAGACTGAGGAGCAGGTCCGGATGGAGAAAGTGGGAGGCTTTTGGGAAATAGAGAAAGTTTTGGGGTGAGATTTGGGAGAGTGGAAAAGTGAGAGAAAGCAGAAGTGAGAGTAGGAGGAGGTGAATGGACGAGCTGCGTGGGAGGAGAGGGAGTGCATCGTATAGGAGCAAAACCAAGAAAGATGAGAGCTTTGGAAAAACAAGAAATGAAGTTGAAGTGTTTACTGTTTATCACAGAAACTGGGGGAGGAAGAAGAAGGGCTTCATCCACCAACGAATCTAATCAGATCTGATTTGTTGTCCATCCACCCCCGCCTCCTTTTTACCTCGTCTTTTTACCCAGACGTCGTCAACTTAGGAAATTACGACGTTGTCATTGAATTTTAGTCTTTGCGAATGAGACGCTGCCACACGGCTCAGACCCACACATGTGTACGGTATAATGTATGTATTCTAGCGTTTTCCATATTTATAACCCTATTTAGTAAAAGACGTGACTCACACTAACACGTATCTCCACAACCTCCACACATGGACAGGCCCTGTGAGAAAAAAAATACTGGGCCCCTTACATAATATTATTTTTATCAAAAATCTATTTTTTTCTTTATTTAAAAAAAATACAGGCACAATTAGGCAGCACAATTTCATATATCACTTTCATATATAAATTTTGTTTACCAATTTCATATATCAATTTTATATAAATGAGATGCATAGTTTCAAAAATAAAAAAAATAAAGGAAAATTGAAGAATTACAAGTTTACAACATCCCTAATGAGTTGATAAAAATGAAATGAGAAATATGAAATTAAGAGTAACTTTTCATGAAACGAAGAGACGACGAGAAATATCGAAGAAACAAAGCAAATATTTTCGGATGTGGAGGATATTGATCTCCATCATCTTTGTTTCTGTAAATATTTTCTCCATAATTGATGCGACAGTACATAAATTTGGGAGAAGGAAGGCTAATGTGTCATTTTACTAAGATTTTTTCCTAAAAAAAGAGATTGAAATTAGGAAAATAATGGTGTTATTTGATTAAGGATATAAAAATGAACAAGAGACTGAAATTAAGAGAAGAACTCAATTAAGAAAATAAATTTACAAAAGAAGATAATAAATGACGTAAAAAAGGTTATCTTATTCAAAAAAAGAAAATTTTTCTAAAAAAATATAATGTAAATAAAGATAATTAAGAAAAAATAATTAAAAAAGATTGAGTGAAGAGAAACGGTCTTATAATTGTTTTTTTTGTATTTTTATTACGATATAATTATCTATTAATTATATAAATTTTGTAAAAATTAAAAAATTAGGCCCCGTGTATGGGAACTGTGGGCCCCGTGCATGGGAACTACCAGCCCTGCACATGGACTACCGAAAGTGAATGTCAATCGAGTTGCCAACTAGAGGGTAAATATAAGTTATCCCATGGCTGAGGTGAATCTACTGTTAGGTGATTGCACTGTCTTAGGTTAATCTTAAGTTTTTTTTATATAGGTTTACCTTGGTTCTTTTCGAGAGAAGTGTTAGAAGTATGTAGCTAAGTTTAGTTTTGACATCCAGCAAAAGTTGCTGAGCTCTGAAAATCCTCTGGACTATGAATAAAATGCACTGCTCATAGACAGTCTGTTTCATTCAGTCCCCATCTGTGTGTGTTTTCTGGTTTGTTCTTCTTGTTGAATATATTAATCTTGGGCAGAGAAAAGTGTATCTGCTGCTTGCGTTTTCTTTATACATTCCATGTGTCTGCTATAAGTGGCAGAATGAGTTCTAAAACATGCGACATGTTTATGGCTCCCCAACGATTATACGATACCTAGAGTCTTCGACAACTGGTCTCGTTAAGGCCACATTTGCTGACTGTTAGTTTAATAAGACTAACTTCCCGTCGTTAGGGGAAGATATGAACATGGATGTTCAGCGAGAACGACAAGAATTGTCCTGGTGCGTTCTCATGCTTTCTGATTATGATCCTCACACTTCTCATGTGGAGAAGGAAGTCAAATGGATGCTCAATCTCTAGAGTGTGGCAGATTCGATGTCCGATTTGTTCTTTGAGATTGCGAAGGTCACGAGATCAGATATTCCAGCTGTAAATGTACATGCAAGGCTAGAAGTCCCGAAAATGGGCAAGACCACCCCTAGTCCGAGCAAAACTGCCCTCGGTTCGGGCGTTGCTGCCCTCGATAGGAGCTGCCGACCCTAGTAGAGGGGTGGAGGTCGTGGTTCCCTATAGATAGAGGGGGAGACAACTTGGTTCGGTTGATGCATGTCCTAGGAAGAAGAGGACGCCAAAGACACAAACCAATTATTTACTCATCGACACTGAGAACCCTTCTCATGAGATTGTTTCTGACTATAGTTATGTCCTTGAATCGATGTCGGTTACTCTGGGGGACGCCTCAGAGTCAACGTCAGTGTCAAAAATCTTAATGTGTTATGAAGACACCTTTGAGTTGCTGGACCGATCATCCATGCATATCGATAATGTGTTTGCATATTCTGTGGCTTAAGAGATCATAGAGCACGATGACATCGAACCATGCTTCATCCGTGAATGTGAACGTAGAGTTGATTGACCTAAATGGAAAGAAGCTATTTAGATGGAATTGAGTTCCGTAGCAAAGAGACAGGTCTTTGCCCCGGTGGTGCCAACTTTGCCAAGTGTAAAGCTTGTAGGACATAAATGGGTCTTTGTTAGAAATGTACAAAACTCGCCTGGTAGCTCAAGAGTTCTCACAACACCCTGGAATAGACTATGAGGAGACATATTATCCCATGATGAACATCATTACTTTCCACTACTTAGTCAGTTTGGTAGTGTCTGAAAAACTTGACATGCAGCTTATGAATTTAGTTACTGTGTATCTCTATGAGGATCTAAATTCGGAGATATATATGAAACTCTCTGATGGGTTTCAGTTGCCTAAGTCAAATGACTCTAAACTACGGAATGCGTATGCCATTAGGTTGCAACGCTCACTTTATGGATTGAAGCAATCCAGACGAATGTGATATACTCGTATAAGTGACTACTTGATTAATAAGGGATATAAGAATGATGATCCATGCCCTTGCGTGTTCATAAAGCATCGAAGTTAGGATTTACGGTTGTAGCTGTATACGTTGATGATATGAACAACATCTATACTCTAGATGAGATAAGAGATATTGCGGCTCACCTGAAATCCGAGTTTGAGATAAGGACTTGGAGAAGACTTGGTTCGGCCTATGACTTGAACTAGACCATCAAACGTGTGGAGCTCTTATACACGGATCTGCATATGTTCAAAAGATGCTCAGGTGGTTTAATATGGACAAAATGCACCCTGTTAGCACACCCATGGTTGTTCGGAGTCTGGATATTAAGAAAGATTCATTCCATCCTAAGGAGGACGAGGAAGAGACACTTGGAGTAGAGGTGTCGTACCTTAGTGAAATCGGTGTACTATTATACTTGGCTCAGTGCACTCGACCCGAAATTATCTTCTTAGTGAATTTGTTAGCTAGATATAGCTCTGCACATACGCAACGTCATTAGACTGATGTGAAGAATATGCTGGAATAGCTCAATTAGCTAAAGCATATGGTTGTCCTAAACCACGGTTATCAAATGCCCAAGATATACCGACACGTTGATACTCGCTACTCACACGATACGCTCAGTAGGAACAAATACCTAGAAACGATCAACATAACTCCGACTCCCGATCACCATACAACACTAAACGGGGGCAGCACCCCCGATATATTCTACAATGTATCCCCAGTCACCCTACGAACTCCTGCATGAGGACTTGGAGACTCGCTACCATGCCTTCATGCTCCTGAACCATTCGTGTTACCGACACTCCTTTAAATGAATTACTCCCCACCTAAGAGTCCTCATCGACTAGAGACTTGAGGACTTGTTGATACAAGGTGCAAACCCTTCACTCAAGAAGGAAAAATAAGATATTATCCAGTTGCCGGAACACATTCCTGCCCGAGCCCCACCTCCGGTGCCACCTCTGACACCCAAACGCCCAAGGACACACCTAATTCCGGCCATCAGAGTCGCCGTATTCCGGCTATAGACCCCTCAAAAGGGAGATACTACACAAGAATGCTCAGTAGATCTCATATCAATCAAAGAGGACACAGTTCCTAATACAACCCTATAAGGCAAGGGCAGGGCCCCGAAACAGGTAAGTGACCTAATTCAAATTATGTCAAGTCTTATCTCCATAGTGGCAACTGACTTAGGTATCAGAGAGTGGAAGATTGTGAAACTCAACCTTGAATCGAAGACGAAGGCTTGGTTGGATCGATCTTGAGGTGATTGTGAGGAGATCTTATGAAGTGGAATTGGACAATGACAGAGGAATATGTGATTTTAGCTAGCTAGCGGAGGGAGAGAGATAGATAGATAGATGAGGTTGGGGGAAAGAGAAAACAAAGAACGAAGACTTTTATGGGGTTGTAATTTGGATACAAAAAGAGGCATTTAAGTCATTTAAAAAAAATTGGAGTCAAACCCCCTATTATTAGTGGTGGGCTTGAGCTGGTGTCCTAAATTGTATAAAAAATAGGTTTTTTATGTTTATAGATTTAGACATATGCCAAAGAAAAAAAATGTTTCTCTAAATAATCGCAACCAGGTCGATCACTCTTAATATACGATAATTCACTTCTATTCAAGGAAAACACTAAAATACACGGTAGTGTCGTACACAGGTGGGATCTGAGACACGTGGCAAGATATTATCCACATAATTTAAATTAGAAGGGTATATATGTAAATTCTTGCTTAACTGACGCTTAGCAGTGAAAACTTGATGATTAACCAACTAGTTTTACTCTCTCTCTCTCTCTCTCTCTCTCTCTCTCCTCAACCAGGACGGGCAAAGGTGGAGTCGAGGTTGGAGGACGGCTAACCGAGAAAGATGTTAATATAGATTTTGATCGAGATGCATCGGGGTCCACATGCATCAGAGGTACTAAGTTGATGTCGATATCAAATCCGATTAGATGCGCTGGAGTACCATCGAACTCATGCCTGCTACATATGGTTAGAAAAGAATTATTTGAAGGAGTGATGTGATTTGTGAGATAAAAGATTGATGGTGTTTGAATTGGTTGAACTTGGGTTGAATCATTCTCTTAGATAGACCATCAAAATTTGTTTCGGCCTCTCCAGGTTCATAAACCTTGCAATTGTACTAATCATACCTAAACAAGGTCGGCCTGAACCCATCAACAAGCTTCCTCTTGAGGTTCATAGGATTGAAAGCCACGCTCAAGTTGACCAAACAGTTAACCCTATCAACTTTAAACTCTAAACAAACACAACTACCCACACAATCATATCACATCAATCATGTGCCACCAGAAACGCTTGCTCGATACTCAGATGGTCAAGCAGCCCGATCAGATCCCTGACTATGTGCATGGCCGTGTTGGGCGACGTATCGGTGTCGCCGAAGCTGCATGTTGTTGGAGACATTGAGTAGAGTTGAAGCTGGATATACTCTTTTCGTAGATGGGAGACTGGGAGAGATGTCTTATGGGATGTAAATGACCCACTTTGACCCTCAGTTTAGAGGAGAGACGACAATAGATAGCTTTTTTACCCACCACATGTAGTTTGTTGTTTGTGAAGACATGATATCCTTTAGGGAAGGGAAGACATGATATCCTTCATGAAAGACGTTTTTACCATTCCTTTAACGGAACTGTCAGGAGTACATGGAATAGTCTAGCTTTTGCCTATATTCTTGGGGTGGGCACAGGTCGGGCCCATTTTTTTCAAGGATCAAGCCTAAACCCGAACAAAACGAGTCGGGCTGGGATTCGGGCTTTTCGGGCTCAAATATCTAGTTTCACATATTTCATCTATTCTCCCAAATTTTATCATATTCAACATGTACAAGTTCTAAAATAATTAAATAAAGATTAGAAGTTTAATACAAACCAAGCCTGAATCCGAACCGGTTTTTTAGAGAACAGTAATCAAAATGGTTAATTAAAATTATAACGGGCCGGGTCGGGCTTTCGGTCCTTTTAAATTTCAAACCCGAACCCGAACCATATTTTTAGAAAATAGGCCGGGTTTTGGACCGAACCGAATTTAGAGCTTCGGGTTTTGGCCCAAATTAGGTTTATTCGGGTTTTTTGGACCAGGTTTTCGGGTTCCGACGCCCACCCATGCTATATTCAAACAAATAAATAGGGTTGTAAGTAAGCTCGTGTTCGATTCGTGTTCGGCTCGATTTTTAGCTCGTTCGACTCGTGGTCGTAAGATAAATCACCATAAAAAGAAAGTAATTAAGATGAGATAACCTTAAATTTAATGTTTTGTAATTAAAACTAACTGACTCAAGCCGACCCGAGCCCAGCTCGAGCTTAAACAAGCTGAGCCGAGCTTGAACATGAAAAAAAAAATTCAAGCTTAAGCCCGACTCGAGCTCAATAAAAATACAATGAGTGAAACATGAACAATATAGTATTCGGTCTGACCTAACCCATTTACACCCCTACAAATAAAGTTAAAATTCTAAGTTTGTTTCATGCGGCTGTATCGCGGCAGTATCATGGTCTTCCAACAAGCAAGCCTTCGGACTGAAAAAATGGCGATGGCGACTTCGGCGGTTCCGACATGGAGTCGAGCACACCGACAACGAATACTGAGTTGAGGAATGGAAAGGACTGGGCTTGGCCCTGGCCCAGTCTTCCTTTGTCTGTATTGGTTTTGCTGATGGGCTTGGTTTCTGTTGGGCCTGCTGTGGGCTCCAAACAAGATCCCTATCTAAACCCTAATGCAATTTTTTCTACTTAAACGATGAAGGGTACACCATGAGGTCTTAAGCTTTTCATCGAGTTTAATTACTTTAGGGTGAAGTAGGTTATATGCTTTCATGTCCACATTTTTGGACATAGTTTTGCATTTGTTCTTCAATTCATAGTTGTAGTTTGAATTAAGTATTTTGTTTTGTATTCGAGTAATCTTCGTATTGCTCATGCATTGATCATTATTGGTCGTGATAGGCTTTAAGCCTAAAGGAGTAATTCTATTTCTTCAAAAAAAATTATATTGTGCAAGTCTCACGTGGAATGGAAAATACTTGTGTCTGATCTAGGTTAGATACGTATGTCTGATCTCTCTCATATTTACATATTTTCAATCGTAATTTTGACCGTTTAATAGTTTAATTAACTAATAAAGATAATCTCAACGAAAAATCAATGTAAAAAGAGATTTTTGTTCAGCCGAATGCATCATTTAAATAGACAGTTCTTGTTAAAGTTAGAATCATTATGATTAGCCGTTCATTTGATTGATGCATTTGGCTGAGTAAATAATTTTTTTGTATCGATTATTTACAATTTTAATTGGTTAATTAAACTATTAAATAATTAAAATTGTGATTGATATTATTAAAGATATGTAAATAAAAAATAGTGGTAGAACCGTAGAAGGGAGCACCATATAAAGATCATTCCTTCTAACAATACTAGCAGTGATCCGCAAACAAACAGTGTACCGACTATAGTGCCCATTACTACACAGCTGTAACTGTAGCACACTCGTCCAAACCAAGCCGACATTTCCAATCAACCCATGTGATTGAGACTCTTCCTTTTCATTCCCCATATATGTTATCTCACTTGGTATTCACTGCCAAACCTTCTCTGCTCATTTATTTCTCTGCCTGCTCTTGTTTGTAGCCACTTGCCTCACAAATTTCAGCTCAAAGTTCTCTGAGAAATTCTTCAGAATCATGTGGGAATCAGAGAGTGAGTCAGTTGGAGGAGGCAGAGACTATGGCAATGGGGATTTTAGTTTAAGCAAGCAGAGTGTTAAGAATGATGGGTTTGAGCTGAAGGGGAATTCTTGGTATGTATATCTGAACAACATAGATACAGTTGTATATTTGCATATACTTTTTAATTGTTTCTAATTGAACTAATTGTATATTGATGTAGTAACTAAGTGACTAAAGAGGGATTAGAGACACCATCTTATTGAGTTTGCCAAAACTAGCTTGAATTTTGAGAAAGGAACTGTATCTTTTGGATGATCGAGCTCCCTTACATGTCTGTCTGCCTTGATTTCTAGACCCCATAGTTTTGTTGTTGGACTAAAAGGCTAGTTTTCTTGTTTCTTGTTGTTGGGACAGCTAAGTGGGATTTCAAGTTCTTAAGGCTTTAGCTTATCTTTGTGCATGCAACATAATAATGGAATTGCTGGGTTCGTTTGTTTTGAATGTAATAGGTATGTTGCAACTGATATCCCAAGTGACCTGTTGGTTAAGGTTGGAGAAGTCAATTTTCACTTGCACAAGGTAACTAATTTTCTGGAAAAATGCTATAACACTGAGCTTATAATAGTTCTTTATTTATTCATTGAACTACTTGTAAGATTAGATTAGAATGTCTATGTTCCCGTTCATTCATTCATTGTGCTGTTTTAATGTCAAGTAGTATCCCTTGCTGTCAAGGAGTGGAAAGATGAACAGAATCTTGTACGAATTACGTGACCCGGACTTAAGTAAGATGGTTTTGGATGACCTTCCTGGGGGTCCTGAGGCATTTGAGCTAGCTGCAAAGTTCTGCTATGGCATTTCTGTCGATCTGACAGCAGCCAACATTTCAGGCCTTAGATGTGCCGCAGAGTTCCTTGAAATGACAGAAGACTTGGAAGAAGGAAATCTTATTTTCAAAACTGAAGCTTTTCTCAGCTATGTGGTTTTATCCTCCTGGATAGACTCCATAGTGGTGTTGAAAAGTTGTGAGAAGCTCTCTCCATGGGCTGAAAACCTTCAAATTGTTCGGAGATGCAGTGAGTCCATTGCTTGGAAAGCTTGTGCCAATCCAAAAGGCATACGATGGCCATACACTGGTAGTAAGGTAGCTCCAAAAGTTTCAAGCCCAAATTGGAGTGACATGAAGGACTCAAGTCCAAGTAGAAACCAGCTGCAAGTTCCTCCTGATTGGTGGTTTGAAGACGCTTCAATTCTACGGATTGATCATTTTGTCAGGGTTATTACTGCAATCAAAGTGAAGGGGATGAGATTTGAACTTATTGGAGCTGCAATAATGCACTATGCATCTAAATGGCTCCCTAATATGATAAGTGATCATGGCTCCGGGTTAACACCTGATGAAGGAAGCAACAGCAGCAATAGTAGTGGAAGCAGTTGGAAGGGTGGACTTCACCTGATCGTGGCGGGAACTAAAGACAATGAGTCTTCAACTGTTCAAGCCAAAGATCAACGCATGATCATCGAGAGCCTAATCAGCATTATTCCACCACAAAGGGACAGTGTCTCATGCAGCTTCCTTCTTCGGCTTCTGAGAATGGCAAACATGTTAAAAGTAGCACCTGCATTGGTGACTGAGTTGGAGAAACGGGTGGGAATGCAGTTTGAACAGGTTACATTGGAAGATCTTCTCATTCCATCTTACAACAAAAGTGAAACTATGTATGATGTGGATCTTGTCCAGAGGCTTCTGGAGCACTTTCTTGTTCAAGAACAGACTGAAATGTCAAGTCCAAGCCACCAATCTTTCATTGAAAAACACTATGAAAGGGGTACAGGCCCAAATTCTAAGATGAGGGTAGCTAAGCTTGTTGATAGTTATCTTACAGAGGTGTCAAGAGATAGAAGCCTTTCCCTAACAAAGTTTCAGGTACTCGCAGAAGCTTTGCCTGAATCTGCAAGGACCTGCGATGATGGACTTTATAGAGCAATCGATTCCTATCTCAAGGTACTTATAATCCCTTTCTTATTTCCCAACAAACTTAATTGTCTCATTAAGTTGTTAATTTCTGTTTTAACATGTATGCATGCACACTGGGAATGTGTTTGAGAAAGTCCAAAGCTGCTTAGATACAAAATGTTCATAATAGCTATACGAGTGTTTCATTCTCATGGAAAATGTACATGACAGAGAAAAAAACTATATGACTTGTTTCTAACACATGCTTTCACCATAGAGAAATAATATTGATTTTATTATATGAACCATATATAGATTACTAGTGATGCTATGTTCTTCTTAATGAACCATTGCTGCTATGAGCCTGCTCTTTGATGATTAGCTTGACCTTATTTATAAATCAAAATGGTAACCTTTTGCTATATAATCTGTTCAGATTTTATATTCATGTGTTATTTTGTCAAAATAACAGGCCCATCCAACACTCTCTGAGCATGAAAGGAAGAGGCTATGCCGGGTGATGGATTGCCAAAAACTATCCATTGATGCTTGCATGCATGCTGCACAAAATGAGAGGCTCCCATTAAGAGTGGTGGTGCAAGTTCTTTTCTCTGAGCAAGTCAAAATAAGCAATGCATTAGCTAACAGTGCCCTTAATGAAGCTGGACGAGACTCTAAGTATCAGCCAATGGTTCCAAACCGGAAAACACTACTTGAAGGGACCCCGCAATCCTTCCAAGAAGGATGGGCAGCAGCAAAAAAGGACATCAACACTGTAAAGTTTGAACTGGAGAGCGTAAAAGCCAAGTACCTTGATCTCCAAAATTCCATGGAAAATTTGCAGAGACAGTTCGATAAGATGACCTCAAAGCAGAAACATACATCAGCTTGGAGCAGCGGGTGGAAGAAACTTGGCAAACTCACTAAGACTACAATGGTAGAGAATCAGAACATTGGAACAGATCATCCAACAGATAGTGGTGCAGAGCAGACTAAAAAGATTCCTAGGAGGTGGAGGAATTCCATTTCTTAGGTGATTTACAGGTGCTATTCTTGTCTTCCAAAGGTTGTGTTACATCGTTTGTACGTTTTGGTTTCTTCTACATTTGTGTTCCATTATAACTTACATTCGATTGTTTCAAAAAGTCTTTTAGTTAACTACATTGAAAGCCTACATGTTGAATTGATGTAATTGTGTGAGGTTGAGTGACTAAATAAAAAAATCTGGAATAGAATTTGCCATGCCATTGGTGTGTACTTTTTAGAATGAATAATGACACTGAGAAGAAAACCTGAGAGGCACTGTCCCATTAGTTTGTTTTGTTTGTTTTTTATTTTATTTTTTAGATTAGTTTAGGACTGTAACGCAGGAAGATAGGAAGAACTGAATAGATGAGGCAATATGATGATGGATGTCAACTAAAATCAACCTCTTTTCTTTTCTGTTTTTTGGTTAAATGAATATATAGAAAACAACTTGGCTACATAACAATCAAGCTCAAAAAAATCAGAGGCAAAAAAAATCTTTCCATAGAGAAACAAAAAGAAGTTCAACACAGAACCTTTCAAATGTTACTAACTAGAGAAGTAGAGATCTTAAAGAACTAGCAACTCATCCCAAAGAAATTCTCCATTCGACGAGAGTGGCGAGAATGAGGAGCTTTGCAGCCTGGCATAGGCACAACGGGATGAAGGCAAGAGACATGTCTTTTCCAAGTAGTAGTGGAACTGTGGAAGAGCCTAAGATATGAAAAGAGAGACCAGATCAGGTCAGGAACAAATACTCCATGCTTGCAAAGCACAGGAGACCATATACACTTGCTGAAAGGGAAATGAAAATGAGATGGGCACACTGAATTAATAATAAGTTGGGACCTCTGGTTAGTATTATTGGAGAATGTCTTAAAAGGATGGGTCACTAATCGCTATGACGATATGCTGGGACAAATGAACAACCAAGTTGCGCATTATAAATTTGTAATTGTCATTTTAACTAGGAAACAAGTAAGCATCAACTACAGAAGCCTGCCGGCCATTTAGTCTTCTATAAGATAGCTCTAGAAGTTCCGAGAGGAATTGGGACAGTTATGACCTATGCCTACTAAATTATTTGTCTCTCTATAAGTGTAGTTGGAAGAAATGTAGTCAAACGAGTTTGCTAATCCAAGAACATAAAGACATTGCAACTATTATTTGCGTCACTTTTTTTATTAGACATTCTACTTCGCTATATATTTTACCGTCTACATTTTAACACTTGTAGTGTAAGTTGTACAGTGGTGTCAAAACCACGCATTTTCAAATTTTTCTTTTACTTTGGAGAAACCGTCCATTTATGCAATCTAACCCCAATTGATCGAAGTTGTCGGTGGAAATCGTCCTTTTTTGGAGCATGCCGTGTCGGGTTCTAGTCTTATCAACACAAATACTATCAAAAATAGTAGTATTAGTAATGTCAATACAAACATAATAATTGTAGCAAAAACCCATAATCGTACACGTACGGATGTACCATCAATCGGCTCAAACCTCTTGCTCTTACAAAGAGAAGACTTATGTTACTCAACCACACTGCATTGACTATTGAGCATGAAGCTCAAGTTTAATATATAAAAACTGCTTTTCCAAAATTTTAATGAATTAGAAGGGAGAGGTTTTATATTAAGGACATCCTTGTTCAAGATTAGTTGATGACTTTTTCATTTCATCATATTTTCGATCGCATATTCATATTTCGACCGTTTAGTTTGTAGATATATATAAGTAGATCATCCCTACAAATTTTCATACAAATTGAAAATCGTTAAGACATTCATAAATGTGATTCACCGATTATAAACTAGAACAACTCTTGTTTGACATATCTGGACCATCCGTTGATCTGACCTATTTCTATATCTTAACGATCACCAATCTGCCTGAAAATTTGTAAAAATGATCTACTTATATAAACTGAACGGTTGTGATAGAAAATATGATTGAAAAGTGAGTGTAATAAACCATTAAGGATAAAGTCATCAACTAGTCCTCAACAAGAAAGTTCTCAATAGATCATCTCACTGAATTAGAAATCCCTTTTAATATATAAAAAATGTTTTTTTTTTCAAAATTTTAATGAATTAGAAATCCCTTGATCGAAAAAATGAATTAGAAATCCAAAAGATGAAATAAAAGACAAATTGACAGCTCTTTTGGTGTAGCTAAACTTCTAACTTAAAAAAGTTAAGATTCATATACAAAGAAATTATGTAAAATTTGTGGTCAATCCTTAGTAAGTACACAAAATTTTATTTCTCAAAATACAATAACACCCTAAGAGTAGAACGAAAAATTGTTGATGGGAACCTATATATACATGTTAGTAATCTTTTATATTAATATCATTGTTGAAAGACCATTAAACCAATGACATAGATGTTATTTACATTTGTTTATTAATAGATAAGTTAAAAATCGTAAAGGCTATTAAAATCAATAATATAAATAAGGTAAGAATTAGTATTAATTAAATATAACATATTAATGTGTCACTTTCTATATCATCAGTTCACCATTCCATTAGTATTCATGGATATTTAGACTTATTTATATTTTTTTTTAAAATTTAAAAGGGTTTTTTTATCAAAAAATTTAAAAGGGTTATTTATATTTCAATAAATAGTAATTAAAAATAATTAAACTAAATAAATACATTTGACAAGGTCAGTTGACGCCTATGCTTCCAGCTCTAGATCCAAGTCTTTTGAAACCAAACCAATTCCAGGAATGTCACCGCAAACCTCATCTCACAGTTTAACTTTAACCCCCGCAAAGCAAGCAAGTGAAAAATTCTCAACTCCTTTATCCCACGTGAAATATCTGCTTTCAGATGTCATCTATGTTGTCGTGCAAACCTCATCTCTCCCTGTAGCCACCCTTTATCCCCAAAAAGAAATGCATCGACTCCTTTCAGCTTCTGTTTCTTTTTTCAGGTGCGTTTGGTCTCATTCTTTCATTCTTTTGCTGCATCACGTAACTCTGTCATAACTATATATGCTTAGCTTCATCGTAGACTTTAGTAGGACTATTAAAGTTGTATGCTTTGAATCGATTCTAGCTTTTTTTGTGAAATATATATTTTGATTCTGGTTTCTAATTCACAAAGATGGTTACTTCAGTTTGTATTGCATAACCTTTAAACAGTACAAGATATGCCTTCTGGTTTGGCATTGCATTCTATCAAGTGAATCAACCCAAGAAAGAAATGCAATGAATTGATGCAAAATGAGGTTCTATCGTAGACTTTAGTAGGACTATTAAAGTTGTATGCTTTGAATCGATTCTTGCTTTTTTTTGAAATATATATTTTGATTCTGGTTTCTAATTCACAAAGATGGTTACTTCAGTTTGTATTGCATAACTTTTAAACAGTACAAGATATGCCTTCTGGTTTGGCATTGCATTCTATCAAGTGAATCAACCCAAGAAAGAAATGCAATGAATTGATGCAAAATGAGGTTCTGGTTCCATTATTTATGTAAAGACCAGAGCGTGTAGTGTTTGGTTTCCCTTGTTATTTTTGACTTTACGAGAAAAAGGTTTTGGGTTTAGCATTCTTAGATTGTCTTGTTGTTTTTTCTGATGATGCAGTACTGTGCTCATCTCGAAATGAGAGCTTTGATGGGCTGTTCTTGGTGCTCATGATTCAATTGGGGATGCAGTGAGGATGTTGTCATTTAAGATGGTTTTGATTTGGGTTTGTCCGTTGGTGTTTCTTTATCTTGGGGTGTTTTCATTTGGGTCTAGTAAGAATGTTTCTTCAAGACCAGCTGTTGTCAACATTGGAGCTCTTTTCACGATGGACTCTACAATTGGTAAAGTTGCAAAGATTGCTATTGAGGAAGCAGTGCAAGATGTGAACTCCAATTTCAGCATTCTCCATGGGACCAAACTTGTTGTGAAAATGCAGAATAGCAATTGCAGTGGATTTCTCGGAATGGTTGAAGGTACTTTACTTTTGCTTTTAACACTTTGGCTTGACTTTGGTTCTTTGTTTGCTGAGTTTCATACTTGAGATTATGTTTCAGGAAGTCCATCAATGATAATTGTGTATAACATTAATCATGTGCGTTGCAGCTTTGCAATTCATGGAGACTGATGTTGTCGCCATTATAGGCCCACAATCTTCTGTAGTTGCACATATTGTATCCCATGTTGCAAATGAACTCCAAGTACCACTATTGTCATTTGCAGCCACAGACCCAACTCTCTCATCCCTTCAGTTCCCATATTTTATTAGGACAACACAGAGTGATTTGTATCAAATGACTGCAGTTGCACAAATTGTTGATCATTATGGGTGGAGAGATGTTATTGCCATTTTTGTAGATGATGATTACGGGCGTAATGGCATATCAGCTTTAGATGATAAACTTGCTGAGAGACGCTGTAAAATTTCATACAAGTTGGCAATTCCCCCTGGACCGGCAGCTAATCGGAGTGACATCGTGGATCTGCTTATTAAGGTTGCCTTATTGGAATCCCGGGTTATAGTTCTTCATGTGAATCCTGATTCAGGTTTCATGGTTCTTGCTGTGGCACAGTATCTTAAAATGATGGGTGATGGTTTTGTATGGATAGCTACAGATTGGCTTTCATCTGTTTTAGATTCTGCTTTTCCTCTTCCTTCTGAAATTATGGATACATTGCAAGGAGTTCTTGTTTTGCGGCTACATACACCAGATTCAGATAGAAAGAGGGCCTTCTTTTCTAAGTGGAACAAGATAACTGGTGGTTCTTTGGGACTGCATACGTATGGGCTTCATGCTTATGATTCTGTTTGGCTGGTAGCTCATGCTATTGATGCTTTTTTCAACCAGGGTGGGGTTATTTCATTCTCTAATGATTCTAGGATTGAAGCTGTAGAACAAGGTGGTAGTCTTCACCTTAACGCAATGAGCATTTTTGATGATGGACCACTCCTGTTAAAGAACATATTGCAAAGTGACCTTGTTGGTTTGACAGGTCCCATCAAGTTTGATTCAGATAGGGCTCTTGCTCTTCCAGCATATGATATTATTAATGTGGTTGGAACTGGGTTTCGACGAATTGGTTACTGGTCCAACTATTCTGGGTTATCAACTGTACCTCCTGAGACTCTCTATTCAAAGCCAGCTAATCGTTCCCGTGCAAATCAACAGTTATACAGTGTTATCTGGCCAGGGGAAACATTAACGAAACCTCGTGGTTGGGTTTTCCCAAACAATGGGAAACTCTTGAGAATTGGTGTGCCAATTCGGGTCAGTTACCGGGAATTTGTAATGCCAGTTCAGGGAACTGATACTTTCAAAGGTTTCTGCATAGATGTATTCAATGCTGCTGTAAACTTGTTGCCATATGCTGTTCCATGCAAGTTTATCCCTTTTGGAGATGGTCTGAAAAATCCAAGCTACACAGAGCTTGTGACATCCATCACAACTGGGGTGAGTAGGATATGCTACATTACTGAAAATTTAAATATAAAAGGGCAAGCACGATTGGTCAATATGTGTGATGTGTGTGTGTGACGTGTGCATTCATTGACTAATCTTCTCACTTCTTCTTTACAGGTCTTTGATGCTGCAATTGGTGACATTGCCATTGTTACAAATCGAACGAAGATTGTGGATTTTACACAGCCATATGCTGCATCTGGACTTGTTGTTGTGGCCCCCTTTAAAAAAATGAACTCTGGTGCTTGGGCCTTCCTTAGACCATTTACGGCACACATGTGGATAGTCACTGCTGCTTCCTTTCTTGTTATTGGTATAGTTGTATGGATTTTGGAGCATAGGATTAATGATGAATTCAGGGGTCCACCTAAGAAGCAACTTATAACCATCTTGTGGTAAGTTCTTTAGTTATAATGTCATCAGGGGACATTACTAACTTCTACAAACTGTTTACCAATAGTTTTCCCTTGAAATCCTAATGTGATCAACACCTGACCTTAATACCAAGTGACTAAGAAAGTGATTTAGAATGGTAAATCTGGCCTTCAGGTAAACCTTAGTTTCGTGCCCATATATCATTTTTGAGTTCCTGAATCTGTTTTCAGACCATATCACATATGCCATGAAGACAGTAGGGTCAAGCTAGTGTAGGTATCAGATGGAATGAGATGTTTTTGCCATCTCAGTTACAAAAGATCTTTTGCAGTTACAAAAGATCTAATTGACATTTTCTGCTGGGAAAGATGCAGAGATGGGATCTGGTTGTTGATTGTGATCCAATATCATATATGGAACATAATTTGGATTACAATAGTGAAATAAAAAAGATGAAGATAATTTTGTATTTGAAGCATTTCTGAGAATGTTTCCTTGAAAGTTTTATATGGTATAGGGTGTCAACTTTGAGTTTCTTCAGAGGTGGACATAGTTCACATAAAAAGAGAGGAAGCTTGTCATAGTTAACCTTAAAATGATTCTGAAAAGAAATGAATTTGTGTGCAAAAAGGTTTTCTAAGATTGAAGAGGGTTAAGGTCAACATATGGTTCAAGCTGCTAGAGATGAAACACCTGTGCACTTGATCAAGTTCCTTTTTCATCTGTTTTTTTACTTGTCTGTATGATTTATAGTATATGTATGTAAGAATTGTGTGATCTCATTTTGCACTTGGGGACTCTATTCTTGAGTTTCCCCATTCCATGATCCGTCTTGTTAAGAGGGCCCAAGAATATATTGTTATTGCCATTAGTTATCTCTTTTGGTCTAAGGTTCCTTAAGACTAAGAATCTAGGTCTACATGATGACAGATGACATCTTCCTCATCCTAATAATTTGTTGACTTCTAATATGTAATCTTGTTTCTTAACCTTGCAGGTTTAGCCTCTCAACCCTATTCTTTGCCCATAGTAAGTTAGACAGTGAGACTTAGATTTTTTTATCATAATCTGTATTACTAGGCCTGTTCCTTTTTCCGCATATTTATTTAACTGAGTTGATTGTTTTGCTTCATCTGCAGGAGAGAACACTGTGAGCACCCTTGGTCGAGTAGTGCTACTTATATGGCTATTTGTGGTTTTGATAATCAACTCTAGCTACACTGCTAGTCTGACATCAATCCTCACAGTACAGCAGCTATCTTCTCCTATCAAAGGAATTGAAAGTTTGAAAAACAGTGGTGAGCCAATCGGGTATCAAGTGGGTTCCTTTGCTGAGCATTATTTGAGTGAGGAGCTCGGCATATCCAAGTCTAGGCTCATTGCCCTTGGCACTCCTCTAGCCTATGCTGAGGCACTTCAGCTTGGTCCTAAAAAGGGAGGTGTTGCTGCGGTGGTTGATGAACGACCTTACATTGAATTATTCCTCTCAACACAGTGCAAGTTTCGGGTTGTAGGTCAAGAGTTCACGAAAAGCGGCTGGGGTTTTGTAAGTCCTATGTTGTTAAAGCGTTAATATTCTGAAAACAGGTGCATTATATCTTTTTGATTTTAGCCTAATGTAGATGAGTAGTTCAAAACTTATCAACTTTTTTTTGTTTTCTTGTCCATAATAGGCATTTCCACGAGATTCTCCTTTAGCTGTTGACATTTCAACTGCAATTCTACAATTATCGGAGAATGGTGATCTGCAACGGATCCATGATAAATGGTTGATGCAAAGCTCTTGCAGTTTTGAGAGCACTGAAATTGAATCAGACCAGCTTCAACTCAGAAGCTTTTGGGGCCTCTTTCTCATATGTGGAATTGCTTGCTTTATTGCTCTTCTTGTATATTTTTTGCTAATTATGAACAAGCTACGTCATGCTGACCCACCTCAGAGTGTTTCGACTAGTTCTGGTGTCTCACAATCTGGGCGACTCCGGCGATTTTTATCAATAATTGACAAGAAGGCTGACCAGTCCAATAATGAAAGTAAAAAAAGGAAAGTTATTAGATCACTATCCGACAACGATAAAGATGGCAAGTTGGGTTGGACTCCCAAGAAGAAACAAGCAGAAATGACTGATATGGGCGAGGGTGACTTCAAGTCCTGCAGGTAACTCATTGGTAGATCATCACAATTGTATCATTACAGGTAAGTTACAATCTGACCGTACCTAATTATGCCATAGTAGCTGCTAGTGTACTTCGAATCACTGATTCTAAGAACGTGTGCTGAACCATATTGATTCTTGGAATCTAGTTGCTAGTGTAAAGCATATATTATATAGTCTGCCTATTGACCGCCATTATTAACTATTTTATCTTCGGAGAAGAAATTCATTTGGTGTTTGGTTGTCTCATATTGTGTACAAGCGTTGAGTCCAGTTTCACTCACTGTTTTAAAGTTGAACATTCTGATGTAGAACCAAAAAGAAAAGAAAAACAAAAATTTCACTGGAAATGGTTCCTCGCAGATGTTTTTTTTGTCCTGTTTTGTTTTTTGTTCTGTTAAGTAGTGAATGTAGTTATAGAATTCAAAAGAATTATGATATCTGCAATGGTATAGATTTTTCTTGGTAATAGGCTAAGTTGATGTAACTTTGAGACTGAGTAAATTGGAAGATAGTAACGGTGTAAATTTCATTTTAAGAGAATTGATTATTTATTTATACATTGGATTTCTTTTTACTTACCAAATAAAAACACCTTTCCTTTCCTAGAAATTCATTGCTTTGAATGACATAATCGATTCCTTTCTTCCCTTTGAAATTGAAGACCAAAAGCAGTTACAATTATCGTGGGTGTGACAAGCATTTATAGGGATATCTGTTAGGTTCTGTAATAGTGCGACTATGAAAAATCACATTTCTGTCATACAGTTTCTATACTGCACGTTTTCATAGAATTAGGTTCTGGGAAATCATGGTCATGAAGTGTTACTGTGTATTTATGACATTGCTGTATATTTTACTAGTCGGTTCTTATGCCTAGCAAGTGATTAGTTCATCTTAAACTTTCATTCAATTACCAATCCAATTTTAGTGGCATTCCAATAACGAGTATTTTTGGGATCACGAAGAAGAATGATAGAAGCAATGTTAACTTGGTTATCGTATCATTACATGTACATGCCAAACATAAATGTGATTTCTTATATTTAAAGTTCTTTATTTGTGTTCTACTTCATATGACGTTTAAGCTCAAGAAATCCACTGTACTTAGAGCATTTTCTTCTTCCCATTCATAATGTGAATAACTGTGCTGTGACAAGATATCTTGGGATCTGTTGGGTTCTGGGAAAGTATGGCCCTGAAAAAAGGATAAAAACACATGAATCTGCAGCTGTGCTACGTGTCTCGTACAGATTGTCATATTCCATAGTAGCGATGAGCTTCTCAGAGATAAAACTTTGTACACTGATCTTGAACATCAGTACAAATGACCAGTTTCTATCTTGTTCTTTGCATGGTCAGTCATCTTTCATGAAATTCACACTCAACAAATTGTTGTGCACCCATTTCCCTGAAATTGATTGTGCCTGCATCGGCACTGTTGTAGTGTGTAAAGGATGTAAAACCAGTCGGGGAATATCAGCATTCTAAGTTTTTATTTAATCCAAGCCGGCCCAAGTATTTTTGAGCTATTAGCGTCAACTTTTGTGTTTGTGGTATTATTTTGAGTTCTATATAAAGACCTTGTCTTCTGATCTCGATATCTTGCTCTATTTGCATGATTTTTTTAAAAAAAATTAAAAATCTTTTTATTAACACACTCTACAAATATCAATGAGATTTGAACTCATGACTTTATAGTTATTTGTTAACACCGTGATCTGACTAATTAGGCCCTTAGAGCCTAGAAAGGGTCTTAGATGATTAAGCGCTTATCCTGAAGAGGTAAAACTTTATTTTCAAACAAGAAAGCCTTTGATTGTGGAGGCATGTTACTTTTAGCCAAAGAAAAAAGACTTCTGCTTTTTAGGAGACAAACAAGCCTAAAGTTCAAAGTCCTTGAGAACCACATTCACACTTTTCTTTCTTTTACACTGGGTACTGAGTAGTGAGTACTGACAAACAAAGGCTAGATTGTAAATTCTACCACAGAAATCTCAGGTCTTACAATATCGAAGAATGAACATATCTAGGTAGCTGTCAACCACCTTAGGCCCCTTGTCATTCTTCCTTGTTTGATCTACTGTTGAGGATATCGGCATCTCCCATAAGCTGATACAATAGATGACAGAAACTTAGAATTGATCAATAGATAAATAAGCAATGACTTGATGATGATAAATAGTTATGTTATGCATCTTCCCAAAAGAAAGTCTGCAACGCATCGATACATTTATGCTAGACTAGTTCTTGGTTCCGTGCTGTTCTAAATTGCATGAAACTACTGGAGTTTTTGTACTTATGTCATAGACGAACACATTAAAAGGTAAAGGTGTAACAGTTCAAAATAGAGCATGAAAGATAGTTGGTGTGTATGCTTACTTGGATCACTGAAAGTTACTAAGCCAGTGCCCTTGAAGTCACAGTTCCAGTAGTTCCTTCCATGCATCTGGTAATAAGCATTCATAGCATATGATGCATGTGCAAGCAGCTTATTAGGCTCAAAGCAATCCCCACTGTCATAAATCTCTCTGCAGTCCACACCACCACCACCACAGCAAAAATCCAACACAGCCTGAAGGACCTTCTCATCAGCATGTGGCTTAGCAATGCACCAAACCGACGGACCCCGAACCGCGCCAGACAGTTTCTCACCAAACCCTCCATTACCACCACTATCACCACTGCAAAACTGGCAGCTCAAATCAACCTCATACACCTTTGATCCGTCACCATTAAATATCCCAAAGTTCCTCTCACTTGCACCCCCTTCTTTCTTGTTCTCATTAAACAAGGCAAACACAAACACCTCAATCTTGTCCTTAGGATTCATAGGAGTGCCTTTGTTGGACTGAGCGCGTTCGATCAGCCTTGTGTTGTAAGTCTTGGCATTTTCTGGTGTGGCGGCAACTTCACCAGTGTCTCCTTTGGATGGCCACCCGGATTCGGATACCATAATATCCACTGTCCGGTGAGGTCCTAGTCCTAGAGCATCAACTGCAGACCGAACAGCATCAATTTGTGCATCCAACATGTTGGTGTATGTGTACCCCTTAGGGTCACGCACACCGGTTGATGTTGAGTTTCCAAGTAATGCATATTGTAGGTTAACCATATCCGGGTTGTCCCTGCAGGCAAGGTAATAAGTATCATGTTAAGAAGAAAAAATGGTTTGAAAACACATATATGATGTGACAGTACTTGGGAAAATGATACCTGTATGCGAAATAAGGGTAAGCATTGATCATGAAAGGGGAAGCAGTGTCAGCCAAGAATGCAACTATGGAAGTCATAGTTGGTACAAGATCTGTAGCAAAAGTTGAAGCTGAAGGAGGAAATGAGGAGGCTAAAATGGCCATGCTATGTGGAGTTGTGATCTTGATCTTTCGGTCGAGTGCTCTGGCTATGAGCACCGAGTGCAAGTTCTGCATTGCTTGGACAAGAGCAGCAGGGTCAAGCACTTGGTGATCACTGTTTGAAGTTAGGTACTCATTTCCTACAGCAATGGCTGTAATGGAAGTGGCAGGAATGAAGGGCAGGACACGAGTAGCGAACCACTCATCCGCAGATGACACGTCGGAGCTGATGTTGGCCACCCGGGAGTTCTCCACGGCGACAATGAGGTCGATCCCGGTGTTGGAGAAAGCCTGGAGGATTTCAGAGTTAGTGTCATAAATTTTAACCTTGTCTATGAGAGTAGACTGGAGGAGCTGAGCTACTCGTTTTGGTGGTGGGAGGTTGTTTCCGAGAGTGCCATAGTTAATGCCGACACCGAAAACAGCTACATTAGACAAAGGGTTCAAAATTAAAGGGAGGACGAGCACGAGTAGGAGCTGGTTGGTAGCCATGGTTGCTCAAGATTGGTGTTTGAGCCTTAAAGGGTGAACAATTATATAGCCATCACCTTGGCACTATCTACTTTCTAGGTGGAAATGGTCTGTCAATTACATGATTGACCCGGTATATTGTGGACGAAGGTCTCTTGATTGCAGGAAATAGTAAAAGGATACTAGAGTAGAGTACTACGTAGGGTCATCTCATCCATTCAAACCGAGGATGGTGAATAGCGATGAGGGAAAAGGAAAGAGAGGGTGGTATAGCCAGCATGCAAATCTTTGTTGCAGGCTCTTCATGTGTGAGCTTGACTGGTTCCACACCGAAACTGGTTTTATTCGGTGGACAAAAGAAAAAATTAAACACAAGAAGATAGATTCAACGTAGTTCTCTTATTACTAGCAGTGTTCAAACTGTTTACAGAAACAGTAGAAATGGTCTTATGTTAGTACTAACATCATATATCACTTTTGTCCATCATCTCAAATACTGCATCTGATAAAATGATAGTGCGTAAATGAGCAAAAACAGAGAACTATTGGAGGATATTTTAACCAGAAACTATGAACTATAGATTTTACGACTAATAAATCTTTCTTGTAACAGGAGAAATAAACTGAAGGAGAAAATTAAGGATAATATCGATGTTATTTCATTCATAGAAGAAGCCTCTATATATAGAGGATACAATACATAAGGAAAGTACATGTATTCCTATTACAACATTGAATCCTATTATGAATATACTTTGACTAAGACACACACTAGGAAACCTATTTTCCTTCAACACTCCCCCTTGTGCCGTGTCATAGTAATATGATACATTAAGATGCATTTCATGTTGCCTCATTAAAAACCTTGCCAAGTAACAATAAAACCTCATGTGCAAAAATAACCTTGGTCGAAGGAGCAAAAAGAGTACAACGCATCAATCACATTTGAAAGTAACATATATGTGCTAGACTTCCCCTGATGTCTACACTTCCCCCTGATTTTTACAATCATGGGAACTTTAAACAAATGAAGCATATCATTGCTTTAAACATGTTTTTCAAAGTGTCATCAGGTAGTGATCTAGTAAATAGATATGTCATATTATCCTCATATCTAAATTGATGATGAGGAGAACTCGTTATAGCTGATTATATAGAAGATTTATACTAGGCGTTTCTCAATACATAAATCATTTGGAAACAACCTTTCTATGGGTTAGAGAGATACCCAATATCAGCAAATTCAACCAAAACATCATAAATATTTGGTGTAACGAGTAGAAGGCTGCCTAAGAACTCAAAACAAGAGTTTGCGTTGAAAATCAGATTCACGCATGGCATGACCTTCGTGTACTAATTCAGTTATAACTTCATGCTCAAAATTGGTATGAACGGACCGTAAGAAGTTCTAGAAAGTAGACATCTGTACCTTTCTAACCATATATTATACACAATCAGATTCGTTCTGAGCTGACCACAAAGCTCTACAGATTTTCTGATTTTGTCTTTGGTGCGTTTTTCTTCACGCATTGCTTGTGACAATGGCTATGTGATGCAATACAACATGCCATATAATTTCTTCTCTTTGTAGGGATAGAATAAGCCCAAAAGTATCATAACTTTTCAAAGATAAATCTCATATCAATTCAATGACAATGCGTGGGCGCATAGCTAAATCTAGCTAACAAGTTCACAATATGGATGAGATGTCGAGTCTTGTATATTTAGTTGGGTACAATGATGTGTATATTGTACACGGATTGGACATTTAGCCTCTTAAACGTTTTCGTCATCATTCTTTGGACGAAACGTATCCCTATAAGGGTCAAGACTACGAACGATCATGAGAATAGTCATAGGCCTCACTTTATCATCATTAGAGTGCCTTAATATCATATAACAAAGCTGATTGATGGACAATACCATCATTATGGTGCTTGAATCTTGGTTCAATACAAAACCATATTTTAGGATTTGAAATCCTTAGCGGTATCTCTTAGTTCATTAAGAGTACATAAAAATTCATATCATATACACCGCAATACTAAAAATCCGGAACTTGTCTGTTTTAATAAACACGCATGGGCATCATTCATCATATCCCTTCCCAATCAAATTGTCACTTAGTGAATGTTTCAATCTTATTGTAAACGTGTTTTGTGGTCTAAAGCCACTTAAATTGGGTAAATGAAGTCAATCTTAGATCTTCATGTATATCTCTTAATTTAGATCCCCATAGAGATATCATGTGACCACATTCACAAGCTGTATGTCAAGTTTTTTCAGAAACTACTAAACTGACAAGATAATGGAGTACAATGACATCCATTATGAGAGAATTATCTCCTCGTAGTCGATCCTTGGATAATATGACAAGCTTTGCGCCATAAGACAAGTCTATAATCATGTTTTATAACAGACTTATTAAATTGATAGGCTTTAACTTTGGTGGTTTCGGCATCACCAATCTAAATACCTTTCTTTTCAATTTTTGCCTGGATCGCTTCTTTCCTTTTAGGCCAATATATACTACGTGCCAATTTGCAACGAAGTAAGGTTCGGTATCTCAATATTTCACGTCCTCATGTACACTAGTATAATATATAGTTTGTAGAGATCTCTATATTTCAAGAATTGGTTTAATATTGAGGCGTCCCCCAATGATAACCATAATTCATAAATATTCTCATAAGACGGAATTGAGTATCAATGATCAATGGATCATGATGTGCCAAACTTGCTCTCTCACTTGGGCAAGTATTCATCGAACCTATAAGGCCTTCTACTTTTCCTTGGGGAGTCACGGCCTATGACACCATTAGCCACGTTATGAAGTCACTATGTCATCATCTGTGGTGGCAACGTCAACACCAAGTTCATTAGGTGGCGCCATGCCCTCTTAATAGGACATCATTCCTTACAGGCATGTTTGCAGCATGTATATATGATCTCGTCACTTTAACAATATCAAATAACGTATCAGACATCGAATCTGTTACGTTATGAACATCAGTTATTCCGCACACTTCAATATTATGTGGTTTTGGGGATCATGATGAGACAAGTGGGGACAATATACGACAATTTCATGTCGTTACTATTGAACATTATATGTTCTTATCTCCCCCTAACGGCGGGAAGATTGTCTCATAAGTGATATTCCACAAATAGCGGTAAAGAGATCGCCTGTCAAGGTTTCAACATAGTGAATTATGGTTGGAGATATATATTCAACATTAATACTTATTCATGTCTAAGAACTCATCATAGTGCGCTGTGGCCGCACAATTTTGACACATAAATGCCTAAGTCACTAGCTTTCAACGTATAAAAATATTAAATAACGATGGTTCATAGATGAATTAGTATAGCTGCATGTGATATTGCATAACCCCAAGAGAAGTATTGGTGCGCATTACCAAAATTCAAGCTATATTCATAGTCATTTAATCATGATTTCCCGCGAGACCTTTAGGGTGTGTACATAGGAACATGATATCAAACATCAATCCATAAACATGTACAATAATCATCGAAAATTGTCGATGTGAACTCCCTAGTATTATCAAGTCGAATTGACTGATTGGGATGATATGGGTAGTGAGCCCAATATATAAATTTGAGCTAGGAGTTATATTATAAGCAGCATATCAGGTAGACAATAGTGCGACACGTGACCAGCGTGTATGCATATCAACCAACACAATGAAATATCAAGGATGTCCACAAGTTGGTTGAATTTTTCTACAAAATTCATTTGGATTCAATATAATTAAAACATAATGAGAATACATGTACCCTTTGCATAGGATGGTCTCAATTCTAATTTCTCAAATAAATAGGCTTTACAAACGAGTGAGTGACTTTTAATAGTAACCAACAAGGATTTGGTTTAGCCATAAAGTTAAAGTCATATTTGACTTGAGAAGCATAATAGGGAATAATTGCACCAACATGTGCATAGCAAAATATATCCAAAAGTCGCCTAAGGGCATTGTCATAAAAGTAGCAGCATTTGCCTACTGAATCATGTTCTTTTGGTTTTTGCTTCTTTTCACTCAAAACACTTGATGTCCGTGTTTTTTTCATTTCAATATACGGATCATCATATCATGACCATGATGTCTTAACAAACCATGTCAAAGCCTATATGTGTCAGAATCTCAATAGTCATTTCTTATGACATTGTTGAATCAAATAATTTCGAAAGTGGTTATATATAACTCACTAGAGTGACACATATTCTTCTCTAATACATTCACAGTAATTAGAGGTAATACAAAGGAACTCATGTCCAATCTCACGTATTTCCACATGAAAATCATTGGAAATGCTTATAAGGGTTCGATTAGCTCTTGGAGAATAAAGAGCTTCAATAATATTAATCATTATGTCATAAGACAATAAAAATTGAGTCGCCTATCGCACTTTTTATCATCGTGATGATGATCCAATCATCCGAGTCACATAAGGATTATGAGGCATCAAGTCCACAAATAACTGCCTATATTTTTTAGTGTTGTGTGGTTAGTCACACTATCGGCTTTAAACAATTGAACTCTACAAAGCATACATATACTTACAAATAATAGGAGAGAAGTCAACATGTATATAAGTGAAAATATTCATCAAAATATTATATTTTTTTCACTGCTACTGTTCACGTAAACAGTAATTTTTTGTTTTGTTGCTGACTTTTTTTTTTTTTTCATATTTGGCCATTTTCATCACATTTGGTCTTTCAACTTTCACTTTTTTTCGATTCTTGCCGAAATATTTTTCTTTTCTCCTTTGACTCACTGTATTGCTTCACCATATATATTCATGATGCAATTATTTTTTCGAACCATATGTCAAAATAAGGCATTTTGATGGCTTTCTATGCCATTGCAATAACAAATTCGAATAAAGCTCAATTCTCATAAAAATACATTCGAGACTTTATGAATATGCCAACGATTACATGCATCAAGGTATTGTAATCAAATCTAATCCATAATATGAATTATGACAAAATCTTCATTTATTTATTGAGGCATTTGTCTATACAATATATTCTTGAAAAATAAATGCTCCAATCAAAATCTGCAACATCAATGTGTTTTTGCCAGATTTGAAATATGTAATAGTGATACTGTCATCATTGCCATATTCATCTTCTTCAGCTGCATGATGAGTCTTTTGCTCTCTTATGTTTATATACTTTATATTGTGCAGCAAATTTGGCTCTTGCGTTGCAATGCCCCAAAATCAATGCTTATTAGATCACTGTCTATAGCATACCTTATCTTTAATAATAAGCCATATATGTCATGGCAGTGAGGTATTCTTGATGTCATTTATCCATTGGTGATATCCAGTATCATTGGAATATAATTTTGCAAATTTCAAGCATTTTTCTTTTATTTTCTTTGCCTTTTTTTTACATCTCGAGAAACAAGAAGAAGAATTAGTGTCACAGTCCCAAAGACTTCCTCGACATCAAATATTTTCAAGAAATTTAGATTAGACCAAGGCCAAGATGTGTAAATGGTCGTTTTGAGGCTCATGAAGTTTTTCATAGCCATAATTTTCTTTTCTATGCTAATAGCATATGAATCCCCATGATTCAATTAATTCTCAAAAAAGTCTCACGCCATATGAGGGGTCAGGATGAAAGAAGAAGGAAAGTTGAATAATCCCCGATAAAAACTCAATCTCAAAAAGCAGGAACTTTAATATGAAGCATACTTGGAAAAAAATATTTAAGTTCTTATTACACGCACGTGTTGATGTAGACGTGTAGGTAGTGTCTTTAAGATTGTAACGTAAATGCTTCTCAATCCTTGACGTATGATTACATCACAGTACCAGCGTTGAAGTCTCGTAACTTCTTTCAACGTGAGCAACCTCAAAGAATAGAAACATGTGATTAGTGACTCATTCTATGTGGCAAACAAAAATGGTGTTCACAAAATCTCATGTAGTAGCATCATGTATAATTGAAGCATATTGTTTGGCATATATATGCATGGCACCGATTGACAATTTTATAAACAGGTACACACAAATGCTAAGCTAGTTGTGGAGAAGTTTGAATCACAAATATATGCATTGAATATATCACATGTATATATCATGAAATAATTAAAGGAAAAGACATAGATTACTTAGCTTTGTTAACTTGTGGGGATCTCCGGTATGCGAGAACACTAGATTCTTGTTTCCCAACAATTAACTTGATGACCCATCTCTTCCTTAAATATTGGCTTGGGAAAGCTGGGGCAGATTTTAAGGTTTCTTGGGTGCACAGGTGCACATCAGCACTATAAAAAAAGGTAATTGAGCGACGAAGAGAGTCGAAACAGGGCGACGAAAGAAAATTTTGTCGCCTAAGAAGAGCTTTAGGCGATGAAAAATTGTGTCGGCGCCTAAGATCCAAAAATCGTCACCTAAGGTAAACTTTAAAGTGACGAAAACTGAAATCGTCGCCCAAGGCCATTCCTTCGTCGCCTAAGGTCCATTTTTGGGCGACGACAGGAAGTTTCATCGCCTAAGAGCATTATTCTTAGGCGACGAAAGATTTGTCGTCGCCTAAGCTCCGAAAACTTTGGGCGACGACATTCTTTTGTCGCCTAAGAGTGACCCTCTTAGGCGACGATTTTTTTTAACTTTAGGTGACGAATTTTTCCGTTTCGTCGCCTAAGAGTCCTTATATTCCCAGATTTAGACAACAGCTCACTCGAGAAAAAAAGGAAAGAAAATTTCAGGTGTTGTCGAAATCTGTCCATATATACTCAGTTTGTGGAGCTATATATAGGTACGTAAATCATACACTCAAAATCTATCAATTCAACGCAAATAAAACTCAAAAACAACATATATATATATATATATATATATATATATATATGTTGTTTTTGAGTTTTATTTGCGTTGAATTGATAGATTTTGAGTGTATGATTTAGTTGATTGATTAATATTTTGAGTATGTTGATTGATTATGAATTAATGTTCGATGTAGTTGCATTAATCGATTGATATATTTTTACATTTTGATTAATTAATGTCATATTGAATATATATATATATATATATATATGATGATGATGTTGTTATTAATTAATTTATAATATTGTGTTGATGTTATGAAGTTGTTGATGATAATTTTTGATATGATGGATGTATATATATATATATGTTGTTGATATATAATATTGTTATTATGTAATTATTTAGTATGTATATATATATATATATATGTTAATTAATTATTTTATATATGTAAGAATATTGTTATGTAATTAATTAATAATTAAGTATATATATGCATGTGTTAATTAAATAATTTGTTACTAATAATTTGTTGCATGTAGTAAATTATATATATATATATATAAAAATGAATTTGATTGAGATTTTATGTATATATGAAATTTAATTAATTAATTTTTATATATATAGATATTTATATTTTGTGGTATTTTCAGGATATAAATAAGAGTTGGATTTCGCTTCCAAGATAGGACAGAAGATATGCTAAAGGAGTTTTAAGTTTTATGCAATATGCGTTGGACACTGTTGGCGGGAGTACACTTTTCTATTGCTCGTGCAAGAGATGTCAGTGTCGCAGCGAGATGCATCGATTTCCGATGGAGACAGTATGGGAGCACCTGAAGAATAACGGATTCTGGAACAGTTACACATGTTGGATATATCACGATGAAACATCATCAGGGGGTCTACATGAGCACGGACAGTTTTATGAGAGGGGCGGTTCATCAAACGATCCAACAACGGCCTTCATCAATGACATGATTCCTCATGAGAGCGGTGTATGCGCTTAAGGACAGTATTTTCCTGAGGCATCGATGCAGGCCGTCCCTAAAGCTGTCAACCGTTCTTGAGTGTGTGATGGAGGTGATGCAGATCAAAGTTGAGGAAAAATCGACCGTGAAGGCTGTTGATAGGTATCTACAGTACGCTGCTTCGTTGCTGCCCGACGGTCATCGTCATCCACCACTCATCATAAGGTCTGTCGTATCTTGAAAGATCTTGGGCTTTCCTACATCAAGATCCATGCATGCAGATATGACTGCATTCTGTTCTGGGTAAAGATGTAGACGAGAATGACCTTGAAGGTCTTCATCGTTGTCCGGTATGTGGGACCGACAGGTATAAGCGGACTCCTGTAGGAAACAGAAACCTGTGAAGGTACTTCGGTATTTCCCTTTGAGGGATAGGCTGGAGCGGTTGTACATGTCTTCACACACAGCTAAAGCTATGAGATGGCACGCTGAGAGAGAGTTGCATGACGAAGACACTATGATACACCCTGCTGACAGGGAGGCTTGGAAGCATATAGACAGAGAGTTTCCTCATTTTGCGTCAGAGGTCCGAAATGTGAGGCTCGGGCTGTCATCCGACGGGTTCAACCCTTTTGGCAACATGAGTCTTCAATACAGTATATGACCAGTGTTTTTGGTACCTTACAACTTTCCTCCATGGATGTGCATGAAGAAGGAATACAACATGTTGACCTTGTTGATTACGGGGCTCGGTTACGAAGTGTCTCGATGTGTATATGAGACCGGTGATTGAAGAGTGTAAGTTTCTTTGGGAGGTTGGTCATTCCACTTATGACTCCTACAAGCAGGAGATGTTCCAGATGCATGCCATAGTTGTTGGTACCATCAGTGATTTTTCTGCACGTGGAATGTTGTCGGGCAGCGTTGTTAAAGGATACAAGGCTTGTCTAGAGTGCCTTAGCGAGGAGGGGAGCAGCAGTCATTGCAATAAGATAGTCCGGATGGGTCACCGTACTCGCCTACCACATAATCACTCATGGCGGGAAGATACCGGGGCATTTGATGGGACCGTAGAAATGGGTGTGGAGCCGCACATATTGTTAAAATTTAACGGTCAATTGGTTAGTTAAAAAATTTGTGTTGGATTTGATGGTAATTTGTGATTTGTGGCTCTCGTCAGGTGGTGGAGCCGTTAGTAGTGTTGGCAAGATTCCTACAGAAGTTATGTACACGGGAAGTGAAAAAATCCGACCTCCGGGAAATGAAAGAGGACATCATTTATATCATGTGTAAATTTGAGAGGATATTTCCTCCAAATTTTTTTGATATCATGCCTCACCTGATGATCCATCTTCCCGAGCAACTGTTGCTTACCGGTTCAGTACACTTCACTTGGATGTATCCCATGAAAATGTACGTTTTAATCAGTTAAATTCCTCAATATATATACATATTCAATAATCATAACACTTTGCATTCTTATATTTATAAGCAACTTGGAGACTACAAAGATTATGTGGCTAATAAATCAGCACCTGAAGGATGTATAGCTGAAGCCTATATTGCTCACGAATGTGTCACCTACATGAAGTTGTATTTAAGAGCGTTGAAGGAGACTCTGCAAATCATGGAGGAAGGTGCACCACAGTTCAATCTTTCCATACTCTCCAGTGATGTTGAAGTTGGTGGAGCAATATTGTTAGGCGAATACAACATGCGACCACACGAGATGGCCATCGCCCACTGGTGGGTATGGATTAATTATCCAACAGTTCAATTCTGGAAAAACGAGCATCTATATTGTCCAGAAGTTTATGGTGATCTAGATTACCACAACAGGGCGTTCGCAGATTATTTTCTTGCCTGGGTACTTAATTTAATATGTATGCAATAATTTTCCTTTTAGTGCATATTATCCATATTTACAGTTGAATGGTTGATTGCAGATGGACATGATCAAATCTGATGGTCACCCAAATTGGTCGCACGAACTGTGACTTCTTGCGATGAAGCCAATACGGTCTACAGTTTATCCCATGTGCACGGTGAATGGCGTCCAATTTGTACATGAAGAGAGAGACACCAAACGGAGAACACAGAGTTCAGGGGTGATGGCGCTTCGTGATGGGAATGGTCCCGACTATTACGGTGTTCTCCATTCAGTGGTGGAACTCATGTATGGGGAACACATGACAGTGCACCTGTTCAAGTGTAGATGGTTTGATAATAGCCCACAGAGCATGAAGACTGATCAGTACAGAATATTATCGGTGAACACTGCTACAAACGCTTACGAAGATGTCCCGTTTGTTTTTGCCACATCAGTCAAACAAGTGTTTTATCTTGATGACCTCCATAGGGGTGGCGCGTGGAAAGTAGTTAACCTTGTGCATCCTCGAAACATTTACCGGGCGGCTACACTTGGAGTGACCGGAGACGAGGACGAAGATGATGCGTATCAGGAGCCCAGCGCAATAGGTATTCCTGACATCTCTACTATTTGCCAAAATATTTTTCCAGCGGGTCGCTCGGTGCGAACTCGTGAAGAGTCAACCCTTATTGATATTGATCCAAATGAAGAAAGAGATGAAAACTCTGACGATGAATTAAGGCATAGATTACCAGAGATTAATTCTGACACCGACGAGGACTCATCCGATGATTCCGATTACGAGCCTTAGGTTTTATGGAATCATCGTTTTAATTGAGCATTAGGGTACGTCATGTTTTCATTCTTGAGGTCGGTAGGTATTGGTCTAGTCCTCCTACCTTTTCTTTGTATTTTTTGTTCTTTATATATTCTACATTCATCTCTAAGGCGATGAAATTCTTATGTCGTCGCCAAAGGTCTCTCTTAGGCGACGAAATACTTATGTCGTTGCCTAAGAGGTAGGGTATATCTCTAAAGCCATGAAATACTTATGTCGTCACCTAAGAATATCTCGGCATCTCTCTTAAGCGACGACATAAGTATTTCGTCGCCTAAGAAGGTATCTCTTAGGAAAGAGGTCGGGTATAATCAAAATCTCTAACTCTCTCCCTCTCCGATCCCTCTCCTTCGCCTCCCTCTCCTCTGCCGCTGTTGCTGCCCCTGTCGCCGTGCCGTAGTACCACCGCGCCCCTTCCTCCTCCTAGCTTCGAATTCGAAGGTTTGTGCATTTTTTTGTGATAATTTTGTTGAAAATTAGTGGAAAAATTGTGATAATTGTGAATTTGTGAAAATTGTGATAATGTTGTGGAAAATTTGTGAAATTTGTGAATTATTTTTTGTAAATTGTGATAATATTGTGGAATAATTGTGATAATGTTGTGGAAAAAATGTGATAATTGTTGAAAAATTGTGATAATTGTGAATTTGTGAAAATTGTGATAATGTTGTAGAAAATTTGGGAAAATTGTGAATTATTTTTTGTAAATTGTGATAATGTTGTGGAAAAATTGTGGTAATGTTGTGGAAAAATTGTGATAATATTGTGGTAATTTTGTGGTTAATATTTGGTAAATAATGATAATTGTGTGGTAAATTAAAATTATATTTGAGGTATATTTATAGAATATTGATTGAAATTTTTATTTTAAACAGGATGTTGAGGAGGTTTCGGCCAAGCAAGAAAGGTTCGAGGGACCAAGCGTCTGGTTCGTTTGAGAGAACCGTAAGCAACCCTCCAGAAGAGATGTTTTAGGGCACTATGTCTGCCAGATGTGCGACTCTTCTAGAGGGACAGAGGCGGCCGAGCGTTTCCACCTCTTCAGGGCAGCCAGACGATTCCCCGTCTGCATTCCGTAGGCCTTCGATTTCACGAGGGCCCACTCCATCCGTTGCAGAGGTGTCCACTCCTTCTGCTGTTTCGGGTGATGGGTCATCGACGCCACAGGTACTGGCCACTATATGGCTTCCGTTGACAGTACCGGCCATACTGATCATTGATGCGGAGTGAAATATATTATCGTTCCCCCTAGACCTGACTGCTCAAGAGGCGTACTTTTACACGCCTTTTGATGGACCTCTTCATCCCGTCAGGTGCAAGGAATTGGCGTCGACATCGGTAGAATCTGTCGACTCCGCCGCATCACCCTCAGGTAAATAAATTTATAAGGATTTTTGAATTATTATATTTAATGATGGATTTTAATATTAAATTTGGTTTATTATGTCATAGGTGTCGTCGGGGATAAACCGACGAAGAATAAGAGAGGCACCGTCATCAGCAAGGCCCTGGAGAAGCTGGTCAAAAAATCAAGGAAGGTCTTAATTCGGGTTGGTCTGAATGGCAAACCGGAATCAGCAAGCGTGGGTAACATGTACGTTCACGCCGCGTGACCCATGATTATAGCTAAATGCCATATGTTGTGGGGAGAATGGAAAGACGTCCCGGATTTCGTGAAGACCCAGCTCGATAACGATATGTCGGTGAGTTTTAAAAAAGTCTCAATAATAATATTATGTGATGAAGTTGTTGACTTTTTGAGAAAATAGACTAACAAACGGTTAAATGTAGTTATATTTTGAGTTTCCCGAGGGGTCCAAAGAGTTGATGAGGCCATGGCTAGAAGAAAAACATTCCTAAAGGTACGTTCATTAGGAAAAATATTGTCGTGCATTATATGTTATATTAAATATATATATATATAATATTTGATGTCGTATATGTAGGTTTAGGGAGTGGAAGCATAAGCTGAGGAACCACTGGAAAGCGCACGGGAACGGCCGGTTGGGTACCCCTCTTGAGTTCTAATACAGTGAGCACGAGTGGCGTTGGCTTCTGACGGTCGAATTCAACAACCCTCATAAAAAGGTAGATAAAAAATAAATTACTTAATTAGTTATCGAGGCCGTACTTAATTATTAAAAAAATTACGTATTAAATAAATATTTTACTAACGGTTAATTTTTTTTCTAACAAGGTCGTCTCTCAGAAGAACGCTGCAAACCGGCAACGCAACACGACCAACCATCATGCCGGTTCAAAATCGTTTGCTTGCATCATGGAGGAGGTGATGAGGGACAATCCGGAGGTTAACCCGTTCGTGGGAACATTCCATAAGGCGTATTCTAATTTCGAGGAGGATTTTGTAAGTTATCTCACGCTTTTAATTTTTAATTTTACTTATATGTATTATTTAATGTTAATTAATAATTTGTTTCTAATATTTCTAATTAGGAGAGGATGAGGTCGGCGGAGTCTGATGTGATGCGTGATTACGTGTCAGAGACATGGCCGGAAACGCAGGAGGAGGATATGTCTGAAGCCATGTCCCAGATCGACCGATCAGATCTACTCATCGGGGCGAGGATCATGGACACGGTTTTCCCACACCGTACAAATAAATTCTACTGTCGGGGTATGGGCAACGTTGGAAACCAAAAGCTGAAGCAAATCAAAGGAGGAGAAAAGGGAGCCTCAAACAGCAACGTGCAACTACAGTCAAAAGTTGAGAGGCTGCAGCAGAGACTACAACGCAAGGAGCGACAGGAGGCTGCTAGGAGAGTCTTCGCATCAGCCTTAAATGCCTATGAAGACACCAAGAGTGCCTATGAAGACGCTCGAGAGCAGTATAATGAAGCACGTAATGCAGCCCAGGAAAACCATCAGATGCAGTGGTTTCAGGACTGTCTATATGCTCAGTCAACAGGACAAATTCCTCCTCCCATGCCGATGCGTCTTATCATGCCTTCGCCGCCGGAACATCCTCAGCTTCAGAAACCACAAGAATCGGATTTCATGATCGATTTAGATGATATTAAATTTACTTTGGACTAAATTTATATATTTGTACGTTTATGAACCATTTAGATAATTTGTAATGAAAAATTTGTTGTTTTGTTCTTGAAATTTTTTGTGTTGTTATTTATATTTTATAAAAATTTACAAAACTAAATAAAAAAATACAGAAAATACTTCAGGCGACGAAAGAGAGGTTTAGGCGACGACTTTTACACCATTTCGTCCTCTTAAGATCACTTAGGCGACGAAATATACCACTTTCGTTGCTTAAGAGAATTTTTATTTTTTAAAAAAAATATAAGACGACGAATATACACGTATCGTCGCCCAAGGTAGAACTCTTAGGCGACGAAACTAGCGTCGTCATCTAAGATCTAGACTCTTAAGCGATGAACAATTTTTCGTCGCTTACGAGTCTCGTTCTTAGGCGACGACTCTAGTTTCGTCGTCTAAAACGAGACTCTTAAACGACGATGGCTGTTTAGGCAACGAAATATGTGTCGTCACCTTAACTTAATTCTTAGGCGACGACACAGGTGTATCCTCACTCCTTAAAGCCCCCCAAACCTAACCCCAAATCTCCTTACTCTCTCTTTAAAATCAAAACCCTCTTTTCTCTCTCTCTAAACTCCAACCCAATCTCTCTCTTTTAGCCATGAACTATTGCCCACCGCTCCTCCCCCAACTGCTCATCACTCTCTCTCTCGTTATGTTTTTTCCTCTTTTTTCATTAATTAAATTATGCCAAGATGGGCGCAAAAATGGGTGTCATCACTAAACCCAACCATCCAAGAACTGAACTGACTGACAATGAAAGCCTTCAACAATTTCTGAGTAATAGCGTAGAATCAGCATGATGCAGGCACAGGTCTATACCAGACCAAACCTAGAAGCATAAACTTGCTTGAGATTCGTAAGTATAGAAATACACACCTATAATACGCTATCTTACATCTAGCTCTCTAAAAACGATAAATTACTCTATCACAAAAGTACTCTATAAGTAGTGATATTTAATAACAAGTGCCAAAGCAGCAGTTATGATGCTAATCTATTGGCAGCAAGTGTATTCCTTGTTTATAGTTGATTGCTTTTCACAAGGCACAAAGATATACACTAATGAACTTATGTTATGCAAAAATATTTCAAAGAAAAGAGAATTATAATTGATATCTCGAGGCAAAATGAATTTCTTCACCATGATTAGAGGGTTGAATGGAGCAAAACAAAATCGTGGGTAATAAGCATGGCCGGGATGTGACCTTGAGCACTAATTTATCCAGCTTAGCAGCATCAAGAGACCATTCGATCGGCTGATGCAAGATGTTGAACATGCTGCAACACTTCTAGCCTTTTTATCCTAAATGATTACGTCAAAAAAAAATTGCCACTAATCAACAAAAAATTGAAAATAAGCAAAAGCCAAGAAATCCAACCCCAACCATTAAGTAGCATTCCATGTTATAAAACCCAATGTCAACTATCATGTTTCAAATACTTGAAAAACTAAGAAGGATGGGATAAGCCTTATTAAGAGAGTACAGACTACGGCCACTCTCCTAACAGCAGTAAGAACACCTGTCTACTCCATAATCTAGCAGAATAAAACCATAAAAACCAACTCCAACCAATCATTCCATGTTATAAAATACCCTATGTCAACTATCATGTTTCAAATACTTGAGAAACTAAGGACTAGGCCATTCCTCTAACATCAGAAAGAACACGCATCTACTCCATAATCTAGCACGATCTTTATACACCTTATGAACTAGTAAAATCAATGACAGTAAGCTATAGACTAATAGTGCAGGTCCACCTAGTCGCCTAAAAGGAATAAGCTACTAAGAATGGAGAAACAAAACATGTATCATAAAGTGAAGTAATCATGCCAAACTGTTGCTGACCTCCTACAGCAAAATGCAACTACTGCCCATCATCGCTGCTTATTTCAGAGTCGTCATCTTCTTCCCTGTAGTGAATTTCATTTTCATCTTCATCATCATCTTCACTTTCATCCTTCCGGTTCTCATGCGATAAAATTTGATTTCCGGTGTTTGTTGCCTTGTCAATCTAGTAAAAAAGCATACAAAAATTACAATCAAAGACCAACAAAGTTGGAAAGAAGTACTAAATATATGTGAACATCTGAGACTCAACCTGTGCCATTACAAGCTGCAAACGACCGGATAATTGTAATAAAGGCTGAATAGCTGCATTCCTGGATTTGGTAACCTGCAAAGACAACAATATTAATTACGAGGCCGCATGCAATACATTATACCACACGTATAAGATGGAGTCTGGCTTTGAAGGTGCCCACTTCAGGACAAACAAATTCAAAGACCGTGCTAGGGAGCACTTATGTGGAAAGTCATTTTGCCAAGTGTAAAGATCAGAAGTTCAAGACATTTCAGGTAATATAACCAAGGAAGTCATCTAAGCTTTGGCTTGTCCCATCAAAGGTTAGTTTGTCATGGTATTATCCTATGCATAGGTTACTAAATTAGGCATCCGGCAGCACTGTGATGAAGTTGTGGAAGAAAAAAGACGTTCTTACACGGAAAAACTGTGCAGAAATTTTCCCATCAAGAACAATTTACAATAAATCTAAAAGACAGTTTCAAATCAACTCCAGTACTACTAAACTACTAGTTTGAAGAGCAAGAAAAAAATCCATCACTACATGTCATTTAGGGTAACAAGGGAGATAATAGCTATGATGTACTAGTACGGGTACGGGATACGGATTCGATACGCAGATACGTTTTTATCGAAAAAATAGGATACGGATACGTTTTGATATCATATATATTTAATATAATTTGAAAATATATAGATAATTTTAATGGGAAATAACACTAAGTAGCCTAATTTTACTAGATCCATCACAAAAAATTACAATAATAAATAAATTCCAAATAAATCTAATCTAAATCATCTAATTAAGCAAAATATAGAAGAATATTCAATTATAATCGTGAAAGAGTTAAAACAGAACAGTGATTCCTACAAATTAGATAAGATATTACTATAAAAAGTCAACAACCTAGTATTAATTTGGTCAAAACCTCCCTAAATGGTCTAGGATACGTTTGACTATCTTTGGGTACGACGTATCCCGGGCGTACCCGTATTGGATACGGGTGCGATACAGCATACTAAAATTTTTGCCGTATCCGCGCATCACATAATAGTGAATAGGAATGCACTAATACTATTTACCTTGATCAAGGAACTAAGCACCTGGGTCTGAGGTTCTTCTGACATGATATAATGACTGTGATTTACCAATATGCAGTATATCCACGGAAGGACATAGTTTCTGCTGCTAGACCTTTAAATCATATATAAAACCACAGTCAAATTTAATTAATTTTCACCATAATGCATTGGATATAAAAGTTACTAATAACAGTAAAGCAAATTATCACCTACCCATAAAACATAACTAAACGAACTTATCTATTAAAAAGGCACACAGATGCACACATAGCTACATTTATAATAAAAAAAACAAAGAAAAATATAATATATATATAGAGGGCCATTTCACTAAGGGATCGCTATTTTTCGTTTATTTATAGGGATAGACATTCGACAAAATTTTCGATCACATTTTTCAATCTTAACCGTTCAATTCTTAGGTCCTAATATATAGATCACCTCTGCAAAATTTCATCCAAATCGGTGATCGTTAAAATGTTCAAAACTACAAATTCAAATTTTAGACATTAACGGTTCAAGTTTGGCAAATTTGATCCGTCAAATGATTTTAGTTATTTCAAAGCCTTAACGATCACCAAATTTGATAAAATTTTGCAGAAATGGTCTATATATATGCATCTACATATTGAACGGTGGAGATGTTATGTTATATGCATCTACATAAACCAAAAATAGGAATCCCTCAATAGAAGGGCCCTGTATATATATATATATATATATATATATATACACAAACATAACCACATGCATGTATCAAAAAACCTATGTAAAATCATGACTGCAAGAACAAACCTTGTTTGCCAAACAGCCACCAAAACTCCCAATATCTTGTATGCGACACTAGGTACCATAGACAATACAGCCGCTCTCATCTGGTTGATGATTATTATTTAGATGAGAACACATTCAAAGTAGCACAAGTAGAAATATGAAATGTATGATACTTGAAATGCACAAATAAATAAGCACACCTTCTTTTGTGGCGTATTTGAATGAATGTCAATACTTATAAATGCCGCAGAATTAAGTGCGGAATTGATGTTTGGGTCATCTACTTTACTGAGTATTCCTAGTGATCTCAACCGGTCCTCCATGCAAATTGCTCCAGTGTCAAGTTCATACAATACCGTGACATCTGGACATACCAGGATAGCAAATACATCAAACCCATCATAAGGTTATTGGGGCACCAATACCTTTTAACAGGATAGTAGAAAACCAATAATGACCAGAGGTCAGAACATTTAAGTACACATGTTGACAGTCGTAAAAGTATCATGGGTGAAAACTAATATTTTGCCATCATACCACAATTGTTAATAGACTATAGGATTACTTATATTACACTAGCACAACCCACACTATATTTTTTAGATAACCACATTTTTTGCGATTTTTATTTATTTCTTTTATTTAATTACTATATTATCTCTATTGATTAATTATATTCAAAGTATTTTAACATATAAAGGTTATATTGCTAAAACAATTCAGTTACGGAGCAAGCTCTCTTCTTTTAATTATAATATAGATACAGGTAAGTTTCAGTGACATTACTGAGAGAATATAGCGCCTACCTTTGCTCTTTGCAGGGCCAGAGAGGTTCCTGCTGTCCTCCATATCGGTCATTACTTCGTCTTTGTCAAAGCACAATTTTTCATGCTTTTTCTTTTTTTCATGTGAATCAAAGATCTTCGGAATCAGAAGTAGAGCATCCTCTGCATTTGCACGATCTAATGCAACAACTGATGAATCATAAACACTAGTCAGCTATCAAATTAATATCAATAATCAGAATAAAAGTACACAGTACTACCTTGGACTTGGAAACAAAAGCCAAAGGGAATTTTAAAGCACATAATCTTATGAGACAAACTGATTTGAATCTATATTAAATAAGTGGTTATACAAAACAGAGTTACGAGGTGGTATGACAAGTAAATTAAAGAGTTATGAATCATGTTATCTCCACCTTAAGGCATCCATATCTAATAAATTCAAGAAAATCAACCAGACATCTCGATAAACTGCATTAATTGAGTGAACTAGTTGTAATCAAGTTTTACCTCTATTTTGTACATCTTGGCCTCTCTTGGATTTGACAAGAGACTGACTCATTGGTAGAAGAACCCCATCACGAGAGCTACTCAGTTTTATGTCTGTACCGGAATGCATCAAAAGTTTTTGGAATGATGGCTTCACGGGTAATCCAGAAGCAACAAATATCTGCCCTGAAGCAGATTTGGCAATTCCTTGTAAAACTGCAGCAAATATAGCAGGTGTACCCCTATGACTTTCGGACAAACTGTCTTCAGAAGATACTGAAACTTTTGTGGGCTTCGCATTCCTCAACTCTTCAGCATTCTTCCCAAACCAAAAATAACAAACACCAGCTTCTGAGATTGCCAAGACATAAAGACCTGCATCATCAACTTCCTCACTGTCTATGCACTTAATATCAAGGAAGACAGCAGGGTGCTCCATTGCAAGGACAGCACTTACTGACTGCTTTTTTCCTCCATCTATATTCCATACTGCAATATACCTTTCACCTGCGGCAGATGAGAGAATGTACTTCCCATTCTCAGCAAAGATCATACATCGAACAGCTCCCTACAAATAGTTGAATAATGTCATTAAACTCTGAAAGAACCATTAAAAATATTGCTACAACATAAATGAATGGTTAGCGCTCCTAATGGTTCAGAGTTTAGGGAAATTGGGATCTAAAGTTATCATGGTCTTAAATTATTGCAAATGTAATATCTAATTTGTGCTGAATTCCAAAAACTGGTTTCTCTAGGGTGCAGTGACCCTTTGGGAGCGTAAAATTTCTTATCAATCATTATTTTACATTCTAACAGATTAAAATCTTAGGAAGATGGTAAGCCAACAGCATCATCAGAAAGATAAGCAGATTTAAAAACAAAGAACTGAGAAAAGTACAGCACTCACAGGATGGCCAGAGAACTTATGTATCTTTTTGTGGTCAGCCAAATTCAATATCTTCATTTGTGCAGCAGCGGTAGCTAATATCTTCCCATCTGGACAGAAAAAAGATCATTCAGAAGGCACTATCAGCAATACAGTAAAAGCCAGAATCTAGCAAGGAATGGAGTTTTATTTGGATTTCCAGCAAGCTTTTGCACAGTTTAGACATGTTTAATTTTATTCTTGCAGTCCATATAGTAATAACTATTACACTTACAATTTCCTCCAGCCTCACACTTACAAATTCCTCCACAATTGATAAGATAGGACTCGGTCCTGAATACAAACGCTTCCTACCTATCTATATGTATTAACCTGCCAACTCTAGGTTCTTCACAGGACCCTGAAACTAAATGCTTGAAACAACTAAATTACACATTAAGATTCCTTTTTGAAAACAGGTTTGGACCACAAATCAAGGCCCTGATGAATGAAGCCAACATCCAGAAATTGGAATAATGTTATCATACTGGACAAGAGAAGCTGGTGATGTGTGTGAGAAAATCAAAAGGACAATTATGAGACACGTGGGAGTGCTCCTGAGATCATAGAAGTAATGCTCTGACAATAGCATTCTCCAAGCAATCCATGAATTGGTCTAGTTCTCCCGATACAGGTCTTTAGACTTATCTAACTCTTATCTAACTCCAAAAGAAAGGTTGCCTAAGGGCCACGTTCATTTTACGCACTCCACCCTAATGCACTCTCTTTTAGACTTACCACATTTTAGACAACAGTTTACAACTCATCACCTCAATACAATACTGTTTTCAACTTACTTACAGATCAAACAACACTGCATCCTACATCTAACATATCCAGATGGTTTGATTCCTTAATTAAAGACTAGCCATATAGTATCTTCAGCGAATATGTGGATTATAAAAAAACAAAAAAACAAACACTTAGAGGCTGAGCAGTAAGAACATATAGGCATTAACTACCGTACCTGGTGAAACAGACATAGAGGATATTGCCTTTGTGGAAGCTTTGAACTTCCCCAACAGGTTTCCAGTCAGTGAATCGATTTCGCATATCATCCCATCAGCACCAGCAGTATAAATAGAAGAACCTCTCCTCGCAAAGGATATGGCACTAACACGACTGCAGATGACAAAAACCGCAAAATTGAGATTAATTAGACAACCCGAAACGTCAAAAACATCAATCAAACATTAGAACCATATTCATTCAGCACCAAGAAAAGATTCAAGGAGGACGCTAACCCGGCATGGCAATCAGTAACTCTCCATTTTGACTGCCCAGCAGCCACATCAAGAGCCAACACATCACCACCACCACCAGTACCCAAAACCAACAATGAGCACCCAAGCTTCCTTTTCTTCTGAAACAATCATCAAACACAAAAATTTTAGAACCACCAAACAAAAAAAAACAACTTTTACAATGCCAACAAAGTAAAGTAACAACCTTTCGTTCAAAAGTGAACCATCTCATGCAAGTATAATCAACTGAGAGATGCCCTCTTTCTCTTTTAGCAAAAATACTTGTATCTTCATCTGATACTATATCCGTAAACTCAGTCTGGACTTGACCCTTTACAGTATCCCAAATCTACAGCAAACCCAGAAAGTAAAAATCAATTCTTTAAGCATAATAAGTAAAGAGAGAAAACAACAACATAGTTCGGTGATTTCAACTACCTTGATTCTGCCGTCGCCGGAAGTAATGGCGAACAAGTCCAGCGTCGGATTAAACGCCGTCAGGAGGTCTCTCATGTTTGGGTTTGGTTTTGCTAAGAATAGAGGAAGAAACGGGGACAAGTCGGCTGGCTACGAGGTTGACGACAGAGAACGAATGACCAAGGGCTTACCAAAACACTCCGGCTTAAGGTTTAGGGTTTAGGGTTTAGTGGGTAATTGATGAGGTGTCATGCCGAGGACAGGATGCTGAAACGTTTTGATTATAACAGTTTCTCTAGGCAAACGTTTTAGACCGTTTCTAACCGACATGTAAAATTAGAATAATTTTTGTTTTAAAAGTGTTGTAAAATAAATAATCTATGTATTTATCTTGGTCTATATTATATGAGAGTTTTTAAAAATAAAATACTAATATATGTTTTCTTGTAAGATTATATTAAGTCCATATATAATAAGGTTTCTATCAATAAATAAGATGAGTTTCTCTATTCTATTTGTTATTCCTAATTACTTCAGAATTTGTTTTAGAACACGTTATACAACATGTGTCTCTATCCCGAAAGCAAAATAAGCCAACCGAATTTCTCAAACCCTAGAAAACCCTAAATCGTTTTTTGGCCCTTGGCTTGTTGTCGTCGTTGTCATCATGCGTCTAGACCACCGCCGCCGCACGCCATCCTCTCAGCCGCATCTCTTAGTTGTCGTAGCTTACTTACCCGGCGGCCGCCGCCAATCATCTTCAATTATTGGTATTCTTGGGTTTAATTTTTTCAAGTTTTGAGGTTTTGAATGTTTTATGTTTCTATATCATGTGAATATGACTCACAATGGAATTACGCGAACAACTTCGCCGCACACGCTTGGATTTGAGCATGAAATTTGCTGTAACTTTTATAATCGTAGTCTATTTGGCAGACTAACAAGTAAGCTGCTATGTTTTCTATTATTTCAAGTTCAAATAACCTTGGGAAGAATAAAATCGGTTCCTCCATTTTTCCACCTACCTTCTATGTTTGGGATTTAGTTCATGTAGGTTTGAAAATCCTAAACTAAGAGCGTTCCTGGGTCCGCGTTGTCTGGTATGCAACACTTGGTTTATTTTATTAAAAGGTTGTTTGTATCAATCCGCGTTGTGTTGGATCAATATATATATATAGTCCTTCTAATGAAGGACTTTGTTGAATTTGATCCTCGTCTGGTTTTCTAAGTCCTTCATTGGCTTATAACACCGAGGCTTGAGTTTTGATAAATTTATTGCAACCAGATATTGCATATACACTAGTGAGATCAACAATTTAGCCTAAGTCTGTGGGAATAACCCCTACTGTGGGTCAGGAAATATGTGTCACGACACCGGTAAGAGAGGCCGCTCCGACGTCTAATAAAAAGGGGGAGGCACAACCAACCATAGTGGATGCGCTCTCGGCCTAGAGCCCTGGACACAAATTTGTCAAATCAACTCATGCTCACTCAAGATATTACAACGGTTATGAATCTCTAGATCACCGGTTTCAAGAATTGTCGGGCTCATTCTTAAGTCGTGAGAGCATACAAAGAGTGTACAGAAAATCAAAATTGAGAACATGAATGTATCCTCATGATCACAAACTTTAAAGTTTTGAATCCAACTTTGGGTACCTCTGACTTTGACGTCATTTAGGAACTGCATTTGATTTTCTTTCCAAGCTTTATGTAAATAAACGTCAGTATCAATGTCTTTAATATTTACAATTTAAGACCTCGATGAAATCATTGGCACAATGTTGAAGAATTTTTCATATACGGATTGAAAGTGTTCTTCCATTGTCTATTATGGTTTGATAAATGCATTATTGACACTACACTTAGAAACACGACATGCTTATGCCTCTCTTTGTCTCTCCCAAAGAGAAAAGACGCACGGCATCGTACCCTTACGGAGGTGTGTCACGTGTTTGTGGTTTAGTCTTCGTCACATAACAAAAACAGCAAATCGGTCTATTTTTAGGCAGAAACTTCGTCTGAGCTTTGTGATCAGCATCAAATGAACTAGAACGTGTATGATATATCAATGGAAAGAAAATTGAGTCTAGTTTCCAGAACATGTCATGGTTCATTCATATTCATCCTAACGAAGAAGTTATGATTGTTTTAGTGCGCAAAGATCATGCTGCACGAAAATTTTGTTTTGCACTCGGGATTGCAACTTGTTTGGCTCCATCCTAAATGGTTCAAGTGGAACTATTTACCCATATATCCACTCTATTTCTAAGGATATGTCTCACATGGTCATTGAGTGTTTCGCAGACAGTAGATCTACCCATGAGATTCTAAGAAACCGCACCGAATTTAGGATTTTGTGTCTTGGGAATCTATTATGACTAAGTTAATTGAATCTTCACCGGTCATTTATAGACGCGGTTGAATTGATTATTTCTGCTTTATGGCAACATGATTCAAGTCACATATGCCCACCATGTGTTAAGAGACAATCAAACCTTCATATGTTTAAAAACATACACGCCAACAGTTACTATCATTGTGAGAATGGTAGGAACTTTTGTGTATACTTCTCATGAGTGCTAATGAGAGAGCATCATAGAGAGAAGCATGAGTCAATGTAGTGTATTATATTTCACTATAATTCAATGATCGAATCCTATGTTATTGGAAATAGATGGATTTTAGGACATTGACTCAGACAAGTTATGACATTTGAGATATGTTTAAAAAGACGAAGGCATGAGGCGAGGCGTCCAGTCGATGCCTCAAGCCTTGAAAGTCTTGAGGCGAAAAGGCGAAACCTTTGAGACATTCTAATATTTAAAATAAAATAAATAAATTAAAGACATGAAGCCATTAAAAATACATTCTTACATTTAAAATTGAAATTAAATAGATACAATACAAACATAATGTCTAAATTTAACGTAAATTCATTCACTTATTGCATTTTCTTCCCTCTTTTGTCACTAAGAGCATTTGCATGTCTTGAAACCCAATTATTTTTTCTCTTTAAATCCTAGTTTTTATCCTTAAATATAAAATAAAATGACGTAGTTTAACTGTTATAGGTTTTAACTATTGTACTAAAAAAAGGTGGGGTGCGTTTTTTTGTCTTTTTCATCCTAAGACGCGCTATTACTCGCTTTTTGAGACAAAACGCCTTTTAGATGACGCCTTGAGGTGAAATAGTCATGTCTTGCCTCGCCTTACACCTAAGGCGCGCCTTGAGGCACACTATTTTAAACAGAGCATTTGGGTCATCCCGGAAGTGAAATGAGAGTCAGAATTATATGAAATTCTTATGGACATCTATTCTTCCTCTCAAAATAAAAACATTTGGGATATGGCCTCACCGACAAGGATGGTGATGACGGCATGGTTGTAAATGGCGACCTCCGGGCGACATTGAGGTCCACTGTGCGTGGTTCCATCAGATCTCACACACCGGTCCTCCCTTAATGCATCATTGACTTCATCCGACGCTAACTGTTTCATTTTGTAAAACTTGTACTTTAGCTAAGGAGTGAGACCCTCTTATGCTATGACACAAAAGATAACATTTCATTCTTACAACAAATCCAAAGAGGGATTGTGTAGACACATACAACCAACTTACGGGCATAGTTTATACTTTTTTGTTGTTGGATAAAGTGTTATGATAGCTGCATCGAGATACGACGTCGTGTGGGAGAAATCGAAACCAAAGTGTTGACTGTTCGAGTTCGGTTTTGGCCTGATTTCTCCCTCCTCGTGCCACCATTGGTGAGTTCCTTATATGGTTGGGTTGGGTTTACTTACTACAACATTCCCCTAGAATTTTGTAGCTCAATTCTTTGTGTGAGGAGAATTGTCAAATTGAATGTTTTAAGGTTTTGAATTGGGATTTTTTTACATTTTGATTTTACTGAGCTATATAGGTTTAGAATTGGCCTTCGACTTCTTCTAGAAGTTGTTCTAAATGTTGAGACAAAAATTCTATCAAAATTTGGTGGCAAATGGAGGTGGCCGGAAGTTTCTACCGGCCTGTCGGCGGCGGCAGATCTAGTGACGGAGCTGCCCCTTTTTCGACAGTTTTTCATGTAATTTTAATGAGTTAAATACTTGTATACCCTCGAACTTTAACCCAAAAACAGTTTTATCATTTTTCTTTCAAATTAAATAGGTATACCCTCAAACTTTTAAAATTCGACAGTTTTATCCAATCCGTTAAAAATTCCGTTAAAACTAACTGAACAGGGGCTTATATATATAACAAGCATTTGTATTTAGGATAAATTACAAACTAAAACCTAATCACCAATCAACTCAAGAACTAGCCTTCAACATGTCAAATCTTCACCTAACGACTTTCTGTCTAAATGATTACTATGTTGGCGGAATCATTGCTGCTTTAAGTTGGAAGATTCATAGATTTTAGTATGCAAAATTATCTCAAATACAAAATTCAAACTATCAACTAAAATTAAAATAATTTTAAACAAAAATATTTTTGTGACGGATTTATAGGCATAAGATAGAATTTATTTAACATAGCATAACTACAAACACAAAGCCTCGCTCTTGGGTAAACAACTATAAGCTGTTTAGGTACTCATAATTATAATTACAAGCACAAGATATTTATTTGTAATAAAAGCACATCACACCGAATGATTACAGACTGAAATCTTCACACGGTATTCGCACTCACACTATACTAGAGACACAGTTTACACACCATATTTGTCTGGCTTTCTGACTTCAAGAGGAAGGTGGAGAGTGTTTTTAACTTCTGTTCCAGGTTTTTTCAATGCTTTCTCTTGGAAGCTTGATACTCCTTATATAGCACCCGGACTCCAAACTCGAATTAAACACGACAAAATGTGAGAGACAGGAGGAATCAAACTTTACTTTAGCAAAAGTAAAGTTATCTATTTTTATGTGTCAGTAGCAATAAAGAGAGCGCACAAACTTTAACAAATGAAAAGTCTTTTGTCTTGATGTGTCGGCCACCACTCATTTCTCCACTATGTGAGCGCACTAACTTTTAGAAAAGAAAATTCTTTTGTCATGATGTGTCGGCCACCACTCACTTCTCCATCATGTTTACTGTATTGTAGCATTCTTTATCAGTGAAATCATAATCGGCCAATGAATCTTGGCCCTCTTGTTCCCCTTCTGATGCTTTTTTATCCTTTTCTTCACTGTCTAAGTTCGAATCATAAGAAAAGGGATAAGGAATCCTATATCATTTTCCTTCTCCACTTTTTCAAGCCATTTTGTAGTAGTTAGGGTGGAGTCAATTTCATTTCTCATAATGGCTGAGAAATATTCACAATTCACTAATAGATGATGATTATAGCAAGAAACCATTATCTTTTCCCCACTTGTCAGAAAGCTTGACTCATAATGTCTTCGCACCATGTTTTTGAGGCATATGATTGTCATGGCCTTCATCCATGAGATACTCTGATTAGAACTGCCATTTCTGCTCATTCTACTCGATCCTTTAATTGAACTTTGAAGTATCCTGACATAATAATAAGAGATATAGTTCATTTGTTCTTTCAACATTATCTATTCAAGTGGAGTTGATATGAACTTTAATCTCAGGATACATCCGTCAGACTTAATGTTCTTGATAGCTTGAACTATCAATTCAAAGAATCCCTCCAAGTCTTCATTAGATTTTGTCTAAAGATTATGAACAAAACAATTCTCCATGAGTCACAGTTTTTGTTTCTGAGGGTGTTCAGCTTGGACGTTAACTAGATATCTCCCATAATATAGGCCAGAAATAACAGACAAAGTTGGTGGAAGCATCTTTCCTTTTCTCAGATGCTCATGGAATTTGAACCATTCGGACTGTTTCATCGTTGTCATAGGGATCTTAGCACTTTCTGGATTTTCTAGGTATATTACCTTAGACTTTTTCTTCTCCTTTGCATGGATTTCATGCAATTTTTCTGTAAGTGTCTCAAGGGTTCCAAGCAGTTGATCTTCATTTTCTTCATGGAATGAATAAAAAATATTATATATGATAATCTTTTACTTGAACGCCAACAACCTATTTGTCTGGAAAACTGGTTCTTTAAAAATCTTTAAAGACTAACCATGAACGGGTTTCTTTCTTGTTTCCTCTAAAAGGGGCTATTCTGCTTTTTGGCAAAGCAGCAGCCATTAACGGACTTGATATGCTTTTACCGTCTGCCGTTTGAGACGGGCTAGCCGGTCTTTTACCCTGAGACCGATCAGTTGTGGTTGTATCTTTGGGATACAACAAATACTCTTGAGTGAACTTTTCTTCTTCATCGGGCTTTCCGAGCTGACTCTCATTTTGCAAGGAGAATTCTGAGTTTTTATCCCAATCAACTGGTTTTATCCTGTCATTTCCCATTGCTTGAATTTTTTCAGCTGCTTCATAAGATACGATGAATTGGTAACCTAGTCCATCATGAAGAGGACATACAGTCTTATCCCCACGCTTATATCTTTTCCAAAGATTCTTCTCCCTTGAATCTGGTTTTCTGTTTCTTGGGTTGTGTCTTTCATCCCTATCATCTCTTTGAAACATTTTCATTACTCTCGTAAGGGCGTCTAGTAAGAAATTCTTGTTACTTGCAACCATTTCAACATCATATTCATACTGGGACAAAAACATTTGTCATCTCAGCACCCTTTCCCTATCTGCAGCATCAGTTAATTTTTCGTTTTTAAATTTTATTACTCTTTTATTATCAGTCCTAACTACAAATTTGTTTCTTAAAAAGGTCTCAGCCCCCCTTTATACTCAATAAGAGTAAGGACTTCTTTGTCTCCAGTAGAATAGTTTAACTCTGTTGCGTTAAACTGTTTTGAGAGAAATTTACAAATCTTCTCATGATTTGTATCAGGGGCAATAGCCAAGAAAACTCCTGCCCAGTAATAATCATTTTTCATCAGTCTACAAAATGATCGAATCTCATTCTTCAGGTAATTGTAAAGGAGGTAGGTTTTTAGTTAGTTCTTGATCTTTCTGACAGTATTACTGTCATCTTCTGTGAAAGACCATTTCTTTTTGGAGCTCGTTTTTGGAGAGAGTAGAGTAGTAAAACAACTAATTTGAGGGATGAAATCTCTTGCAAAGTTAATAACTCCTAAAAACCTGTGCAAAGATTTTGCATCAGGAATATGATCTGGGAACTGACTGATTTTTTGACAATATGATCTTGGAGACGAATCTCTCCATCTTTAACATGAATGCCTAAGAAATCAATTTCTCCTTTTATGAGATAAATCTTCTTTTGTCCAATGATGATTCCCTTCTGGACAATCAACCTGCATACTTGTTCAAGATATTTTAGATGTTCGTTCATAGTTCGCAAGAATACACGAATGTCATCTATATAAACTATACATAAATCTGAGTAAGGTTTGAAAATATTATCCATTTTTCTTTAGAAAATAGACAGGGCCTGCTTAAGGCCAAATGGCATAACCAACCACTCATAATGCCCTTGAGGTGTTCTAAATGTTGTTAAAGCAATGGAGTCTGGATGCATCCTGACTTACTAGAATCATGATATCATCAAATTTAGAGAAGATCTTGGCTCCTTTGAGTCTATTGATAAGCACCCTTAACTGGGCTATCTGGTAACCGTCTTTGACTGTCTTTTTGTTTACATCTCTGTAGTTAATTACCATTCTAGGTTTTTCTTTTACTTGCTCTGAGTGATTTCTTACCAAGAATGCTGGAGCATGATGAGGACTATTGGACGGTCTGATCAGCTTCTTTTCGATAAACTCTTGAATTTGACTTTCCATCTCTTTTTTGTCATCTTCCCTATAATGAGGGATTACTTTAACATGGCAAATAGTATTTACATCATGCGTTTTGAGCTGACAGTATACTAGATCTCTTTCCCAGTATAACTGAGGATCTTCACTAATTACTGGTTTTAGCAAGTTTTCTATTTCTGCAATAGTTGAAATTCTTTTCTGCTCGATCTTGTTAGCATACACCTTTAGGTTATGTTCTCTGATAAACTCTTCTTCTCCGTCTGAGCTTTCTTGCTCTAATGAATCTGAATCAGACTCATCTAAAGGGGATTCATACTCTTCTTCTGACTTGGAATCTTCTGAATTCAACCCTTCATTTACCAATATTTCACTGTGACCCTTCAAATGGTCTTTTAGCAGCAAAACTGGTTCTAAAACTGGCTTATAATCACCACTCTTCACTGACGATCTCTGATATTTGGTCTGTAAATTCTGGACTTGTAACGCTTACAGCGTTGGTAAGACGAGATTCCCAAAAGAATTTGTTATTCTTTATGGATTCTGAACTATCGTTTGTTAAAGAAGAAAATCATTTCCAATTAACACATCTGCTCATTTACTTTCACATTGCTAAATAATTTTTATGACAAAAGTTCCTCCGCCCAAGAAAATTTTAATGTCACGAGTCATAGTATCTATGATTATTTCATTCTCTCCCATGGCTATTCTAGTAACTGATCTTGGAGCTTTTTCTCAATATTATTCAGGTATGACATATCTTTTTGCAAGAGTATACCCTGATCCACTATCTACAAAGGCATGTAGATGGTACTTCCTATATTTGGGAAATTTCAATCATATAGTAATGTAATTGCTAAATCTGCTTGTCTGGACCTGCTTTACTTGTTCTTTACTTTATGCAGTTTTATCAGGAAGTTCGATAAAAGGATTGATTTCTCTTTCATCGGGCTTGTTGATGGGATTAAAAGGCTTAACATGTTGTATAACAGGTTCTGTGATAAGATCTTCTTCTTGCCTTATTGCAGAATCATTGATGGAATCAAAGGACTCCTTTAATTCCTTATTCTAGCTTAATGAAGTTACTAACTTCATTCACTTCAAATCTTCTTTCAAGTTATGTCCTTGCTGCTCCTTAGCTTCGTAGAACTCTTTATATTCTTGTTCTAATATGATGTGAGCTTCATTGTCTTTCGTTATTCTTCGTAATTCTACAATGAAGCATTCTCGATGATAGGTTTCACCTGTACTTTTACAGTACATAGGAATTGAATTACTATCATCGCAGTTGCAGTAATCACATGTAAACCTTCCTGGATTGGGGTGGAAGTTACTGATAATATCAGTATTTTTCTCTGTCCTTGAGAGCATACACCGCTCTCATAAAGAAAGATATCGTTGATGAATGTCGTTGTTGGATCGTTGGATGTACTTCTCGTCTCAGAATATTACCCATGATCATGCGGACCCCCTGATGATGTTTCACCGTGATATATCTAACATGTGTACTTTTCCTAAAACCTGTTACTCTTCAGGTGCTGCCATACTTTGTCAATCGCAAATCGATGCATATTGCTGCGACACTGACATTTCGTGCACGGGCAATAAAAAATTGTATTCCCGTTAGCATGAGCCAACGCATATTAAATAAAATTAATAACTCCTTTACCATATATTTTGTCTCATTTTAGAAGCAAAATCCAACTCTTATCCATATCTTGAAAAGATAACAAAATATATATGTATAACTCTAATTAGTGAATTAATTCCATATATAATATTTCAAATCATTTAGTATTAATTAATAATTAATTAATAATTAACATACACACACACACATATATATATATATATGTTTTACATATATATACTAATTACATAACAATATTATATAACAACATCGATCATCACAAAATCATAATCAACTTAATTAATTCATACCATGCATCAACACAATATTAAAATTAAATTAATTAACATATATATATATATATATATATATCTACTACTTATTAACAACAACTTCATATATATTATCAAATCAAATTCGATCAACTTAATCATACTCATAATCCATAATTCAACTCAAATAAACTCAAAATCAATATTGTATATAACTCAAACAAAACTCTTAAATCAAGTCAAAATCAAAATATATACATATAACACATATACGTACATATATATAGCTCCACAAACTAATTTTGAACGGACTTCGACAACACCCAAACTGTTTCTCCCTTTTTTTTTTCAAATGAGCTGCTGTCTAGATCTGCAAATATAAGGACTTTTGGCCGACGAAATATATAATTTCATCAGCTAAAATTTTAAAATTTTGTGGGCTAAAGTCTGTGGACTATAGCAGACAAAAAAATTAGTTTACCGACAAAAAAATATTTCGTCAGCTAAAATTCCACTTTTGCAGACGAAAATTTAACTTAGCCGACGAAATTTTTTTCGTCGGCTAAAGTCCACTTTAGCCGACGAATAAATATTTCGTCGGTCTGTTTTTTGGTTTGTCGGCTATGTTGTTTATGCTGGTAGTGTTCAGCTTCAGTAATTATTATTAGATGTAAGTTGATAAACATTTCAAACCAATAAAAACTAACACGTGAATGGAAAAAAGAAGGGAAACTTCTGTTTTACTAGCAAATCTTGACTAGGATGATAACTTTATCAATTTTGTTTATCAATTTTAGGGTTTAGCAATTTTAGGCATTATTCTAGAGCCCTTGTTCATCCCAAAAGTTGACAAATTTTAAAAATAAATTGATTTAGCAATACTGCTGGAGATGCTCTTATCTATTTGTGACTATTCTTGTTTTCTCTTACATTTCTCTACTATTTTCTATCTCAAATTTTGTAATCTTGATATATATGATTTTGTGTTGTGATTAGTTTCTTTTTGGAAGGTAGAGATTCCAATTCTATCTTAATTTTGATGCAATAAATATTTTGCTTGGTAATAAATATTGTATTTTCATATGAGGGCTAATGCACTCTAATTACTATGTATATTGCTTCTAGGGGCTAATGCATTCTTGATACATAAATTTAGGGAATTGACCACTCTCTTTGTTTTTTAGGGGTTGGCGTTTTATACCGAAAATACGGTTACCGACCCAAATCGCACTGAAAAACACGATTCAATAACCGCACAGAAAAAAATGGTGTCGTTTTATGGTCACACCGCACCGGGCTGCATTAAAGAGGTTCGTTTGCGGTTTGAGGTTATAATTCAACCGATTTAAACCGAACCGCACCAAATTACATTTTTCATATTTTTTAAATTTTTCATTAATGGAATTTGAATTGTAATATATATAAAAAATCGTTTATATTCAAGTTTATAGTTTTCAAGTTGTTGTGTTTACGTAATAGTTGATATATGTTGATTTATTAAGTTATCAAATATGGTGTTTTTGTTAGTTAATTGATATTCTGATGACATTTGTAGACCTGTATGGACTCTAAATGCATTCAAAATGTGTTCATGTCTTATAAGAATTGTTGGACAAAGATTTGAACATCTCCTGTTTGCTAAAATAAATAAATCGGTTCACACCGAAGCCGAACCGCATCGTACTGAAAAATTATGTAACCGAATTATCTCGCCCATCTCTAGTTTTTTTAAGAGAAATGAATAATTCATTAACTAAATTAAAAACCTTGCAAACAGAAGACCGAAAAACTAATAACAAAGAGTATGGGTCTCCAACTCAATCAAAGTAAAAATAGTGGGAGGAAACTAGTATCTCGCTAAACTATGGACCAAAAGTCCTACAACTGAAAGCATAAATACAACAACACTAACAAATCTACCACACACACCACTCATGAATGCTAACATTGTCGTTGCCATCGCTGCCAGCAGTTATGAGTAAGTGAGGAGTGCTAAACTGGAGCATTGAAGCTTGAATACCTAATACCTATCGAATCTCAATACATAAATAATATGGAAACCCATAACCTTGAGGAATAACTCCCTCAAAAAGCCAAAGATGTCAAGATAGGACCGAAAACCATAACCAAGAGCCAGAACCAGAACTAACCAAAATTGGGGGTGATGAACCCACGCGCAAGCACCAATAATCTAATAGGTAAGTGCCATAATGCACTTTAAGCGTACAAGCACACAAGCTCTCATGACAGTTTATAATGGTAGTTGACAAGTTGTTTTGGTGTTGGGTAACCAAAAATTTGGAAAGATCTGGGACTGGTCCACTCTCTTTGTTATTTGTTAAGATTTGTGATGTATGATTTAATTGATGGTTCTTTTGTTCACTAGATTCTTGTAATTAGTGTGCACGTGGTGTGTGAAGTAGTTGCATAATTGGGAATTGATGATTACTTAAGTTTCTATTTTCTTGTACCCTTCGTCTTTAGTCCTATTGTTGTGGCCCTAACATGACATGATAATTGTGATTAGAGAGTTCATTCTTGCCTTGCTTAGAAGAGTGGATACCAAATAGGAGAATTGACTTAATGGTCTTGACTGACATTACTTACAAAGCTTTATAATCATGATATTCTATGATGTAACTATTGCATGCTTAAATCTCTAACTTCTAGAACTCTTCATCTTTGGTAAGGTACTAGTCCATGAATTAGAGAGTTCATGTTTGCGTTAATCAGAAATATTAAAGTGTCATTGACCGACATTAAGTACAGGATTTGATACTCATGAAAATATGTTTGTTTGCTTGAAATTGTTTATTGCATTGAAATAGCTAGAGCGATCCCTAATACCTAAATTTCACTCTATTTTATTTTCCTTTATTTTTGATTTGTCATTGTTAACTTAGTTCTTAGTCTTTCCATCTAGGCATGAAAACCACAATTTCGACAATCTATCTCTACCTCATTGTAAGTATCACTAGAGCCATAGAGTAGCATTTTTCTTTATTTTCTTTTTCTTTGTTTGCTCTAGTGACCTATTACTGATTACCTAAAGATTGTGGTTAGCTTTTCAATCCTAATAGTATTATACTTAGGCATAAATATTTGTCATTTTTTTAATAACCGTGCGATTATTAATTGTGTGTCAGTTGCATAAATTAGCATCATATATATATATATATGGCTAAGTAATCTATGTATTTATAATGTTTTTTTCGATGATAATCTAAGTGTTTAATACTATATGAAAGAAGTTCGATCATGCATACCATATATTATGATGAACAATCTGCATAACGCTAAAACCCCATTGTTTGAAGAAGTCTATGCATGATGGCATGGGGGACTTGGCAACTGCCAAATAGACACATAATATATGATTGTAACTGCAGTTTGTGGAAAGGAAGTGGTCAAGAAATGCAATATTATTCTAATGATTGATTAATAGCTACCTACCTTGTTGATCATGATGATCGATATCCTAAGCAAATTAGCTAGAATGTATACAAAAGTCGAGTCAACAAATGACTTAATTAAGTAAATTAGCAGGCGCTTGCCAACAGCAAACAAAACATTCGAGTTGCTCAGGAATTCACCCCATCGATCGCACTTCGGTGTGTTCTAAGAATTTCGTTTACAACCAAAATCAAATAAAGAACTTAATAATCTTCGACTCCTTAGTTTTCTACGTCTCGCCTTACAACCAAATTCCACATCTGTCCCATGACCTCGATTCCGATCACCGATTGATGTCATTACATTTTACCCTATGTCTCGTAAAGACATTGATCCATTGCTATACCAAACTGGAGGAACTATCATATCCTAGCTAGGTAGGCAGGGCCGGCCCTGAGGTAAGACGGATTACGCCTATATCTAAGATGTCAAAAATTTAGGGGTTTAATTTTTTATTTTATATAGACTCAAAAAAAATTGTGTGCGTCTCTTTTAGAGTAGTCTTCTGACTTTTTATGTGTCCACAAAGTCCTAAAATAATTATATCTTTTCTTTTTTTATTTGACTGCTTATATAATTCTTTTGGCTGCATTTTGAGATAATTTTTTTTAAGTTAAGAAGGATCATAAATATTTCTTGCCTTGGACCTATATGGACATAGGGCCGGCCCTTTAGGTGCGATACTTAACGCATTAGCTACAGAACTGCAAGAAATAGATGTCGATCACTATCGAGTAGTACCGATCTCATTCATGTAGTGTTAGTAGGTAGGACTATTGCGGTCTCTCATCGTCCTCTACTAGAAACAAAGTTTATATTTTTATTGTATACAACAAGAAATTTCTCCAATAGGGACTGACCAAAGGGCACTGATACTGATCAGTGCGAAATATGAATAGTGGCACACCGATGTGAATTATCAGTGGTTTTTTTCTTTCTTACACTGATCAGTACGTACTATGTTGTCATGCTTATTTTGGCTCGAATAGCCGGCCTGAAGTTTAAAATTGATCCGACTGATGAGGGAAGAGAAGAGCTTGCTCCACAAAAACGCACAACAGATAACCTAACCATTACACAAAACTACATCCGGCATATGACAATTAACAAGTTTAATAGCTTATGATATGATTCATTATTAATTAATTGAATCCGAAACGCGCTAAAATCAATCACTAGGCAGTAAAGAAATATATATAAATTGTGCATGTAGCTCCCTCAGCTCCCAAAATGATAGCCTCATTAAGAAACATCGTTTAGATGCTAATTAAGTAAGGCCATGGCTCCTGCTGCTGCTCCGGGAGAGAGAGGTCTACAAGATACGCCGACATGGACGGTGGCGGCCGTCTGTGCAGTTTTCATACTCATATCTCTTATCATAGAACATGGAATTCATGCTCTTGGAAAGGTACATACATATACGCTTTTTTAACGAACATATATACATTTATGTATAGTACGTTTGTGAAAATTATAAATGTGTATATATAGTTTCATCGATCGAAATGACACAAAAAAGGTCTGTTAATCGGAAATATTGATGAATTCCGATCCCTGTGAAAATAATAAGGTTTGCTTCTTACAAATACAATGACAGTGGTTCCAGAAACGCCACAAGAAAGCCATGATTGAAGCTTTGGAGAAAATTAAAGCTGGTTAGTTCATGTACTTATCTACATTTAATTTTTCCTTTTGCTTGTATAGAGTTACAATCCCGAATTCCATATTTTCACAATTACTTTTCCGGTAAATATCAAGACTTAGAACCATCAAATTAAGTTCGTAAAGTTCGTGAAGTCGATCTACAAAAATGGGCGTAGTTTTGATATATTTATTCATGTATATATAATTTGGATGTGTGCAGAGCTAATGCTGTTGGGATTCATATCTTTACTACTCACTGTGGGTACTCGATATCTTCCAAAGATATGCGTACCTACAAATATTGCAGAAACAATGCTTCCATGCAAATCAGAGCAACCCTATGCGGGCGACGGTGTTGAAAAAGGTAAAGGAGGAGGAGGCGGGGACAGACGAAAGCTACTTTCGTATGCCGAAGACATGATACGGCGTCGAGTCTTAGCTCCCAGCGGAGATTCCAGCTCTTGCTCATACGTAAGTATCACCTTGTTGATAATTAACTATTTGCATTTAGCAGAATGTATTCTTATATACGAGTGAATGATATTGTTTTTTTGCAGGGTAAGGTTCCGTTGATATCAATATCTGGAATGCACCAGTTGCATATATTCATCTTCGTCCTTGCTGTTTTTCATGTTCTCTACAGTGTCCTCACTATGGCACTTGCGCAGGCCAAAGTAAGTTAGCTAGTTCATTCCGATTTAAACAATATTATATATATAGAACGTTTTATAAGAAGAAATATTCGTTACTTATCTAATTATTATAGTATGGTTTTGATGTTGGATTTGTACCTGCAATCAGTCATATGTATATATAACAACATGCATATTATTTATTTGAGCAAGGTGTCATGTAAATCATCCTTATATCGATATTGTCTCAACTTAACTACCTTTAAAATGTTGACTTTTAATCACAAAATATCTCGGTATAATTAAGAATAATTCACTCATATATATGTTATATTTTAATTGTCACTTTTTTAATATGAGATCTTTCATCTTCAACACTCCTCCTCATGTGCAACCTAACTTTTAGGTTTTCATGTGAATCTAATTAAGAAACTGAACTCAGGCTCCATGGTTAACCGAAAGAACTACACACTAAAAACTCTGAAAGAACCCAAACTCTGAAACAACAACCCCAAACTCTAAAAGAACCAAACCAGAGCCATGACCTGTGAAAGAAAGCACCCGTGCTCATGAAGAAGCAACTTGAGAGAGACCGGCTCAGATACAATGTCAAAGCGCGAGCGACAAACATAGTCTGATCATCCTTGTACCTATACTGTCCAAACTTAACCACTTTTTAAGGTGTTAGGTTTTATCTATAAAAGGTCTCGGTGCAGTTAGGAATAATCCATCCACATATGTTTTATTTTATTTGTCACTTTTCTAATGTGTGATCTCTCTTCTCCATCAATTTGTAATAACCGATGACTGCCTATATATATATATATATTTGACCCAAATAAGAAGTCTAATTTGTTTTTCTTTTCTTTCTTTAACATTGTCTACTTGTAATTTTTGTGGCTTGGCATCCAACCCAAATGAAAAGGAAAACGATATGAGAACCACCTCAAAATGAAATGAATAATGGAGATGAAAAAGAAAGGACAAAACCATTTTGTTTAATTAATTGATTGGTAATTTTGTTCTCTTTGTACTTGACTAGATGAAGAAATGGAAGGCATGGGAATCTGAGACAACATCCTTGGAATATCAATTTACAAATGGTATTCTCTTATGTATTTGTCTTTTCAATGAAAAAAAAATTGTCGGGAGAGTATTTTACAGTTTGTGAACATTGTAATTGTAGCTTAGCTAAATGAACTCGTATTGTATGTTGCAGATCCTGCAAGGTTTAGGTTTACTCGTCAAACATCGTTTGTGAGGCGACACTCTGGCTTTTCTACAACACCTGGAATCAGATGGATTGTAAGTTGGACCAATTCGTATAGATATACCATCTTCATTTCTTTCTTTCATCAAGACGTTATTATCGAGGCCGTCTTACTCTAAACTCAAACGTAGTTATAACTTAATTAATAATCGTTATCCCATAGTGATCAGTGTGTAGTTTCACTGTTTAAGATTTTAACAAATTACGGTCTACGTACATACAATAAAACGATGTATATTTCCAAAACAAATATTGCATATGGCATGACACTACATGCTATAACATTTATCATTACTAAGCGCTCCTGAATTTGTACATACGAGATATTATAATTGCATATGCATGTGGGTGTTTTGGTATTCATTATAATTAAAAGTACGATCAAGGTGGCTAATTATACGTTTGCCGTAGTTATTATTACCTAAAAATATTTCTGCACGTTATTATTGTAAGGTGGCATTCTTCAGGCAATTCTTCGGTTCGGTGACAAAGGTGGACTATCTGACCATGCGCCATGGATTTATAAATGTAAGTTTATATTACGCTTTAAACAACTCGATCGATCGATCTGTACTAGAATTCGAACTCATTATTCGTTTGTGAATCTCGATCATATTACTTTATATCAACATACGTAAACTCACAAGAACTAATCTACGCATATCGATCTGCATGTGTACGTGATTATTGCATGCAGGCACATTTTGCTCCAAATAGCAAATTTGATTTCCACAAGTACATCAAGAGATCTATGGAAGATGACTTCAAGGTGGTCGTGGGTATAAGGTATATACGTATGACGTCTCTATACATATATATCTCCGATTCCCTCTATATATGACTACCTAGCTAGCTAGCCTTGATGTTTGCTGCAATATTAGTAATAGTAATATAACAATTCAGTCGATCACTTACCTAATCCTTGCCTTGATTTTACAGTGTACCACTATGGATTTTCGCAGTCGTCTTTCTGCTTCTAAACGTTCACAGTAATAACTCTCTCTCTGCTATCAAAATATTTCTACTTTATTGAAAGCTAAAATATTTCTACTTTGGTTTAACAGAATGGTACACGCTCACTTGGTTATCATTGGCACCACTCGTTGTAAGTAGAAACCTATAACTATATATGTGCCATTTGGATTTCAATTACTTGTGACACGAGCTTTTGGGTTTGCATGTCCATCACATACAAAATTTGCATGGCAGATTCTTCTGCTGGTGGGTACAAAGCTTGAACTTATAATAATGGAGTTGGCTCAAGAAATGCACGATCGAAACACAGTTGTGAAAGGGGCTCCAGTTGTAGAGCCAAGCAACAAGTACTTCTGGTTCAATCGACCAGAGTGGATTCTCCTCCTGATTCATTTCACGTTATTTCAGGTAACTATATTAACCTACGTACCTAAGGCAGCAGTAAGTACGTAGTAAATATTCGTACACATGCATATATACGGATAACGAGTCCAACGAAGTACTAATTTACTTGCTTTAATTTACAGAACGCATTCCAAATGGCGTATTTCTTGTGGGTATCTGTAAGTAATTTCTACAAACATTCATACACATTTTTTGAATTATCCAAAATTCGATTCCCTCAACTTAACATACATGCACTATACACTTTTATTAATAAAATAAATGAAACCAAGTGTGGGTTGAGTCTCTTAGCTATGTTGGTTCCAAACCCTTCAAAAAAAACTTATCTTACACTTTGACTAAAATGATACATACATATATGTATAAATTGCAGTCAGAATTTGGCTTCGGTTCATGCTTCCACGAAAACTTGCCTCTCATAATCACTAGGGTTTGCCTTGGTTTTGCCCTACAAATCCTCTGCAGTTACATTACCTTCCCTCTTTATGCCTTGATCACCCAAGTGAGTAGATTTAATTTCAAAGTTCCTATCATGAATATATATATATATATATATGACCCTTCTATTGAGTGATCCCTATTTTTGGTTTATTTATAGGGATAGACATTTGATAAACTTTTCGATCACATATCAACATATTCACCGTTTAATACGTAGATACATATATATAGATCATTTATGCAAAATTTCATCCAATTGGTGATCGTTAAGACTTTGAAATAACTGAAATCAATTGACAAATCTGCCAAACTTGAACCGTTAATGCATATAATTTTAATTCGCAGTTTTGAACATCTTAACGATCACCGATTTGGATGAAATTTTGCAGAGATGATCTATATATTAGGACCTAAGAATTGAACGGTTAAGATTGAAAAATGTGATCGAAAAGTTTGTTGAATGTCTATCCCTATAAATAAGCTAAAAATAGGAATCCCTCAGTGGATTTGTCCTATATATGGGAACGGATTTTACTTACGTGCGATGCATATGAATAAATTTGCAGATGGGATCCCACATGAAGACAGCAATATTCGAGGAGCAAACTGCGAAAGCTCTCAAGAATTGGCAGAAAGCTGCAAAGAATCGTAAAAAGTTAAGGAGCAAAGGAGAAGGCGATGCTTCTGTGAACTCGTTTATGAGTCCAGAAAACACACCAAGCCGGGGTTCATCACCGATGCACCTCCTCCACAATCAGAAGCATAGGTCTAATCAATCGGATCTTGAAAGTGTCCTTAACTCTCCGAGATCTGTTTCTTACCAATCCGATACCGATCTATCTGAGATGGAGGGCGGCTCTTCACATAATGGTCATAGCGATATTAATGTTTTACGAAGAGAAGATCATCGTCGACCAATAAGGGAGGAAGGAATGTATAACATGGATTTTTCCTTTGTGCAGCCTTGAATTCAATTTATAAAATTAGAAAGATAAAGATTTTGATCAGCACAAGGTGTATGTATATCCTAGATTTGATCTCTCGTTTCCTAAGCGCGCAGCTAATCATATATAATTTCGAAACTGTTGTAATAATAACATGATTACAATGTTGTACGCTAGCTAACAACATGAATACTTTAGGTGCTGATCGACCCCTAGCTGCTAGCACTGGTTAATCCATTACATATGCTTTGGGCGCATGAAAAACATTATACTTAATTTACACACTGAAGTCCGAAATAGCATGATAAGAATCATTTTAAAGTGTGGACGTCGGCCATAGTCAGTCAATTCACGCCGGCGACGACTTCTATCCTTTTCGGACAGCAGCACAGCCTTTCAGGATCGTTTCTCTCATTCCCGAACTCGCTGGCGACGAGTTTTCTGGCCAACATAATGTTTTTTGTCCAAAGCTTCATTCCGGCCAAAAAATTCGTCGCCGACATGTTCTGAAAGGAGGGAAACGGTCCCGAGGGCTGTGTTGTCTTCCAGCAAGAAGAAGAGCCGTCGCCGACATGAAACTACGAAGAACTACCGACGTCTGCACTTTAGGCCTGAGTGCGGACATCCGCTATATATATATAGTGCCGTTTTGAGGAAGCGTGTTGTCATGACCAATTTGAACAGGTCTTGACCTCAGCCTGGACTCAGACCCAAGTGGGAGCCCGATGGTTCAAGTGTGTCACAAAATTAGGGACTCCGGAAAGCAACTCCATCAATGGGACATAACAGTGTTCTGACGTCGTCGAAACCAGTTGGAGGAGGTACGACATAAACTTGATGGGCAGTTACGAAAACTTTTTGATGAGGGTGATCAAGAGGAGAAACAGAGTGTGTCACATGAGTTAAATGGGTTTATGACAATTGATGAAACTTACTGGCGCCAGAGATCTCGAGACATATGGATCAAGGAAGGGGATAGGAACTCCAAATGTTTCCATAAGAGAGCTTCTAATAGGAGAGAGAAATCAGATTAAAGGCCTCAATGATGAGAATGGGAATTGACGGGTGGATCTGAAGGAAATTGAAGTTGTTACAGAGTATTTTACCAAGCTCTTCTCTCGACATGAACCGAATACGGTGGCATAAGAGCTGGTCTTGCAGGCGGTTCAATCGAGAGTCTCATTTAAGATGAACCAGCTCCTTATACAGTCATATTCGATGGAGGAAGTGAAAGTAGCTTTATTCTAATTGCATCCTTCAAAAGCTCCAGGACCGGTATGTCACCTTTCTTTTTCAGAAATATTAGGACCTTGTTGGTAATGATGTTAGTCAAGCAGTGATTTCTTTTCTTTCTACCAAAGAAATGCCACATGACCTCAATTTTACTAACTCTTGGATCAGTTAGATATATACGTTAATAATTTTTGTTACCTCCTTAGACGTATCTTCTGGATTTGTATCTCAAACACCTCATGCAATCACGTACCAATAAGGAATGCACGCAACTAGACAAGACTAAAGCCCTCGCTCTTGACGCCCAGAGCTTCATGACCTCCGCCCTTGAGTCCTTGACGTAATCGACGTCGCGCTCTCCCAGCAAGAGCCTCGTCATTACTGAAGGTGGCGACGCACTTTACAAGCCAAACCTTTGGCTGGTCTCCAATCGCCTTATCTAGAGAAAATCTCCATTCTTAGAGGATTACAGATAGAGAAAAAGAGAGATCGACTGAATTGGGCATGTTGGATTCCGTAATGACAATGTTGGCATTTTGACGACGTTACGATGACACCCGTTCATAATTCTTTTTATTTTTAAGGGAAACGGTCTAAGGAATTGAAGTTAGGCTCTTAATTATTATTATGCAATAGACTACCAGGGTATGTACTTTAGCTGACCAAAAAGTTTCATCATCCTGTTTAAAAAATTAGTCGGCTATGGTTTTTTTCAGCTCTGGTTTCATCGAGAAAAAGCTGTCGACTATTACTTTAACCGATGAAATTGAAAACTGTCATCAACTAAAGTCATTGACTTTAGCCGACGAAGAAATCTCATAGATTTCGTCAGCTAAAGACCCAGACTATAGTCGACGATACTGTTTGAGCCCAATTAGTATTGGGTTTGAGATTAATTAATTATGAATAACATTTGGGTCAATACCGGTGTCCTAACAATAAGTTTTTTTTTTCAGTTTCGACCCAGGAGGGCAGGCAAGACAGAATCCAGGTTGCAAAGCGCCTTGTATGAATGTGCATGACTCTATGAAACAAAGTCTGCATGAGAAACTGATAAGTTCTGATAACTATTGGGTCAGTACTAGTGACCTAGGCGAAGCCGATTGTAATTGGGACTACGTCATCTCAGTTACTTCATTGCCAAGTAAATGAATCCTTGTGCAATTGCGGTGGTAGAAACCTACTTAGAATGAACAAAGTTTGCATCCTTATCAACTATATTTCGGGTTAGTATATATAGAGGGCTCGGGGATCAGATGAAAAAACAACTTTTACACACAATCAATCAACAAACAACTACAACAACTACTGCAAACAACTCGACCCTATAGATATAACCCGACGCTAAAGACTTACGCCTTAGCATTCATCAACTCGGTTCCACGGAACCATCTTCTGTACGCGGCTCGCATCTCTCCAGCGGTGTCCCGCTCCATTATCTAATGAAGCTCCACTCATCTAACACGAGTATAGTTTAGAAAGAGTGATAGACCGCTCATAAATTATTTTTCTAAGGTGACGCCGGTGACCTATAATCGTCTGAAGTGAAGCAGGTGGTGTGCAACTCTCTTTCCTTCCACATCCGTGTGGTAGCATGCCCCGCAACCCCTTTTATTTTCCTGTAATTTACTTTCTTGTAATTTAAATTTCAGTATTTGTACTACTTCCCCTTAGCTGGAAGCGAGGCCAAAACATATACTACATATCGTCGACTATAGTTTGGGATTTTAGCCGACGAAATCTACGAGATATAGTTGACTAAAGTATTTATTTAAAAAAATAAAAAAATAACTATAGCCTACAAGTTATCGTCGGCTAAAGAATAATTAAAAAAATAAATAAAATCGGCTATAATTTTTTTTAAATGAAATTAAAGTAAAAAAATTAAAAAATACGAATTATGGTAAGTTTCATTGGCTAAAGTAAAAAAAATACAATAGCCGATGAATTATGGTAAGTTTCGTTGGATAAAGTAAAAAAATAAAAACAAAATACTATAGCTAAAGAATTATGGTAAGTTTTGTCGGCTATAAGTCTATTATAGCAAAAATAATCCTCAAAATTTCTAAATTACCATTCCAAGTAACTTTCAAAATACACCAAAACAATTGTATATAACCGACAACACCAAAAATGGTAACAAAACAGGGTTTTCATTAAAAATATAAAAAATTGTTCATAAACACATAAAACTATATAATCATTTAACTATGTAAAATTTATATCGTCTAAATTTATATCCGAGTCTGCAGGTTGCTGCTGAGGAGGTTGTGGCGGCTGAGGTAGCGGTATAGCATAGGCATGGGCGGTAGAGGAGGTCCCTAAAGCTAGGCAGCTGCAACTGGGCCTGCTGGGTGGCATATACCACAGAATTATAGTCTTGTATGGTGGCAGTATAGGCTGTCTGGGCGGCATTATAGGTAGCCTGTGCGGCTTGCAGTTCCATAACCTCTGAACTTCCGACTCTAGCTGAGTAGTCATACTGCTGGTCGAGGCCGCCTTTCGTTGAAATCATGGAGTGGTCTTCAGGACCCCGTTGCACCCTGCTCCTAGAACCCGGTAGTAGAAATTGTTTCCTCACGATGGGAAAGTTGTGTCTATGATCCTCGCCCTAACCCTCAGATCTGAAGTGTCGATTTGGGACATGTTTTCCTCCTGCGTGTCCGACCATGTCTCCCTCACTATAGAACTCATCACCTCGTCACTGGCATGCCTCACTTTCGCCTAATTAGATAAGTAAAAACTAATTAGTAAATATTTTAACAAATATATATATATATATATATAAGTAAAATTAAAAAGTTAAAAACTTTAGGTGACTTACAATATCTTCCACGACGCCAGGATATGCCCTTTCGTACGTATAGACGTACCGGTTGACTTCTAGATGTTCCCTGACTGCCTCATCCATCAAGACAGCGAACGGCTAGAACGTACGATGGTTATTGGTGTTGCATTGCCGGTTCTGAGCGTTCGTTCGGGAAACAACCTTCAACGAAAAAAATAAAATATTAGTAAAATATTTAAAAACAGACGTACTTCATGACAATTTAACCAATTAATTTTTTTACATACCTGTTTTTGAAGGTTGTTGAATTCTGATGTTAAAAGCCAACGCCACTCGTACTCCCTGTACTGGAACTCAACAGGGGTACTAGAACGTTTGTTCCCGTACGTAGTCAAGTGGGTCCTTAGCTCGTTTTCCATTCCTTATACCTACGTATACAAAAAAAAATATTAGAATTATTAATATCACATAAAATTTTGTTTTTTTTATTAATTTTCCAATGTACCTTCCCCCATGCACAATGTCAGCCCAGCTGGTCTTCAAGTGCTTGGGAACGTCAAACCACACCTGTATTTAACCATTTATTAGTTTAGTTTTTGAGAAATCAACAATGTAACAGTTTTTGAGGCATTTTGTAAACTCACCGACATCACATTGTGGACCATGTTCTTAACGTCTTGCGGGATCTCCCCCTAGGAACGATCAGAAACAATTTATTGAAGGGTCAAAGGTTGACTTTTTGCTACGTCAGGTTTCTCGGAAAACTACCTTCGCGAAAGTTGTGGTTCTCAACAATACGAATTCGTGGACATGTGGCAAGTATAAATCAGATATCGTATGAAGAAGTTACGGTTAGAGGAAGTTTGTGGGTTTTTATATAAATAGAAAAATTAGGGTTTCTATTTTTAGAAACCCCATAATTCAATTTATTTCCCTTTTTCTCTATCGCGTGTGCTCCGAGCTCCGACCACCTGAGATGTCAAGGCTGGTTGGGATCGCTTCCTCTCCTCCGTGCCAGCCTCTATGTGGTGGTGGTGTGGTCCAGTTTGACCTAAAACGGCGTAACTTGACCTAAATACTAATGCCGTTGACCCGGTTTTGACCTGCTGGTTGCCCTGCCGTTTGGGGTGGTTCTAGTGGTTGAAAACTACCTAGATAGCTTCGTCTCCTCCATCTGAGCACAACCATGCCACCCATGAAAATCAATTCAGAGTGTGGAGCTTCAGATCGAGATTTCTTTCTTTTGAGGCAGTTTTGAGCTGCTTCCCGTCCGAATTGATCAAAACTCAAGGTATTAAAATTGTTCCCCTTGCTTTGATCTTCAAGCTTCATGTTTGAAGTTTGTTAAAATTCAGTGTTTTTAGTGGAGACGCGTGTAGACACGTCCGACAGTTATGGGTATTCTATTTTCTTCTATAGGCATCCTATAGTGGTTGTGGTTACATGTAGGTGGGTTTTGGATGAAGATTGCAAGTTTAAAGGTGGTGGCGTGTGGGTCCCACGCATAACCTCTTGTTGTGGCGCGTGACGGCGTGTTTGACATCCTTAGGGGTAGTGGGTTGTCCCGGCTTCTTGTACTCATCAATACGAGCGCGTGAATAAAGAATTTGCCATTTTCGGTTATCGTTTTGTGTGCGTAGTATTTTGTCGAAGTTTATTTACCTTTGGTTTCTACCGAAGGTAAATTCGTTGGGTGTTTCGATGTAGTTGAGGGGTGATGAAGTTCGTTTAAATTGTGGTTGATTGTTTTGGAGGATTGGAGTGTGACGTTCGGTTGGATCAAGTCATTATTGCTTTTGTGCGCACTAAGGTTGATTATATATATACATTAGGTTTTTTATTGATCGACCAAGTGATGTGGACTTACCGTGTAGCGGTTGAAGATGCAGTGAGAATTTGAGATGAGTAAATCTCATTGGGGTTCATATTATTATTTTTTATATATAATTATTTAGGTATAATTATATTATTTGATGAGGTTCCTGTTTATTAAATTAGCCGATACGGGTGGAATGTTGGGCGAGGATATTCCATGAAAATTGGCATATATATAGATATTTATGTGTTTTATATATATATGTGCATGAGTATAATATATTGTTAATATTATACGGAGCGGCGCGATTAGATGATTATCATGCGGTGAGCAGTATCTCACCTGGTTCACGGTGGAACCTTAATTCCCTTTAAGTTCATCGTTGTAAAATTATAAAATTGCATTTTTTGGAAACCAAGTTTCGATTTAAAAATAAATGGGCTTGATCAACTACGGTCCATTGGTAAGTTAAAATGATTTTTATTTATAAAACGATTTTAAGTGGTTTTGCGACTATGAATTATAAAAAGATGTTATGACAATTTAAGATTACGTCATTATCGAGAATGAAGTATTGTTAGACAATAATTAAAATGAGAATGATGTTGACGTCGTATGTTAACGTTGAAGCCTCAATGATCGTGAGATATTGGATGGAGTTAAATTATGAACTAATAGAGTTGTCGATGTTGTCCCATGATATATGTGTTGGGTGAGAAGTTTATATAACTTGTAATGCGTATCAAAATTGTTTGGTACATAAGTGGAGTAAGTAGTGGTGCCTCGTGATTAGTCTGAGGACTTGTGCCTTAGTGGTGAGAGTTGTGTTAGTGTCTTTGTGCGGGTGTGCAGTCATTTGGTTTGATCTTCGGGTTAGTCACATATGGTGGCGTACGGTCACAGTGGTGATGTAGCAGTACTTACTGGGAGACAACTATGTGTTGACGAACACATAAGTACGTGTTTGTTTGTTATGGTCACAGTTGGTGACATAGTGGTACTTAATAGGGAATGACAAATTAGTGTTGACGAACTCATATGTACGTGTCTGTTTGTTAGGGTCACAGTTGGTGACAGTAGTTTGCCATCGGGTCAGTTGATGACAGTAGTTTGCCATCGGGTCGGTCACAGTTGGTGACGTAGTGGTACTTCATAGGGGACGACTAAGTGTTGACGAACCCATAAGTACGAGTATGTTTGTTAGGGTCACAATGGTGACGTAGTGGTACTTCATGGGGTATGACTAAGTGTTGATGAACTCATAAGTACGTGTTTGTTGAGTTACTTATAAGGATGACTAAGTGTTGTCTGACTCATAAGTAAGCTTAGAAATTAGGTTTCTTGATTGTGCTTTGCTTTATGTGTTTTTAGGTAATTCCGGAACTATCCTTATTTGTTGGAATTTTTCTGTTTTTGATTTATGATTTTCTATGCATTTTCCTAAACTATTCTTTATGCAAGAAATGTATAATTTTATCGTTTTATTTATTTTATATCAATGAATGCTTGCTTTATTTAATCTTTACATTTTGTCTTTAAATCTTCTTATTTCAGGAGCTTTCGTATATTTGGAGTGCGGGTCCGTGTTTGTCTTTAGATTTACTCATACGAGCTGAAAAATTTACCAGGTTTGTTTGTTTACAACCTGGTGCACCAATATATGGTGATCTTATAGGTTTGCGGATATCAGTGATTTGAGTAGTGGAGGCTTAGGAGTTTACTCGTCAGTGGTCAAAACTCGGCTTGTAGCGGTCGTTGTTTTATAGCAAGTTCCTTAGAGCGTGACATTTTTAGGTTTAGCTTGTTGGTGAGGTTATAATGTTTCGAGTTTTGGGATTTTTGGTTATCTGAAAATTCAGATCGTGACAGTTGGTATCAGAGCTTAGGTTTACATATTTGGTGATATTCTTTGCCTTGGTATGATGGTTCGAATGCAGCGGACCACCATTCCTTTCGGTATTGATATGTCATTGGATATGTGAAAGGGATAGGTGTCGTCTCTAGATAGGTTGTCAGAGTAATGATTTACTCTATTAGAGAGACGTTGGAAACTTTTGTCCATCGTATGAAGTGGTGACTTGGTTAATGCAAATGTTTATAGGACTTATACTTTAGGTTTAGATTTATACGTGTATTGATCAAGTTTACTTGCTTCTTAGGTGATGGATCCTCTCAGGGGAAAAGTTAGGGGTCGAGGCAGGGCCGGAAGAGCAGACATGACTAGAGGCAAGGGCAAAGCTCGACCTGAAGCTGAGCACTATGAGGGGTTGGAGCCACCGGCGCCAGACGTTAGGGATGATGGTTTCCATTTAACCCAGATGGTCACTCAGATGACTAGGTTGAGAGCAACTGCTTTCCTTGGGGGCACAAATTACGTGACGGCTGATCAATGGATCGAGGACATGGAGGTTCACCTGAAGTTGATCTTTTGTAGCGAGATTGAGAAGAGATAAATTGCCACCTTCTTCCTTAGGGAGGAGGCCCGTGTGTGGTAGAGTAGTGTGATGATAGCTAGAGATGTGTCCACCTTGACATGAGAAGGCTTTGTACAGCTCCTTCGAGAGATGTACTTTCTTTCTACAATAAAGGAGTAGTTGGAGGTGGAGTTCTTAGACCTACAGTAAGGTGATTTGAGTGTTAGGGTGTATGAGGCTCGATTCTCTCAGTTGTATCTTTATGCGTGATAGTTGGATGCAGTGGCCCTGGCACAAAAGTTTATTCGGGGATTGAGACGGGAACTTAAGACTATTGTGACTTCATATCGAGTTGCTACCTTAGCTGAGGCAGTCGAGAGTGACATGACAGTTGAGCAGGATATTGTCGAGCATGAGAGTGAGAGACTGAGAGATGTTGGTGGGAAGGGGAAAGCGATTGCTAGGAGTGATGCCTAAGACGGTCGTCATGGAGAGAACGGGAAGAGGTAATGAACCCATCAACAGGCTCTAGTGGCGACGACAGTTACACCTATAAGACAGGCAACACCATTGAGATGTCACAACTGCGGAGTGTTGGGGCATATTTCTAGAGTGTATGATGCCTAAGGTTCGGGTGTGCTATCGCTGTGGGCAGGCTGGACACTTTGTCAGTGTGTGTACCAGACCTCGAGATGGTAGGCAGGGGAACCAACAGAGGTGGTTACCCTCCAGTTTAGGGTAGAGTGTTAGCTATTGATCTGTAGTATCTAGGAGAGATACCTTTATTTTGCTCTGCTTTGTTGTGATGAGATTTGATGTTGCTTGTTTGTATGTGTAGTTAAACTTGACGGTGACCCTTGACATTGTTACTGTGGTATGTTGTTATTTCATCCTGGTAATGTCTTGTGTTTTTGAGTGATGTAGGTGTAGAATTTTGTCACCTTTTTTCTACACGCATAGTTCTGCGTTTTGATTTTATGTGAGAATTGGTTGCGCGACTTCTGAGTGTTGAGACATGTGATATGTCTTTAAGGAGAAGTCATGTGTAGGTTTTTGACCTTTGGTCGGTCACAGTGGGTGACATAGGTTTGATCTTCAGGTTGGTCATAGTAGTGACATTGACGGGAATACAAGTAACGAAGCCTTGATCTGTATGAGGACCTAGTGTAGTTGTCGTGATATTTATTTCTTGTGATCTCTTGAACTAATTTTATTGCAGGGATCACAATGTTTATTTTGTTGATGTCTTGTAGTCACCTTAGGTAAGCTGTGCACAGGGATGACGTGACCTCTATTGTTGTTTTAAGAGATTATCTTGATTTTAATTTACATGCAAGGTTTCTGGTTTTGAGCGGTTGAGAGTGCTCGTGATAGATGTGTATTTAAGTTGGATTTCAGTCAGGTGTGGCTAGGATTCATTCCGTGGTAGTCTAGATTTTTCTTAGTAGCGAAGAGGATTGATTTCGTGTTGTGGATTTAGACTTTACTACCGAAGAGGTCTAGTTTCATGGTGGGATAAACATCCCTTAGTAGTGAAGATGTCTAATTCAATTTGGGGTATCCGAGATTCGTGGATACCGTGTTATCATGTATGTCATGGGAGACACCATGTGAAGTGTCAGGGACTCATGAATACAAAATATTTTCTTCTTGTGGGCGACTTTTACAAACCCACCAACTGAGTTGCTTTCCAGGTGCTATCAGTAATATTAGGTAGAGCTTGGGATTCGGTAGAGGTGTTAGGCCCTGGTATGAAGATTCTTATGTGGAGAAGTTGTCTAATTGATTGTAAGAACATGTCCAAGTCTTTTCGGGCAACATACAACAATCTTGTTTGAGGAGGTTTCGTATGAAAAATTGTCATAGGAACATAGATTTCTCATGGAGATTCAAGACAAGGACGATTGTTGGAGGAATGAGAGGTGCTTTCGGGGAGGAGTTGGCAAGTTTTGGCGTATGAGTGTATTTAAATTTCGGGGACAAAATTTCTTTAAGGAGGATGGATTGTAATAATCTAGAAATTCAAATATTAATTTCTAATATTGTTTGGAAATTAATTAGTGAAAATTGATGCATATTCGTACTTTCGAGAAGAGTGTCGAAGTGTTCGGAGTCAAGGGACGATCGAAAACGTTTTAGTTAAGGGTCAAAGGTTGACTTTTAGCCACATAAGGTATATTGGAAAACTTTCTTAGCGAAAGTTGTAGTGCTTGACGATACGAGTTTGTGAACATGCGAAAGTGTAAATCGGATATCGTATGAAAAAGTTACGGTCAAATGAAGTTTGTGGGTTTTTATATAAATAGGAAAAATTAGGGTTTCTATTTTTGGAAACCCCATAATTTAATTTCTTTCCCCTTTTCTTTGTCATGCGCCCTCCTTCACTATTAGAGTTTTGAGACTGACCCGATCCGAACCCGCCCGACCTGACCTGACTTTTGTGACGAGCTTCGACCACTTGAGACGTCGAGGCCGGTCAGGATCGCTTCCTCTCCTCCGTGCGAGCTTCCCTATGGTGGTGGCATAGTCTAGTTCGGCCTAGAACGATGCAACTGAGCCTAAACAGTAACAACAACGACCCGGCGGTTACCCGGTCATTTGGGGTAGTTCTAGTGGTTGAAAACTACCTAGATAGCTTCGTCTCCTCTTTCTGAGCACAACCATGCCACCCATGAAGATCAATTCAGATTGTGGAGTTGCAGATCGAGATTTCTTTCTTTCGAGGCAGTTTTGCGCTGTTTCCAGTTTGAATTGATAAAAACTCAAGGTATGAAAGTTGTTCCCATTGCTTTGATCTTCAAGTTTCATGTTGGAAGTCTATTGAAATTTAGTGTTTTTAATGGAGGCGCGTGACGCCCACGAAGCCGCCGTCTGTGGCTGCGCATAACGCCCACGCGCTGTCGTCTGTGGCTGTGCGTGACGCTCACGCGCCGCCGTTTGTGGCTGCACGTGTAGGCGTGTCTGGTGGTTCTGGGTATTTTGTTTTCTTCTATAGACTTCCTAGAGTGGTTGTGGTTACATTTAGGTGGGTTTTAGGTGAAGATTGCATGTTTGAAGGTGGTGGCGCATAGGTCCCATGCGTAGCCACTTGTGGCTGCGCGTCTGACATCCTCAGGGGCAGTGGGTTATCCTAGCCTCATGTACTTATCGATACGTGCGATAAGTATCGAGTGGTTGCGCGAGTGGACGCCAGGTGTACCCAGTGGCCTCGATGAATGCGGGACGTCTTGTGGCCTCGAGGACTGGGAAACGGGCCTCTGTGCCATCTCCAGAAGGGCCGCATGTTTGGCTTTCATGGGGCTCCGAAACAACGTTTGAAGGTTGGTAGAGATTTCCTTAAACGATTCGGACTTTTGTCCTTTCGAATTTTTCGTAGATCTAAAATGGCTGCTCATCCTATTTAAAATATTAATTTAAATTAAATTAATAAAAATATCATTAATATTTTAATAAATTATTTAAATTTTAAATTTTAAAAACGGCATCACCAAGCTCTCTGTCAGTGATTTGACCTCTTTTATAGTTCTGCATCTCCCAAAAGTTGGTCATTAAAACCTAAACAAACAAGGACCAAACAGAAACACAATTCATTCATACAACCTTTACTACCTAAATAACAAACATATATAAAGGACATCATTTAAACCATCTGATAAACTAACTACGTCGGCTACTAATAATGAATTATGAAAGGATTATCAGGATAGGTGTACTTTGGCCTCTAGCTATACATTAAAAATCCGAGGAAGAACGATGACCCCCAGTTTTACACCTGCCCTTAAACTTTCAATAGCCACACATCAGTACAAAACTCAGCTTTTCAAAAGTTCTCATTTTCATAGCATATCTATAAACTAATTCTATCTTCTTATGCGCCCAACACAGCCACCGGAAATGCCTAAATCGCAATTTTAAGGCTAAACCAAGCACGTAAATGAACACAAGCTCCATCCCCATGTAGCATATAACACTACGAATCATATAACATCTGTTGGTAAAACAACTACGAAATTATGATCAACATAACGATACCACATAGAAAAACCACAAATAATTGAAAAAAAAATGAAACAGCAAAAGTACCAAACCCTTATCCACAACAACATCCTCACACCATAGACCACCATCAAAACCAGAGTCACAATTCATGAATTCAGTTCTTAAAGTTTCATACTTCCGACAACAAAATAGCACAGATAGGGGCAAACCAATCCCAAAAGTCGATACAAATTAGCTAGATACCAGATTTAATAAGACAAAGAAATACCTTATAATTGAAAACTGAAAATCGGCTTCGAATTAGAGCAAATTGGAAAAGATGAGAGGAGCAAATTGAATCGGCTTCGAATGCGTTTTGGGCGCGGCGGGTGTTGGGCTCGATCCAAAATAGATGAGAGGAGGAGGAAGGGAGGAAATTTAGGGTTTTTGCGTTTTCAGGCGAGAGGACGAAGTTGGTTTTTTTATATACCCTTGACCTATATAGCCGACGACATAAAAAACTCGTCGGTTATATCTATTAAACTCGTCGGCTATACCGATTAAACTCATCGGTTATATCTATTAAAATCGTCGGCTATAGTCATTTTATTTTGTAGTTTATTTATTTAACTATAGCTGACGAATTTTCAATATTATCGTCGGCTATAGTCCTTTTTATACATTCGGCATATCGTGATTCAGATGATAAAACTTGACAAACGAAAATCCGACCGTCTGATAGGACCATCATGATAAAACACATGTATGAGAAAAAATTCAACTTGATCCGATAATATCGAGGGCTTGATTCAGATGGTCAATCTTGTAAGTCAAACCTCTAAATGCACGGAAAAATTCATTTGACCTTCTAATTTACATATTTTGGCCGGACCTTCAACACAACATAGTTCTAAATCGATGAGACGTAACCAGTGGTATAAAAATTTATTGAAAATCACCCCAAAGATAGGGATACCCATAGGAAGAAAGAATGATAAATTGCGTTGACCGCAACTACCGACACAGAGACTTTACCGGAATTACGTGATTTTTTAAATGTAGACGTATTTCATCATTCCAGTCATATCTTATTTCACGACTTTTTGAGTTTGAAGGTTGTACGTAGAGTTTATTCTTGACACGGAACATTTTTTTAAAAGTTAGTAACTAAGTTTTACAACATTAGTGACCACATCGTGATTCCGATGATAAAACTTGACAAACAAAAATCCAACTATATGATATAACCATCATGATAAAATACATGTTTGAAAAAAGTTCAACTTGATCCGATGACGTTAAGGGCTCGATCCGGATGGTCAACCTCGTAAGTCAAACCCCTACACTCACCGAAATGATCATTTGACTGTCTAATTTACGTATTTTGGCCAGACCTTCAACATAAAATAATTCTAAATCGATGAGACGCAACCAATGGTATAAAAATTTACTAAAAAATAACCCTTAAAGATAGGGTCACCCATAGGGAGAAAGAATGAAAAATTGCGTTGACTGCAATTATTGGCACCGAGACTTTACCGAAATTACGTGATTTTTCAACTGTAAACGTATTTCACCATTCCAGTCATATCTTATTTCACAACTTTTTTAAGTTTGAAGGATCTACATAGAGTTTGTTCTTGATACGAAACATTTATTTTATTTTGTTTATTATAGCATAGCCGACGAAAGGACATTAAATTCTTCGGTTATAGTAGCTTTACCTGACGACATTCATATTTAGGGTATTCGTCGGCTAAGGTTTTAAGGTTTAGGGTCTAGGGTATTCATATTTATGGTATTTTTTATTTTATTTATTATATCATAGCCGATGATAGACCTTATTTATCGGCTATGATTATTTTGGCCGACGATATATGGCTAATTTTGTTGGCTATGATTCTATTTCCCGATGATATATGGTTAATTTCATCGGCTATAGTCTAAAAATACAAAAAATAGGCTGCTTAATGTAAACTACAATAATTTCTTGTTCATATATCACCAAAATTCATATAAAATAACAAAAATATGAATTCAACATATGTAAACCATAAATCACATAAATTCTTCTGTATTACAAATGGATCACGTCTTCTAAATTAAAAATGAGGCTCGTAAGCGGAATCATCGGCTGAGTCTTCTTCGCTGTCCTAATTAATTTATGATAATCTATGTCTCTCCTCATCACCAGAGTTTTCGTCTGCTTCTTGATTTGGATCAACATCAATAGGCCTTGGCTCTTCATCACGAATTCGAACCGAACGACCCGCTTTAAAATTATTAAGACGAACGGTAGAATAGTTAGGAATACCTATTGTATTGGGCTCTTGATACGCAACATCTTCTTCCTCGTCTTCGGCCTCTCCAAGTATAGTCGTCGGAAAAATGTTTTTAGAGTGCACGAGGTTGACTACTTTTCGCGCGTCAGCTTTAGCAAAGTCATCAAGGTAAAACACTTGTTTTACTGATGTGGCAAAAATGAAAAGGGTTATCTTTATAATAGCTTGTAGCAGTGTTCCCTGATAATATTCCGTACTGATCGGTCTTCATGCTCTGCGGGCTAATATCAAACCATCTACACTTGAACTGATGCACTGTCATGTCTTGCCCATAAACGAGTTCCACCACTGAATGGAGAATACTGTAATAGTCAAATTCATTTCGCCCACCATACGCCATCACCCCAGAATCCTGTGTTCTTCGTCTGTTGTCTCTCTATTCACATATAAATTGCACGTCATTCACCTTGCACATCGGATAAAGTCTTGATATTATCTGCTTTATCGCTAGAAGCCTTAGTTCTTGCGATTAATTTAGGTGACCATCAAATTCAATATGATTCACCTGCAACAAACTATTCAACTGTAAATATGGACTTTGTGGATCATTATGCGATAAACATAAATACATAAATATAGAATTGCGTACCAGACCCTAAAATAGTTTGCGAACTCCGTGTTGTGGTACTCAAAATCACCTCGAACTTATGGAAAGTATAGATGGATCTCTTTCCAGTATTAAACTTCTAGACAGTTAATCAATACACACCAGTGGGCAATGACTAGCTCATGTGGTTGCAACTGGTAGGAGTCTGACACAATTCCATAAACTTCAACATCACTGGAGAGTATGGAAAGATTGAACTTCGATACATCTACCAGTATGGTTTGCGGAGGCTCCTTTAATGTTCCTAAATACAACTTCATGTAGGTGACACACTCGTACACAATACATGCTTTAACTATACATCATTCAAGTGCAGATTTATTAGCCACATACGCTTTGTAGTATTGAAGCACGGAACATAATATATTTCATATTAAAAATTAGTTTGAGGAATTCAGGAATAAAAAACGTACATTTTCATGAGATACATCTAAGTGTAGTGTACTAGACCGGTAAGCAACAATTGCTCAAGAAGATGGATCATCAGGTGAGGCATGATGTCAAAAAAATTTAGAGGAAATATCCTCTCAAATTTAAACATGATATAAATGATGTCCTCTTGCATTTCCTGAAGGTTCTATTTTTTCACTTCCCGTGTGCATAACTTCTGGATGAATCTTGACAACGCTAGTAACTGCTCCACCACCTGACGGGGAAGGAACAGTCAAATGAAAATAGGAAACAAACGTTGTAGCAGGATATCACAGTCATGATTCTTCAACCCGTACATCTTATTGTCCCAGAAGTTCACACACCGGGCTATATTTCCTACATAGCCTAAAGGATATTTCACACAACTCATCCACTTGAAAATTTCGTTCTTCTGGTCAGGCTTCACGGTGTAAGGAGCTTGAGACCTTTTTTTCTTTCCTTCTTTTCAACCACATTATGTCTTCGTATACCCATTTTTTAGGTCAATGCGTGCCTTAGGACCGTCTTTCATTTTTCCCTCCAAGTTTAGCACTGTGTCCACCACACTGTCGCACACATTTTTTCTACGTACATCACATCTAGGTAGTGCCTAATTAACAAATTCCCAAAATATGTTCTATATGTCCATAATTTTTACCTGTCGGGTCTTTCAGATATTGCCGCTACAATATTAGAATGATTGTTGAGCTGCCGAAAATCGTACTCGTTAAGCACTGCTAAAATTTCTCCCCTCGTACATCTTCTGGGAGGCACACTGTTTTCTACGGTACTATCAAATGTCTTGTCATCGAACCGTCAATCGTGATCTTATAGAAGGAGAGTACAGTGACCCAATTTGCATATCTTGTTGCAATGGCTGCTGCTCCCCTCATCTCTAAGGCACTCTAAACAAGCCTTATATCCCCTAACAATGTTGCTCGACAATATCCTATGAGCAGGAAAATCACTGATGGTACCAACAACTATGACATGCATCTAGAACATCCCTTGTCTGTATTTGTCATAAGTGAGATCACCAAAATCCCAAAAAACTTAAGCTCTTCAATCAAGGGTCTCAAATATACATCGAGACACTTCCTTGGATAACTGGGCCCCAAAATCAACAAACTCAGCATATTGTATTCTTTCTTCATGCACATCTATAGAGGAAGGTTGTACGGTATCAAAATCACCGGCCATATACTGTATTGAAGACTTATGTTACCAAAAAGGTTAATCCTGTCGGATGAGAGCCCGAGCCTCACATTTCAGACATCTGACGCAAATTGAGGAAACTTTTTATCTATGTACTTCCAAGCATCCCCGTCATCAGGGTGCATAAGGGTATCTTCGTCATGCAATTCCCTATTAGCGTGTCATCTCATAGCTTTGACCGTGTGTGAAGACATGTACAATCGCTCCAGCCTATCCCTTAACGGGAAATATCGAAGTACATTCACAGGTTTCCTATTACCTGCAGGAGTTAGCTTATATCTATCAGTGTGACATACCGGACATGCGTCAAGGCCACCAAGGTCATTCCTTTCCAGATCTTTACCCTAGAAGAGAACGCAGTCATATCTGCATGCATGGATCTTGATTTAGAAAAGCCCAAGATCTTTCAAGATACATCTGACCTTATGATGAGTGGTAGGAAGACGATGACCGCAGGGGGCAACATCGAAGTAGTGTACTGTAGATAATCATCAACAGCCTTCATGATTGATTTGTCTCAACTTTAATCTTCATTACGTCCATCTCATTTTCAAGAACGGTCTTCTTACAACCGGGGTACATAGGGATCTGTTGGAAAGTAAACAGTTTGTTGTACTTGTCAATACCAGCAGTGTTAACAACTCTAGGGAAGGGGTGCACCGGCTCAACATGTAACGTCCCGTACCTAAAAGTTACCTTTTTACAGTGGTTTACGAGTTATCAAGAGCTTTTAACTCTGACCGGTGAATTATAAAGTTATCACTGGAGTTTATTTTTGAGTTTTTCTAAACTCTTCAAATTCCTCATTTAATGACTCAATGTTGTACAGTATATGTCGACACGAGTCTCCCGGTATGTCTGGATTATTTTTCAGAACTTCCGTTTATTTTCTACGTATTTCTGAAGTTTATGGTAATTTTTAATTACTATTCTGATAAATAGTTTTTACCATTTACTTTTTACCTTTCTTTAAATTTAGGCCGTTGGATCGATTGGAGATTGGATCTAGACCGTTGGTTTCTGTATAAAGAGTGTTACACAAGTCAAACACCCATTTTAGACGTTGACCTGATCCTCTCTCTCTCTCTCGACAGCTCCGGTTTCGCATAGCGGCACCCCGCAGTCTGGCCACCTCTCGCCGGTGCACCACCACCAGAAGAATCCTCTTCTCAATAAAACCCTTAAAGAAATTTCTTCATAGAACCTAAGACGAGGGAGATTGTTAGAGGTGAAGCACGACTGGGCTCATCGAAGTTGGCCAGCTCAGGAGACCTTTTGGCTCGTCAATGGTAGGTTTTCGTTCACCTCCTCTTTTCCATCATGTCCATGGCTTGAGTGTCTAATTTCGAATCCTAATTCGAAATGTTCTAATTCTGTTTTCCCCTGTGATTTTTGGGTTTTCTTCGGCGACTGTGATTTGGGGTTCCTGACGAGCCCTTCGTGCCCAGGCGGTGTTGGTAGCACCTGTTTGGAGTGAAGCAGCTGAGGTCGAATCAGGGTCAAGCCTCTTCACCTCGACTCAAGAGGTAGATTGTGGACTGAGGGTAAGACTGACGTCTTGAGCTGCTAGTTCTCGATTGGAGCAGAGGGAAACATTGAGAGCTTTGAGTTTCGTGTGGTCCGTCAATTTAGAGACACAGAGAGTAAGATTGGATTCCCTGAAATTGTGAAGTTATTTGTTGTTGTTGATGTTGAACCTGTGTTTGAATCCATTATGGTGTTTTTGTACATATTGTCGATAACTTGGTGAATGGAAAAAACGGGGAAATTATGGCCGATTTTCGGCAAGATTTTCAGAATCCAGCAGAATATTCCAGCGACTTGCAGGAATCCGGTGAAGCAGCATAATTTCCGACAGAGAACCGAAGAGGTAGAAATCGATTCTCCCGTTAAGCTTTAAGCCGTAAAGTTGCCGTTAATTATTAGGTCGGGTTAACTACAAAAAGTCGTAAATTGGAAAGTTTCCATTTTAGAAAACTTTCCCTTTTTTGAAGGTTTCCATTTAGAGAAAGTTGACCAGTAAAAAGGAAAGTCAATCTTGGTTAACTTGTTAAATTAAGTTAATCATATTTTTAAAAGGAATTGGTCAGAGTTGTAACAACCCGCCCTAAAATTTACCTTTTTACCAGGATCAAACATGTTACAGAGGGTTGTAACCGTGATGTTAGTCTTCCTCGAACTAATATTCGAGTTTAATATCAAGATATTCTCGATTCTGGGAGAATATAGAATTAATGTCCCGAGGTGGTAGATTATGTTAATATGAGTCCTCCGGTATGTCCGGAATATTTTCCGGAGCTACGAGCTGTTTAATATGGATTACTTTAGTTTACGGAAGTAATAAATGTTATCTACTTTACCGTAAAAAGGTGACTTTGTGATAAGTAGAGAATTTAGAGAAACTTTATTCATGAAAGTCGTAGAGGACAACGATACGAGTCCGGAGCACGCTCAAATCGGAGTTCGTATGTAAAAATTATAAGCAAAAATATAAAATTACTGTTCACGGGAAAAGTCTATAAATAGAGATTTTACCATGGTGAAACGGTAAAAAGGTAAGAAATTTGAAATTTTTACTGTTCGAGCTCCTCCAGCCTGAAATTGCCGTCCGGCTTCGACGACTTCCCTTTCCGTCATCGGTTCTCTGATGGAAGGCGCTTGGGTAGTTTTTGACTCGACTCCGCCCTAGCATCCTTCCTAGGTAGGTGAGCGACGCTGCAACGCTGCCGTAAGGGAACGACAACTCCTGGAAGCCGACGGAGCAGTGTGAGCTTCTCCAATGGATTTCATCTTCCTCAGGCCACCATCTCGAGCTATGCAGGTATGGTTTTGATCTTCTTGAGGAGTTTAACAATCATCTAGAATTTCGTAGCTCGATTCTTGGTGTGTGATTATAATTTAGGATTTGAAATTTTAGGGTTTTTAGCCCTAATTTGGATTTGTTGTGTTCTTGATAAATTGATCTGTTCAGAGTCAAAATTGAGCTTAGTGTTGTTCATGAAAGATGTTCGGAATGACATGAGGAATATTATGTGAAATTTTGGAAGGTTTCGAGTTGGCCGGACTCAGATGGCCGGCCGCCGCTGGTGGCAGAGCTGGTGGCGGCATTGTCGATAAGGGTAGATAGGGGTAAATCCCCATGTTTTTTACCACGGTAGATCTTAAAATTTATCATTTACCGTGGGTGTAAAATACCTCTGGTTGTTTGAGATAATTATAGGGATGTCATTGAGGCTGAAATCCTATAAATACCCGTGGTAGTTTGAGATAATTACAGGGATGCCATTGAGGCTGAAATCCTATAATGCCCCTGACAGTTTGAGATAATTACAAGGATGCCATTGAGGCTGAAATCTCATAAATTCCCCTGGTTGTTTTGTATAATTACAAGATTGTCAATGAGGCCAAAAAGACAATACTGCCCCTAACAGTTCAAGTTAACTATCCTTGAGTGGTTTTACCCTTATGTCCTTGGTGGTTTTATATAATTATGTGGTTACCATTATGGATTATTTATGTGGTTATTATTTATTGGATGTTGGACAATTGTATGAGTTTGTATTTGAGATAATCCCGATAAATAGCCGGTTTATGGATACCTCAGCGAAGAGGTTAAACTTTGGTTTTACGATTGGCGTATGCTATCCATAATAGTTTATCGATCGATAAACAGAAAAGTGTGATTCGCCCGGTTAGGACGTTAATTAATATAATAGCTACGTGTGGCTTGAACCCTGAGTACAGGGTATGTAGGCAGCCTGACTGGGACTCGGGTGCAGTCACAAATAATATTTAGACCCTAGGTCCTCTAAAATAATTAGTATGAAATCCAATGCGGAAATCAGGATAACCTCCGGTTGTGAGGTCTATTCCGGTAATGTTTGGACTGTTGAAAATTGTTTGGGTAAAAGGGTTATCCCTTCTCAAAGGGAATTATGTGGGAATATCTCTTGGGATGAGTCCCACACGTCCTATCTCGGGTTTAGGAAGGTAAACTCGGGTCTGGGCGTGACAAAAGTGGCAACTCCTAGTCTGATCGAGAATCCTGGTCAAATTAAGAAAAAGATCGACTCGAGAAGTATTAATTAACACTATTAGAAAAGTAATAATTGAGTTTGGTAATTTGCAAATTATCAAAGAGTTTAATAGTTATGCCAACTCAAGATAGGATTTGAGATAACCTAACGTTAATTGAAATAGTAAGGAAAGTCGATATGTTAAGGTTTTGTAATTGGAAACTAAATTTTGAGTCGTTAATTGGAAGTAAACGTATTGGTTGAAAGGTTGATAAAAACTAAGGATTTTGGTCAACCCCTGGTCAAATAAGATTTCCTAGTCAAACTGGTAAGACTAATATATTGGATTAATTTTACAACCAATGGTCGAATGTGGGACTGGACTCGACTATGTAGATATTTTGAGATGGCACTCGAGGAGTATTCCGAGTATTGAGGAGACCGCATTAAGTACTATACGTGGAATTTTATTTTAAAATATATTGCATTCAGCGAGTTTTATTGAGTTTCTCTTCTATTATGAAAATTTCCTCCATGTTGAGTTTTTATGGTGATTTTAAGAAAATTTGGGTATTTAATATTTTTCAAAGATAAGTGAGCCGGGAAAGAGGTTCTTACCTCTCCAGTGAGTTTTAAATAATTTTCTCGAAATATGGTTTTTAATTGTTATCACAATTTTGGGTTATGGAGGAGGATGATATTTTAAGATAGGGAAACTTGGCTCTTGGATTTTAATGATTTAAAGTAAAGTCAGGGAACCGGTTTCAGATGCATGAGAAAGTTTTAAATCCAATGTATTTAGGGAAAAGTCGTGAGTGTTTTGACATGGATTTTTGATTTAATTTCACCATGAAGATTTTAAGGATTTTCAAGTATATGTATATATGTATTGCTAGCTAGCATAGAGCCTCTCCTGATGGAGATGGTACCCTCTCCGGATTGTAGCTGGTCGGAAGGATCCTCCTAGATAGAGCCGGTCAAGACCCTCTTCGGTGGTAGCTGGTTAGAAGGACCCTCCCGAATAGAGTAGGTCAATGGACCTTTTCCGATAGAGCTGGTCAATAGACCCTCTCGTGGATTAGAGCTGGTCAGTTGTTTTCTTGTGGTCATGGTGACACTATAATCCACTTTTTAATTATGGATTTGAGCCAAGAGAATTGTTATGCATTTAATGTAATCGTTTTCTAATGGTTGCGTGCATAAGGATTTTTGGAAAATCAAAGGAAGAGCATTAAAAAAATTTAGCTTTTCATATTTGATTTTTGTCCACTCACGCTAATGTTTTTAAATATTTCTTTCTTGGGTCCTTCGTTTTCAAATGCCCAGAGTTGCATGGTTCTTGAGAGGAGGTCGTGCGTACAGAAGTCGAGGCATTGTCAATTAATCCGCTCTGTTGCTCGCAAGTTTATTTATGTATCACTTCCATGTAGTTTGCTATGATTACCCCAACATAGATAGTTGAATAGGTTATTGAAGCGTAGTTTTGATTTGAGGAGCATGATGACTCCAGGAGTTGGGGGTTGATTTATTCATGGAAGTGCTGAGTTGGTTTGTAGGAAAGATTGTCCATTTCAATGGGGTTCACAAAGAAATTCCCTTGAGGTGGTCCCTGCAGGATTTACTCCGGGTTAAAGGGGTTTAACTCAGGGTGGGTCATGACATAACAAACGGGAACCCTTCAACGGCTGCAAGCATATACTGTCATTGAGCGCATACACCGTTCACATAAGGAAACATATCGTTGATGAAGACCATTGTTAGATCATTGGATGTACTGCCGTCTCAGAAAAATTTTCCATGATCATGCGGATCCCCTGATGTTTCACTATTATAAATCCAGCATGTGTACTTCTCTCAAAACCTGTTACTCTTTAAGTGTTGTTATACTTTGTCAATCGCAATTCGATGCATATCGCTGCGACACTGACATTTCATGCACGGGCAGTAAAAATTGTATTCCCGTTAGCATTAGCCAACACATATTCCAGAAAACTCATGACTCCTTTATCATATCTTTTGTCTCATTTTAGACATAAAAAAATACATATAAGTATAACTCTAATTAATATTCTACTATAATTAATAACAAATTAATTAACATATATATATATATATATTTAATTACATAACAATGTTATATATATCAACATAAACACAAAATCATCAACTCATATCATCAACAACTTCATATCATCAACAACTTCATATCCTCAACGCAATAAAATAAATTAATATATATATATATATATATATACACACACACACGGTGCTTCTCCGGTGCGGACGTCCGCACCAAAGAGTAGATGCAGATGTGTGGTTTTGTCCCAATTTTCGATCTTAGTTTCAGATTTTAACCGTTTAATATCTATGTATATATGTATAGATCATTTCTGTAAATTTTCATCTCATTTGGTGATCGTTAAGGCATTTAAATCTGTGATTTACCATGAAGAAAACTGACGGTTTCGATTAAACAGTTCAGAAACCGTCTGTTTTCTTCATGGTAAATCACAGATTTGAATGCCTTAACGATCACCAAATGAGATGAAATTCTATACATATATATAGATAGAAACTAAAGCCGACGAAAAAGAAATTCCGTCCGTTAAAGTCGGTTACAGCACACAAATTTTTTTCTCACTGATAAAGGTTTTTTTCGTTTGCTAGTCTTATTTAGCCGACAAAATTTTCCTTTTTCGACATGTTTTTTTTCGTCGGCTAAAATAGTTTTTCTGATTGTAATAGTTAAGAACTTTAACAGCCTTTTTTTTTATAAAATCTCATATATATATATATATATATATATGTATTTTAAGAAGAAAAAAGAATAAGGCCAAAACTAGTTTAAATTCACCTTACGTTTCTGGGCAAACTGGCCTCCGCTTCGTTTTCCCGTCGTCGTCCTGAAGCAGCCCTATTCCCGTCGGTCGGAACTCCTGATTCCCTCAGTAAACGACATAACCCTTTTCCTCGTTGAATCAATCCATATTCCTCTCTAAATCACTGATCCCATCTTCAAATTCTGTTCACAATTTTAAAACCTCCATTATTTATACACCAAGCTTCAACCTTAAAGCTTCAGAATCACCCACACTTGCTTCATTTTCTTCAATTCGTCGCAATCAGGTATGCCCTATCTTTCCCCTTTTAACTTCTGTAATCTGAGCTTGCCATTCCTACGCTTCTTAACACAATTTGTTTAAGGTTTTCATCTTTACTGCTAATTTGCAAAGTTCGTTAATTTCTTATTTGAATCAAACTGCTATGTGATAATGTATATGTTAGAGATTAGGTCCCTAATTTAGCTCAGCTTTCGTAACCTAGACATGGTTCATTGGCTTTGGCAGAGCTAGGGGGGACTCTAATTTAAGTGGTTGATCACCGGAAAGGTTATACATAACCTCATCATGGACCCGTCGATTATGAAGAAGCTCTTGGAAGATGATGAGGTGTTTTTTCTGTCTGTTTTTTGGTTTATGTGTGCAGTTGTAGGTTTTGATACATTTGATGCTAACTGTTTTTGTTTTTGTTTTTGGGTGAAGGATGAGACAATGCATTCTGGGGCCGATGTGGAGGCTTTTCAGGCGGCACTGAATAGGGACATTGAAGGAGATGTGTCTGCTTCGCAGCAGCCGTCTGATTCAGACTCTGGTAATCTTTTTAAGCTTAGTGTTATTGGATTTTTGGTTATCAACTTTGGTGCTAGGTTAGATATCAGAGAGCACGAGTGGTTTGAATGGAAGTTTTTTTTAAGAATTAGTCATCATCTTTACTGGTAATCATCTTGGGTGGTTTGAATGTGATTTTTCTATAAATCATTTCCTCTCAAAGGATGTATTGTTCATTTTAGTTTACTCTTCCCAGAATGTGTGGAAACGTTTGCAAGTATTGTGGCCATGATCTCAACTTAATTTCTTTGGATTTTTGGGACTGGGAACCTCTTGCAAGCAATGAGATTTCTTTTCGAGGGGAAATTATTGTGGCTTACTGTAATCTGAATCAAGTTTATGGGTACTATGCCTTGGAAGGACATAGCAGCTGTCCAAATAATAGTCCCAATTTCACCAATTAGTTGTTGGCAGCGGGTGTATAGGTTTTGGGAAGACAAAACGGTTGGGTGAATGTTTGAAGCTGTTTTCCAATACTCTCAGGGTACGTTTGATACACCGGACTGGACGGGAGTGGACTACTTACATAGTCCAATAAACAAAAACCCGTGTTTGGTAGAAAGAGGGGCTATGTTAAATGAGCTTGAGGAGTCCGAAATACACGTGAAAACCTTCTTCCACAGAAGCCCCAAAAACCATGGGTTTGTGGAAGCCAAAATCTGATTTTTCTGCTCTCGCACATGTTCTCCAATTTTTCTTTAATCTGGTATGTATTAAATTTCTAGGAAAAACCCAGTTGCCAGATATTTATCTTCCTTTGATTCCTCTTCTCTCTCTTTATTTCTTCTCGTATTCCCAGCTGTTCATGTCTCATCTTCTTTCTTTTTTCGTTGATTTCTCTCATCTCCTTCTCTGTTTCCTCATTTCTTTTCTCCTTTTTTATCATGGGCAATGCAGCAAGTTCATTTTTGGGATGAGAATAATTGGTTGTCTTAATTGGATCGGAGGATAATTGTTTTGATTTTGTAATCGTCTAAATTGTGAGATATTTGATTTGAGATGGCGTGTGACTGCATCTTAGACAAGGATCATGAGGGAGAAGAGATCTGGAGTTTTTGTTTTGCAGACGAATTGTCCAGTCTCAAGAATTCAAATTGATCTAATGTCCATTCGAAAGGAAGCAAGCCAATGAGCACAGAAATGGCTCAAATATTTCTGTTTTCATTTTCAAAAGCTGTGTTCATCTCGGATTTCAGTTTTTTTATTCCCAGGTAAAGTGGGTGTTGATGTTCTTAGCTTTGCTTGTTGTTATGCTCTATAGTCCTACAAGCACCAAACATAGGTTAGGCTTCCTATAGCATAAGCCAAGTTACGACAGTCCAGGACTCTAGTAGAAATTAAGCTCAGCTTGGAGAGTACCATGTAACAAACGTCCCCTCAGGTTATGCAGAATTTAAATTGCAACAGTAATCAAATATACCTCTGAGCTGTCTTACCCTTTAAGCTGGAGTTAGTTTTTTTATAATTTTTTTACTAATATATATATATATATATATATATATATATATATATATAGGACCCTTCCACTAAGGGATCCCTTTTTTGACATATATGAGGGATTGAAGATTATACCAACTTTTTGATCACATAGCAACATCTTCACCGTTTAATATTTAGATGCATATATGTAAATCATCTTTGCAAAATTTCATCTAATTTGATGATCGTTAAGGCTTCGAACTAACTGAAATCAATTGACGGATCAAATCTGCCAAACGATTACCAGTTGGTATGCAATTTTGCAGAAGTGATCTACTCATAGAACTAGATATTGAATGGCGAAGATGTGATTTTGTGATCAAAAAGTTGGTGTAAACCACGATCCCTAATATATGTCAAAAAAGGGATCCGTTAGTGGAAGGGTCATATATATATATATATATATATATATATATATATATATATATATATATATATCAGTCCTCGGCTAAGGACGTCCTTACCTTAACTTTGGTGCAGATTTCCTTAATTTGACCCACTTTTCGACCAAATTTTTTCATCTTAACCATTCAAAATCTAGATATATATGTATGTATGTGTGTGTGTATATATATATATATATATATATATATATATATATATATATATCAGTCCTTGGCTAAGGACGCCCTTACCTTAATTTTGATGCAGATTTCCTTAATATGACCCACTTTTTGATCAAATTTTCTTATCTTTACCATGTAGAATCTAGATATATATATATATATATATATGTATATATTATCTCTACAAAATTTCAGCGGATAAGTTTCGAAAACATATAAATACAATGAACGAATTGAATCTGTTCAACCTGAACCGTTCGTGTTCTTTTCTGTAATTCTCAATTTTGAATGCCTTAACGATTACCAAATTAGCTGAAATTTTGCAAAGATGATCTACTTATATATATCTAGAAACTGAATGGTTAAGAAAATAAGAAAATATGATCTAAAAGTTGGCTAATTCAAGAAATCCGCACCAAACTCATGGGGTAAGGGCGTCCTTACCTGAGAAAATCTTTATATATATATATATATATATTCTAAACAATAGGAGATATGAGAGGGTATCTTCAGTGATGGAACTCAGACGGATTCAGCTTGGTGAAGTGAAGCGAACTTTGGATGTTAGAAGATGGGAGCTAGAGTGGATTCTCATAAAGGCTCTTCCGCAGCTAGTGCATATTCAAATTTATGGCAGAGGTTTTTAAAGGAGAAGATCATATGACTCCCCATGGGTGCTTCGTGGGTAGACTTCAAGGAGAGAAAGCTAATCATGTTTTTGTACATTCTGCAGTGTCATCAAATTTATCGCAGAGATTGTTAAAGGGTGGGGGTGAGCTGGGTATCTCCAGCTGGGTGGTTTGTTCAGTTAAGAAAATTTTTATAGCGGCTTTGGCGAAGGGAAAAATGCTAAAGATCTTTGGCATTGCTGTGGGTGTTATTTGGGTAATTTGGATGGAGAAACTGAACTATAATGGAGTAGGGTGGAGGACCTCTTTTTAGATTCTTGCCTGCCCTCTTTTTAGATTCTTGTCTGCCCTGTTGGCTTCAGTTTTGGATTTTCTTTTGAATGGTATTGGTTGGATTAAAAGAGTATACTTCATTTTTCTAGACTTGAAGGCTCATTGGTTGTGTTATGTTGTTAGCTCTAGGTTTATCATTTATTAGGTTAGACATTTTGTAGTCTTCTTGTTTGGTTTTCTTCTTCTTCTTGTTGTTATTATCTTATCCAGGTCTTTTGTTTCGTGTCCCCTCGGTTCCTATCTCAGTAAAAGTTGTTTCTTAATGAAAATATGTGTTTTGCTTTTACTTATGTTCATGACTAGAACTCCTCATTTATTTATGTTCTGCGTATTTAATGATGCAGCGGTCCTGTCTCAAGGAAGCAATAATACTTCTAGTCAATCATTACCACAATTGCAAAATGCTAGGCAGGATGAAAGTACTGCAGGTCAAATTCAACATGACCAAAATATTGCACAACAGCGAGAACTGCATTCATATGAAATGGAGTTAAAGCCACAACGTTCCATTTCTGGGAATATGCCCCAACAGAGTGATACATCACAGGAACGACTTAATCATTTTCCGATGCCCCAGAAGCAACCCCACAGAGATCTTCAGCAAGAGCAAGCAGATCAAAAACCTCTCCAGTCTGGAATGTTGATGTCTGGAAAGCATCCTGTCTCAACACAGGAGCAGGCCTTAGCACCTAAACCAGAAAATGATTCTCAGTATGCAAAGCTTCAGAAAATGAGTAGTCAACAGGCAATGACCACGGAGCAGCCAAGCACCCCAATGAATCGCAGTAAACAAGTACCATTTGGTCTATTGCTACCTGTCTTACTACCCCAACTTGATAAAGACAGAGCCATGCAACTTACAACTCTTTTTGGTAAACTGAAGGTGGGTTCTATTGCAAGTTCAATGGAAAGAGTTTTATTTTGATCATTTTTCTATTCTCTGAATCGTTTGCTGCTTATTTTAGAACAATGAAATCTCCAAAGATGCTTTTGTTCGACACGTTAGAAGTGTTGTTGGGGACCAGATGCTCAAGATGGCAGCACATAAAGTACAGACACAGGTAAGAGAAGAAATGCACCTTATTAATCTTTTTCATGAAGTAATACTATTTTGATGATTTAGCTAACTATAATCATATGAAAACTTGGCAGCCTGCTCTCAAACAGCAGTTAACGCCTCAGGCTTCACTGCAGCAGCAACCTCCTAGGATGCTGTCTATTAATGCAGGTGCTACCCAGCTCACTGATCCTCGTTCATTTGCAATTCAACAAAGAGGTGTGAACCCTTCCACTGGTCCATTGCACATTCCGACAGTTCCTGGGCAGACTGATTCAAGCCATTCAGCCATTGAAAACAGTGCCAAAAAATTGCGGGAAGCAGAATGTCAGTCTGATCCTCATGGAGTGCAAGTAAATCAAGTGTCTTCTTCCAGCACTGGAGCTTCCAATCAAGAAAGGGACCGGTCCTCAGTTCCTATGCAAGTACATAAAAATCAGCAACAACAGAAATTGCACTACCCGCAATCAACCTTTCCCATGTATGGATCTACTGGTGGCAATTATCACCCATATCCAGGGAGTACAGTGCCTCTCAAACAGCAACCACATGATTCTCATTTGAGGCAACTTCCTCATCATCAAAGCATGGGTTCAGCTCAGTCAGGTGGGGGAGAAACCCAGGGAACAAACATCATGAGTGTGCCCAAATTGGAGAGGCAAAATTCTGTGAACGACCCTAGCAGACAGCAGGGTGGATCTCTTCCTCACTTCACAAATAGTTCGACTTTACAGCAACATCAAATTCCTTGGCAGTCTTCAAATAAAGAGCAGATTTATTGCCCTTCATCATCAATGGCTTATGTAAAACAGGAACCCATTGACCAGAGTGCTGAGCAGCAGCACAAGACCTCACTATCTAATAATCAGCGTTTGCCTTATGCTTCTTCTGTGCAACAAATAAATGCTTCACCTGGAATTTCAATGGATGAGTCTTTAGAGAAGCAGTCTTCAAGAACGGGATTTTCAAGCACAGGCCCCCCCATGACTCCTGTTTCTTCTACCACAATGACTCAAGCTGATCCTAATGTAAATTCATCTTCTCAGTTCTCTTCTAAATTTCCATTTTTTGGGTATTATTGTGGAATACGTATGTTCCATTGATGTGTTTCTGAAAAGTTCACTGAAGTGATATGGCACTTTGCTATGGTGGTAAACAAAGAACAGCTATAAAGCAGAATAATAAAGAAAAGAAAAACAAGATATCTTTTTTGTAGCTGCATCCTGTAATATGATTTCATGTGAGGATTGTAGTGCAATTATTGTTAAATTTTATTTGTTCCATCATTATGTTTACTTGTTTTATAATAATAATAGGCTAGAACATTAAGGATACAATTCCTCTGGATGGCCTAGTTTGTTCCATATTTATTTTTATTCATCAAGTTCCATTATATTCTGACCTTATAAGAACATCTTTTCACACTACTCACAACTATTTTCTTGTCTGGTTCTCTATTTTTACCAGTTTGGGTCTAAGACACATACTGGAACTCCTGCTGGTACTAATAATAGAATACCTGCAAAAAAAAATTCTGTTGGCCAAAAGAAGCCTAGTGAAGCACTTGGTTCTCCACCACCACCTTCAAGGTAAATTTAATATCTTTTGTTGTATGTTACTCCCAGCCTCTGGATGATCTAAAATAACTTCCTCAATATAACTTTCTGTCAAATTCATGACACATTGTAGCGGTAAGAAGCAAAAAGTGTCTGGGGCATTTTCAGATCAAAGCATTGAACAACTCAATGATGTCACGGCTGTTAGTGGAGTTAATCTAAGGGTAAATATTTTCCAACTAAGTGAACATTAGCCATAAAGTAAAAAAAGTGCAGAGCCTATTGACATTCTTGATGATATAGGAAGAGGAGGAGCAGCTGTTTGCTGGGCCCAAAGACGACGGTCGAGCTTCAGAAGCATCTCGAAGAGTTGTGCAAGAAGAAGAAGAAAGGCTGATTTTGCAGAAGACTCCCTTACAGAAAAAATTGGCAGAAATCAGTTAATAATCATATTCTCTCTTTTAGCTATTTCTTATTCATGTGTTCAAGTTGTTATTGTCATGGAAGGATATCAGACACATAATGATTTGTGGTAATATCTACAATTTTTTCTAAGCAGTGTTCAGAAGTGGTTTGAAAAATATAAGCTATGATGTGGAACGGTGCTTGTCACTGGTCAGTGGCTACTTTCTATGTTTATTTTTTGTTGATATATAGTTGCATATCATCTTATTTTAAGCCACTTGAATTTCAGTGCGTGGAGGAAAGAATGAGGGGACTGATAAATAATTTGATAAGACTGTCAAAGCAGGTATGCTTTAAAAATCTCAGAGCTAGCATCAAAATACTGAATTTCATATGTCCTGACTTTGTAAATCTCCTTATGCTAGCGGGTTGATGCTGAGAAAACAAAACACCACACCATCAGTACCTCGGATGTTCAGCAACAAATTATGAATCAGAACAAGAAAGCTAAAGAAGAATGGGAAAAGAAGCAGGCTGAGGCAGAAAAGGTCCGGAAGCTTAACGAAGTGAGTGAACTTTTCTAGTCAAAATTTTCAGTTATGCAGTCAACCATGGTAAACCACTAGTGGCTAACAGGCGCATAAACAATTTTTTTTTATATTCATGTGCATTTAATTAAGTTCAAATTTTTTATTTGAGCCTACAGCCTGACCTTAGCAATGGTGTTGATGGTGAGAAAGACAGAGATGAAGGTCGTACAAAATCATTTAAGGTATGTGGATACTGCTTAGCAATTTGTTTTTATTCTTGAACAGGTGGAACGATTGGTCTTCTCAGTCTTCTAACTTTCTGGTTGTTTAGGCAAACAAAGAAGATGACAAAATGAGGACAACAGCAGCAAATGTTGCTGCCCGTGCTGCTGTTGGAGGAGATGACATGCTGTCAAAATGGCAACTTATGGCTGAGCAAGCTCGCCAAAAACGAGAAGGTGGGAGTGATGTGTCATCTGGGTCTCAGCCAGGTAAAGATGTAAATCGCAAGCCTACATCAGCTGGAAGAATTATGGAGGAAACTCAAGAAGCAGATAAAAGAGGGGGTGTGGCTCCTGTTTCTGTAGCTGGTAAGTGTCATTTAAGCTTGATTGCTGGCCAAATCCTTATAGCGTTTGTGTACTGGGTAGTGTGGAAGTAATTAAGTTATAGGAGTCTTGAATATTTTGGGTTAGGAGGAAGTGATGGCTTTTTGGGTCGAGTTCATTGTGTGACCTCAGTAAGCGCTTCCATTTCCCTGATTTTTGGGATATACCTTTCTTCCTCCAGGCAAATTTGAATTGTGGTAATCTCTTGCATTTATGCTATGTACTCAAGGTTCTAAAAGTCGCTAGTCGCTAGTCAGTCGGCCGGCCAGGGACTAGTGAGTAGAGGAGTAGTCGGGGGAGTACTCGGTTTTTAATTTTTAGATTTATTTTTATTTTTAAAACATATAATTAAATATTTTTTTGTAAAAGGTAATATAATGTCCAAAATAATAAAAATAGTCAATAAAACATTACAATATTAAACTTGAATTAGGTTTTGAGTTTTGACCGAGTCAAAACGAGTTAAACGATGTCGTTTTTTTTTCTTATTTTGGTCTAATCCGAGTTGAGGCGACTGGGCTGACTAGGCGGATTTCTCACCGACTAGCACGATTTTTTTCCAACTAGCCCGATTTTTTCCTGATTTTTATCCCCTATTGACTACACCAAAATCGCCTCAGTGACCGGCCGACTAGGCCGAGTTTTAGAACATTGTATGTACTTATTTTCCTCCAAAAGTAAGAAAATGTTGTGCAGTGAGACTACTTTTGTTTGCCTTGGACTTTTGCCATTGAGTTTCAGTTTACGGACACTCCATATTGTATTTGTAATTTGGATTAGTGGACCGCTCACTGTACTCTTGTCTTCAATTTCATCTAACATCTATTTGCTGCTGCTTTTTTTTGCTCTTTTTTTAATCAGATAATGTGGAATTCTGTGTGCAATTTTTTGCTATTTGTACTTTTTCTCTCGCTCTGATATTTTACTGTTCTCATTTGAGACATCTAATCCGATGTTCATTGAGTCAACTAGAAATAGTCTGATATCATTTCTGCATGATTCTCACTTCTTCTGACCTACGGTGCTATACCTTAGATGGGTGGGATACAGTTGGTCTTTAGCCTAGTTTTCAATTTTTGTTGTAAAGACCTATCTCATTTGTCTTGGTCTACTAGGGCATGCTGGATGCACATGGTATTTCAACATTGTGTGGACTAAAAATCATTGGAGTTCATTTGTTTGCCTGCCTAATTGTACTTGATTTCCTGGTTGCAAACATTCGTCTTTGTTAGCTATGTTGTACCTTTAATGTAATCCACATTCACGATTCATGAGATGGTATAAAAGCCATTTTTCTACTTGCAACCATCTCATGCAACACTTCCATGGAGGCATGGAAAAGTCTTAATGAGTACATTTTTTTTGGTAAGAACTTTGTGCAAGACTAATTTGATTTCTCTCTAGTATGTGCTGCTTTGTTGATCGTAATATATTTTTTCTCACAGGGACTGTTAGAAAGTTTAGGAAAAATCAAGTTATGGTGCCTCAGACAAGGATGTCTCGTAGTATATCTGTCAAGGATGTGATTTCTGTTCTGGAAAGGGAACCTCAAATGTCCAAGTCTCCTTTGATATATCGCTTGTATGAGAAAAATCAATCCAACTCTGCAAGTGATTAATCTAAAACGGTGAAACATGGTGCCTATAAGATCCTTACAAAAGGTCTTCCAACTGACATGGCCTATATCTGGCTGTACCATAAGGTTCGTTTGAGTTATTATTCTTCACCTTGTTCGGTGGTTGTAATTATATTTATTGGTTGGTAAGTTTATCTAATTTTGTTTAGGGTGCGTTCCTTTATCCTATTTTTGGTTTGTGAAAAAAATAGCGTAGGATTAGTAGCTGACCCTGAGGAGCATTAATGATCAGCTAGACTACAGCTGTGAAATAATCCCACTGCATCCTTACATTATGCTGACATCTGATTATCTTTTTTTAGAATGATATCTGAATATCTGAGTCTGATGGTGTTGTACATTAGTTACTTTTTTTGTTGAATATAGAGGAGTTATGTGGCTGGAGGAAACAAAATAGTTCATGCTTTAGAACTGCCAGTGAAATCCTATTCTAAAGGTAATGTCTTGAACTTCCATAGTGATTTCTGCTCTTCTTACATATGAAGGACTTTCATCTTTACGTCGTTTGGTAAGCACAGGGTAGGACCATGTTCTTTTGCAGAAATACTGAAAACTTGAAAGCCAAACACTGTCAGGCATGGTTACAAGAAAATCATCAAATTCTTTTTATGGGTGTGAGTTCAGTTCCAACCGCTGATATAGGTGGCTTGAAAACCTTGAAGTTCCAAACATTATTCAACTGTATTTGATTATTTATTTATTGAAAAACACACCAGAACAATGTTCTAAAAACAAAACAAATGCTAGGCGCTAGTGGGCGGACATCCGGTAATTAGCGTTTAATCGGTTTTCTAGCTCTCTAGGCGGAAACGGTGAAGAACTGTCTAACATCTAGGTGGAGATTAATCGGTTTTAGACGGAGATTTTTAAAACACTGTACTAGAACTTTTGGTCACCTATGTTTTGAACGAACTATATGACACAGTACGTTTTCAGAGCATTTTCTGCTATTCTTGCATACGAAGAAGTCTTTTACCTTGAGGTTTCCTGTGTTTGAGCAACTATACGAAGAAGAGGAGAAATGTACTCTGACATGTCCTAATCCTACTATCCTACAACCCTTTTTTGGTCACTGGAAGGAGACACCAGAATAACCCAAGTTTCCAATCAAACTGGCTCGACTGTTGGAGTGTTAGGCTAGACGCTAGAGGTCACTGCTGCTCCAACCTTTACCACTCGATGAGGAGTGTGCCCCAATTCAACCTCAGATGATATGCCCAATTGCCAATCTTCAACATGAACCAAGAACCATCTAGGCAAATCCAATGGAAAGATCACCAATGTTGCTGGTGTACCATGGCTCGAAACAGCCATCAGCCCAGTTTGGTGGCCGCAGAAGACCAAGCGTCAGTGTCACTTCCCAAACGCACGAGGAGCCAAGCCATGCTAGCTGGAAAGAATCAAATACAATATTCCACAAGAAAGACAAGGAGAACAAGGGGCAAGTTGTCGACAATTTATGCCTCCAAAGTACTAACAAATAGTTTTTATGCCCAGAAGAAAAAGGTCTATTAAAAAAAAAAGGTATCATGTTTTTAAAATAAAGAGGTCGGTTATTGTCTCTCAATAAAACAATAATTCGATACTCTTTCTAGTAAGATGATTACTAATTCTAATAGAGCAACAAATGGATCAAATCAATTATCAAACAACTTAACGGTCCATCTTTTCTCTATTTGATAGAAGAATTATATGAATTTAGGCAAAACCCCTACATGTTGTTGACCGAAACAGTAGCGTGCCCAAGTGTATCGATCACCAAGTCAAACTGCTCATTTATATAATTGATTTGATTGGTTTATGTACTATAAAATTCCCATTTGTTGCTATTCCCCGTATTTGTCTTTTATATATGACATATATTAAGTATGTGAACCGTCTAATCAGATTTAAAATTATGATCAAACGGTTCACGACTTGATGTATGTTATACATATATATACTGTAATTTTCTCTATTTTTCTTTGATTATTGTTCGTATCGAAGGGTGATGATTGAGATCTCACTTCTTTAATAAACTTCTGTAATTTTTATCCGTTGATAAGCACACTTATCAAGTAGAATTCATTTCCATATTTAGTAAGCTTGAACATACCACATTTACCATCAATCATCTCATTTGAAAAAGAAAAAATGGCAATTTGCACAAAAATTAAAAAAAAATTAGACCCAACGCACCCTAATCCAATCAATAAAAAAGTCAAAATACATTTCAATGATTTTAAGAAAAAGACATTATTAACAAAACCCACACAAATATGATCTTTTTCTTCTTCCCAATCTGATTATCTCTCCCTCTCTCATCCCTTCAGATCAGTCATCGAAAACTTCTGGATACGATTCGCATCATCACCGACAACGGATCATGCACACGAGCTCCTGCAACTTAAGATGCAACTAGAGAATTGCTCACCGACAACGGACAACCGTTCGATCTTTAATGAATTGATCCAACAGACAGGATTAAACAGACTTAAACGAACATGATAAATTCATTAAAGATCGGACAACTGTCGTCGTTTCGTCCTGTTCCGTCCCGCACAACGCTCCCACGCCTGAGCAATCTTGTTATATGCCAATATTGATTCTTCTTCTTGACTACATTGATACCCGCACCTGCCAAACGCGGTTGATTTGATTTTTTTTCTTTTTGAAATGAATCGCAGTTGATATATTTTCATTTTGGTATGATAATACTTAATTAATAGTATTAAAAATGTATTGTTGGTACACTGTCTTACGTGCCGAAGTGCGTTTCTGTAGGTTCGATTAATTATTGTGAAATTTCGGTGGTTCGATCAATATTGTGCAACAACTCTCTGAAACTCTAATAAAAATAACACAATTGATTGAGATGAAGTTAACACTGAATTTAAATTAACAACCAAGATGTTTGGAATTGCAAATAAGAAACACTCATCAATACATGTCATAAGCTGAAACTGATAAACTTAATCAATAGGAAAATTAATTGATGTTCTAAACCGAAACTTGGTAATTGAAATCGAAATAACCGAAACCGAAAAATACTGAAAAAGTTGGTTTGGTTTTTGGTAAATACCGAATTTACCGAAATGTTAGTTATTTAAACACTTATCTGAGCATACACGTTCACCAAAATATGTAATTTTTCTACCTTAGCCGTATTTCACTATACTAATCATATCTTATTTCACATGAGTATCGAAAATTTTGCTTCCACCATACAATTGGTTCGCAAAGATCTACACATGCAAATAACCTACTAAACAAGTTATACCACATTAGTAGGCATGTTATGGTTTCTAACACTGAAATTTATAAAATCAAAATTTTTCTGTTCGATTTGGTCAGTATACTTAAATATGACTATGGAACAAATTTAACCTATTTTCAACAATGTTTAGAACTTAATTAATGCACTCAACCTTAATATGATATAACTTATTACACGAAAACGTTATTATTTAGCCCTTTATGTCTTATTTTGATCGATACTTCCGCTCATAGCCTCTCGTATGAATGAGAAGTAATGCTTCGGTGTAAAAATATTAGGAAATTTGCATCCCAATGATACGACTCCCCATGGAGAATCATAAGAATAAATAATGTTGACTGATTTGATCAATACCCAAACGTTACAGGCAATATGTGATTTTTTACCATAGTTATTTTTCACCATATTGATCATATCTTATTTAATAATATTTTCAGAAATTTTGCATACTCTATACAGTTGGTTCACAAAGATGTACACTTGTATATAATTAACCTATTAAACAAGTTACACCATATTAGTAGGCACGTTATGGTGTCAATGACTATATTTTCAAAAAATTTACTTCCTCTATTGTTTCATTATATTTAGAAAATATATTTGTTGTAAAGTTTGGTAATACCGAAAACCGAAATACCGAATTTGGTAAGATTTATCTCATACCGAAAAAGTTAGTTGGTTTTTGATAGCTATATTTCATTACCGAAAGCTTTGGTTTTGAAGTTGGTAACACCCATTACTGATTTGAACCGACCGAATGACAGGCCTACCTGTAGGCATTAGGAAACTTGTGAATGTACTTCAGTATTTCTCGTTGAGGGATAGGCTAGAGCTGTTGTACATGTCTCCACACATGACCAAAGCTATAAGACGACACGTTAATAGGGAATTGCATGACGAATATACACTTATACACCCTGCTGACAGGGAGGCTTAGAAGTACATAGACTAGGAGTTCCTTCATTTTGCGTCAAAGGTCCAAATTGTGAAGCTCGAGCTCTCATCCGACGAGTTCAACCTTTTTGGCAACATGAGTCTTCAATACAGTGTATGGCCGGAGATTTTTGTACCGTACAAACTTTCTCTATGGATGTGCATGAAGAAGGAATACAATATGTTGAATTTGATAACTCTAGGGCCCGGTTATCTAGGGAAGTGTCTCAATGTGTATTTGAGACCCTTGATTGAAGAGCTTAAGTTTTTTTGAGACGTTGGTCAACCCACTTATGACAAGTACAGACACGAGATGTTCCAGATGCATGGCATTGTTGTTGGCACCATCCGTGATTTTCCTGCATGTGGGATGTTGTCGAGCAACATTGTTAGAGGATATAAGGTTTTTCCAGAGTGCTTTAGCGATGAGGGGAGCAGTAGCCATTGCAACAAGATATGCAAATTGGGCCACCGTACTCCCCTTCCATATGATTACGAATGACGGTTCAATTACAAGATATTTTATAGGACCGTAGAAAACGGTGTGCCTCCCACAAGATGGACGGGGGAAGAAATTTTTGCAGTGCTTAATGAGTATGATTTTGGGCAGTTCAGCAATCATCCCAATATTGTGGCGGCAATATTTGAAAGACCCGACGGGTACAAATTCTGGACACATAAGAGCATATTTTGGGAATTCTCATACTTGAGTAAGTTGTTGATCATACACTACCTAGATTTGATGCACATAGAAAAAAATGTGTGCGACAGTGTGGTGGGCACAATGCTGAACTTAGAGGAGAAGACGAAAGACGGTCCTAAGGCACACATTGATCTAAAAAATTGGTATTGATCTATCTTCCCGAGCAATTATTGCTTATTGGTCCAGTACACTACACTTGGATGTATCCTATGAAAATGTACGTTTTTACACCTGAATTCCTCAAGTTAATAACAATGTTCCGAAATATATTGTGTTCAATAATCATTACGCTTTGCAACTTAATTTATAGGCAACTTGGAGACTACGAATCCACGCCTGAATGATGTATAGCTGAAACATATATTACGCATGAGTGCGTCACATACATGAAGTTGTATTTAGCAGCGTTGAAGGAACCTTCGCAAACCATACCAGTAGATGTACCGAAGATCAATTTTTCCATACTCTAGTGATGTTGAAGTTTATGGAATTTCGCCAGACTTCTACAAGTTGCAACCACATGAGCTAGTCATTGCCCACTGGTGGGTATTGATTAACTGTCCAGAAGTTCAATTCTAGTATGCCATCCATCTATACTGTCCAAAAGTTCAAGGTGATCTCGAGTACAACAATAGGGAGTGCGCAAACTATTTTGGCGCCTGAGTACGTAATTATATATTTATGTATTTATATTTATTGCATAATGATCAACGAATTCCATATTTATAGTTGAATAATTGGTTGCAGATGAACCATATTGAATTTGATGGTCACCCAAATTGGTCGCACGAACTAAGGCTTCTAGCGATGAAGACAATAATGTCAAGAGCTTATCCGATGTGCAAGATGAATGTCGTGCAATTTATATGTGAACTGAGAGATAGCAGGCAGGGAACACAGAATTCTGGGGTGATGGCGCATGATGGGGAGAATGTAGTTGACTATTACGGTGTTCTCCATTCAATGGTGGAACTCGTTTTTTGGGAAGACATGACAGTGCACCTATTCAAGTGCAGATGGTTTGATACTAGCCCACAAAACATGAAGACCGATAAGTACGAAATATTATCGGTGAACACTGCTACAAGCTGTTACGAAGATGACCCTTTTATTTTTGCCATATCGGTAAAACAAGTGTTTTATCTTGATGACCTTGCTAAGGGTGACGCGTGAAAAATAGTCAACCTCGTGCATCCTAGAAACATTTACCGGGTAGCTACACTTAGTGAGACCGAAGACGAGCAAGAAGATGTTGTGTATCAAGAGCCGAGCGCAATAGGTATTCCTGACTGCTCTACCGTTTGCCTTAATAATTTTAAAGCGGGTCGTTCGGTTCAAATTCATGATGAAGAGACAAGGCTTATTGATGTTGATCCAAATCAAGAAGCAGACGAAGTGTCACGCCCCGACCTAAGTTTACCTTCTTAAACTTGGATTAGGACGTGGGGGACCCATCCCATGAGAGATTTACTCGAAATCCCCCTTGAGAAAGGATAACTCTTATTTCCCAAACCAAAATTCAAACAGTCCAAACGGTACTGGAACAGACCTCACCGCCGGAGGTTATCCCGATTCCCGCATTTAGATCTCAACCAAACATTTTAGAAGACCTAGGGATCTAATAACATTTGTGACTGCACCCGAATCGGTCTGGCTGCCTACGTACCCTGTCCTTAGGGTTCAAGCCACATGTAGCTTTTGCTTTACTAACGTCCTAACCGGGCGAATCCTGTTTTTCTAATTATCAGTCGATCAAATAAAAAGGGTAGCAAACGCCTAATGCATACCCGAAATTTAACCTTCGCTGAGGTAATTACCGATAAACTATTTTTTCGAGATTAACCCTAACAATCCACCACAAATAAATACGGCATTCACACAAACAATCATATAACTATAAAATAAATGCAACCACGAAAATATATAATTTATCCAAGGGCATATAGGTAAAATCACTCTAAGATACACTTGTAGTTAACTTAAATTCTTAAGGGCAGTGTTGACAATTCACTCTTAATGACAGCCTAGTAATTATGCTATGCTGCTAGGGATATTTTAAAAATTTCAGCCCTAAAGGCAGCCCCTATAAATAGACAAAACAATCAGGGGCATTTATGGAATTTCCAACCCAGGGGCAGTCTGGTAAATAACTCAAACTACCAGAGATATTTCTAGAATTTCAACCTTGAGGGCACCCCTGTAATTCCCCCAAACTGCCAGGGGCAGTTCTGACATTTTCCACCACAGTAAAACAGTAAAAAAGAAGTTTACTGCGGTAAAAACCAAGGTTTTTACCCTTTGTTTCACCGATCGGCTGGTTCGCAGGAAAACCAGGGTTTTTCGGCCAAACCAGCTTCCATTAACTACAAAGCTAGGTTTTACATCATCCAAGCATTCAAACACAGAACAAAATGAAAGAACAGATGGAGGATTTTATACCTCAAGGTTGACCCGATCGGATCTCTGGCAGTCCTCCTCCGGCGAGGCTTTCTCCTCCTTCACGCCTCTGAGCTACTCCCGCAGCCACCAGGAAGCTCCTTAGACGTCCCAAGGTTTTCCTCTTGTCCCATCTCTCCTCGAGGCAGAGAGGCCATTCGCCCACCTTCCTTTCTCCTCTGTTGGCCTACAACCCCGGCGGCGCTGGCTCAACCCGAGGTCAGGTAATGACCGCCGAAGCTTGGCGGTTGTGATGGTGGCGGCGGTGAGGCTGCACGCGTGCCGGTAACTCACTCTCTCTCTCCCCCTATTTAAACAAAAATCAACGGCCATTGATCTGACTACCCAGATTAAATGGTGAAAAGTTACCGTGAACAGTAAATAGATATTTTGCTATTTACTTTTACCGCACGGTAACAACACTTTATCCCGCATAACTTTCGCATACGAACTCCGATTAAAGCGTAGGACATACCCTCGGGTTCGTATTAATATCCTCTACAATGTTCCCGAAGGAACTTCCCTAAAAGTCTCAACTTATTGTAAAGTCATCTTTTATGGTAAAGTTATTAACGTTATTATTTCCGTAAACTAATTAGATCTATGTCAAACAGCTCGTAACACCGGAAAATATTCTGGACATACCGGTAGACTCGTATTAATATAATCTACCACCTCGGGACATTAATTCTATTTTCCCCCAGGATCGAGAATTTCTTGATATTAAACTCGAATATTAATTTGGAGAAAATTAACAGTGCAGTTACAACCCTTTGTAACCCACCTAATCTCTGTAAAAAGGTAAATTTCAGGACGGGGTGTTACAATCTACCCCCTTATAAAAATTTCATCCTCAAAATTTTCACTGCGGAACGTGAAACTAACTGTCAAGGAATGTCGTCATGTTCCACCGAACGAAGCTTCAAGCAAACCAGAGTAGCAAGCTCTATGTACCAATTCCTTTAGAAACTACAGTCTTCTCGTAGTTGCAATATGGAATACATAGCTAAACTCGCTTAAAACGCTAGAGCACGATATCCTTATCTCATCTCTTTTATCGTAATTCAACTCTACGAAGTTTACCACTTAACTCCTCTCGAGTTAATTCCCGAAATGGCCATTAAGACAAGCTGGTAGCTTTCCGAAACATAACATAGACTAACTTATAGTCGACACGTATGCTATACTTTTACAACTGCCACACTTGGCATTTAACACCAATGTTTTCCACATGGAAGGATGGAAATGCTACTGTCCATCACTGTGGAGGGAACTCATACGTCTCTTGTACCTTTCGTGACTAAAGAGACGTGAACTTTCTACACTAGGACTTGACGCAGGGCTTGAACGAAGTCACATAACATAATGCGATCTCAGAACTGCTCACTCGGGCTGATGAATCCTCTAAACGCCTTCGTACCAATATGTATGTCATCCTTACACATTTCGCCACAACGAATTTCCTCATACTACTCCACTCTCTCGGAGAAGAGTATACAGTAGGGCATTTCATAACCATAAGAGTTATCAAGCTCGCACACTAACTCATGTGTTCTCTAGTCTTGTCTAAAGGACAAAAGTTCAACTCAAAATTCTGTATGTTTCTTATGGTGCTTCCATAAACGATTCCTGCTCTATTCAGAAATGATCACCTAACAGCTCTCTACGGAAAGGGTCCCCCTGACCTGCTCTCAGCAACCCTACAACACTGAGCATTTTTGAAAATGAAGGGTCAGGGAAGAACACACAACGTTAGAGTGAGTGGACAAAAATAATATTCATATGCATGCCTCAACGGGAAAGAATCCCAAATAATCGTTCAGGAAACCAAAAAAAAAATTTCAATCTCATTGGCCTGTAAATCAACATTAAAAATAGGGGAAGAGGTTTCACCATGACGGAGAGTCTCCCAGACTAGGGTCAGAACCTTTAAGGCTACTAAGTAATATGACGACCCTTCATGGCGGAGAGATTCCACCATGACGATGAGCCTCTCAGGCTAGAGTCAGAACCCTCTAGGGCTACTATTGCCCCGCTCCACTTCCAAAGTGAGGGGGGCTGTATGGCTAGCTAGCATCTTTATATAATATGACGACCCTTCATGTGGCTAATAAATCCGCGCCTGAAGGATGTATAGCTGAAGCATATATTACGCACGAGTGCGTCACCTACATGAAGTTGTATTTAGGAGCGTTGAAGGAAACTCCACAAACCATACTGGTAGATGTATCGAAGTTCAACCTTTCCATAGTCTCTAATGATGTTGAAGTTTATGGAATTTTACCAGACTCCTATAAGTTGTAACCACATGAGCTAGTCATAGCCCATTGGTGGGTATTGATTAACTGTCCATAAGTTGAATACTGGAAAGACATCCATTTATACTGTCCAGACATTCAAGGTGATCTCGACTACCACAACAAGGAGTTCACGAACTATTTTGGCGGCTGGGTATGTAATTCTTTATTTTTGTTCATGACTCTTTCATTGCATAATTATTCATATTTACAATACATTTAATATTTGGTTGCAGATGAACCATATTCAATTCGATGGTCACCCAAATTGGTCGCACGAACTAAGACTTCTAGCGATGAAGCCGATAATGTCAAGAGTTTATCCGATGTGCAAGGTCAATGGCGTGCAATTTATATGTGAACAGAGAGACAACAGACGGAAAACACAAAATTCAGGGGAGATGGCGCATGGTGGGCGGAATTGAGTTGACTATTACGGTGTTCTCGATTCAGTACATGGCAGTGCACCTCTTCAAGTTTACATGGTTTGATACTAGCAGCCCGCATAGCATGAAGGTCGATCAGTACGAGATTTTATTAGTGAACACTGCTACAAGCTGTTACAAAGATGACCCTTTCATTTTTGCCACATCATAGTCAACCTTGTGCACCCTCAAAACATTTACCGGGTGGCTACACTTGGAGAGGCCGAAGACGAGGAAGAAGATGTTGCGTATCAAGAGCCTAGCACAATAGGTATTCCTGACTCCTCTACCATTCGCCTTAATAATTTTAAAGTTGGTCGTTCGGTTCGAATTCGTGATTTAGATGCAAGGTTTATTGATGTTGATCCAAATCAAGAAACAGACAATGACTCTTGTGATGAGGAAATGCATAGATTGCTAGAAATTAATTTTGACACCGAAGAAGACTCATCGGATGATTCCGATTACGAGCCTTCTTAGTTTGAATTTGTAATACAAATTGATGTGTGTTTTATATGATACAAGCTGTTGAATTCATAATTTTGTTTAATTTTGGTGATATATGAACATGAAATTGGTATGGTTTACATAAAACAACCTGTTTTTATGTATTTTTCAGTTTAAGCCGACGAAATAGGCAATATTTCATCGGTAAAGATATTTTTAACCGACGAATTATATCATGTTTCGTCGGCTAAAACTATCTTAGCCAACGAAATAAGATGTATTTCATCGGCTAAATCTATCTTGGCCGACGAAATAAGATGTATTTCGTCGGCTAAAACTATCTTGGCCGACGAATATCTTAATATGTCGTCGGCTAAACCATAAACCCTATACTATAGCCGACGAATACCCTAATTTTTCGTCGGCTATAGTTAAAAAAATAAAATAATAATTTGATACCACTAGTTGTGTCTCATCGATTTGAAACTATTTACAGTTGAAGGTCCGGGCAAAATAAGTAATTTAGAAAGTCAAATTACCGTTTCTTTGCATCTAGGGGTTTGACTCATGGGATTGACCATTCAGATCGAGTCCTTAACGTTGTCGGGTCAGGAAGAAAATTTACCCATACACATGTTTCAACATAATGATGATATCTGACGGTCGGATTTTTGTTTCACAAGATAGATAATCACAATCACAACATGCCTACTAATGTTGTATAACTTGTTTACCAAGTGTAAAGTAAATGTTCCGTTTCAAAAACAAACTATACGTAGAAGCTTCAAACGAAAAAAAATCGTGAAATAAGATATGACCAGAACGATGAAATATGTCAACGGTTGAAAAATCACGTAATTTCGATATAGTTTCGATACCGATAGTTGCGGTCAATGCATTTTTTTTCATCCTTTTTCCCAAGAGGTAGCCTGTGAGACCCCGCACGATTTTACCGTGGTTATTGACGAGTTTCTGAGGGTTAAGCCGTGTTCGGTAACTTCATGAGTGAACGACCACATTCATTTTCTAGTTTTTCAAAGTTCTTCAAATCCCTCATTTAAGGACTCGGTGTTGTAGTACATATCGATACGAGTCTCTAGGTACTTTCAGAATATTTTTCAAAGCTTCCGTTAATTTTCTGTGAATTTCTGAAGTTTTTGGTAATTTTTAAATACCACTCCGGTAAATAGTTTTTACCATTTAACCTTTTAGTTTTTACCTTCTTTAAATCTAGACCGTTGGATCTTTTCTAGATTTAATCCTGGCCATCCATTTCAGTATAAAAAGAGGAGAGAGATTTGACCCGAGTCAAACACCCATTTCGGGCGTTGACCCGAGTTCCTCTCTCTTCTTTCGCTCACTCTGCTTCCGCCATGCTCGATGGTTTCTGGCCGCCTCGGGCCACCGCTCGACGGCTCACCTCTCTCTTTCTCTTCATCTCTTTCTCCTCTATCTCGTCCAGTCCTAGGATTAACTTGTCGTCCACTGTGGTGGGAGATCAACGACGAGACCGAGCGGCAGACTTCACCGGTTTCTGGCAAAACCAAGCTGTGACTTGACCCCCAACAGGTGGGGTTCTTCTTCTTCTTCTTCTTCTTCTTCTTCTTCTTCTTCCTCTCCATGCCCTTAAACCCTTGAAATCAAGCCTAATTTGAAACTCCTTTTTTCTGTGTTTTTTGGGTTTTCTGAGTTTTGGGTTCTTGACCTCCGGCGAGCACTTCTTCGAGCTTCAGTGAGGTTCCCTAGCTACTGAAGGGAGCCTGGAGAGGTCCGGTGGTGTTGGTGATCGATTTGGGGAGCAGAGGCAGAGGGTAAAAATCTTGTCCCCTAGAAATGTGTTTTTCGAATTATTGTTGTTGTTCTTGTTGGAACCTGTGATTAATTTCATGATTTTCTTCTGTTTCATGTCGAGAACTTGGAAATCGAAGAAACGGGGAAACTCTGCGGAAATTCCGGTAAGTTGACCGGAACCCAGCAGGAGATTCCGGCAAGTTGCAGGAATCCGGTGATGGTCCCGACGATGCAATGAAACCTGTAGAAATGCCGAGAGGTAGTCTTCGACTCCTTAAGAAGTGTATTGTTTCTGTTTAGTAGAGTTAAGAGTCCTAATCGGAAATTAAGTATAAGGAAACATATAAAAACAGAAACTAACCGTAATTGGAATCTTTCCAATTTAGGAAACTTTATATTTTTGGAAACCTACTAATTTGGGAAACTTTCCATTTTGGGAAAGTTTCCATAAAGGGAAAGTTCCATTTTCAGAAAAACAAAACGGTTTAGTGAAGATTTGAAGTTTGACACAATTTGGTTAAATTGGTAAAGTGTTAAATTGTTATCGGAAAATGATAACTGGAAGTTCTGGAAGTGTCAAGTTGACCGTTCTAATGTAAAATTGGTATTTTCACGTAAATCGATGTATCGACTCTTGCTAAATAAATTGGTTAATGTGACACGTTTGGTATCCATAATAATTCAACAATTTACTATGTGACACCCTAACGTCAAATTGAAATGGTTAAAGAAAGTTCAGAAGTTAAGTCGGACTTCCGGTAAATGAGTTAAGAGTCGATAATCGGAGAAGCAAGTCAAAAAGGTTAAACAGTCAAAAAGAAAATTGGTTGGTCAATTTAGTCAATGTGGTCATTCCTGGTCAAACAAGGAATGTTGTGGTCATCTGAATTGTTATTGTTTCTTGGTTGCTAAGCTACTCTAATTCTGCAGTGATTCATTGGACGAAGTGGCTTACGCGGTGACCTCGGTTCATCCGAGGCAGTTCTTGGAAGCTTGGAGCTTACGTAAAGAACGACTATTTATTCCAGGTAGGGAAGCTAAACCCCCTTTGTTAGTGGTTTTGTCTGATATATGAAAGTGCATGATTTTGTATGCTCATGTTCGATGCCTCGAGAAAGTTTTCTTTATATTATGTGATAAATGATTTATGATTGGGCCAAGAAAACTTGAGAATAGACGTAAATGATTTTTATGTGATGACTTGGATCGAAAAGTAGTACCGTTGTCCTGATTTCCTGTGATAAATAATTGGGCCAAGAAAACCCAAGAATAGACTTAAATGATTTTTATGTGATGACTTGGATCGAAAAGTAGTACCATTGTCCTGATTTTCTGTGCTTGGCCTATGAGTGGCGGGACCTAGTATATAGTACCCCTACAGTGTCAATGACCGTGAACCTCCAGAGGGGCAATGTCCTGTTTATTTTATTTTCCCGCTTACGCTTGTCTCGTTCAGAGGTAAGCGAGCCGTAAGTGCTGTGTGTACTATCAGTGATGTGTTGGCCATTAGTTGTAAATGGATACTCTCGTTACTATTCGTCTTTGGATGCATAGGTAGTTGGTCCCGGTTTGCTGTATAGACAAACCCAGGATTCGGTCGCCTAGATCCATGAAGCCCTGCAGGCTGTATTGTTCATTGAGCGCTATGGCCCCTGTTTTAGCATACTGCACAGTTTTTTTGAAAGATATGAAATGATGTTTTTGTGTGCCAAGGATTTTCGAAATGGTTTTATTTAGAGCTCAAATCTATACGTATATATATATATACATGGTTTTATGGTTTTCAAACCTACCATTGGTGGGCTTATATATGAGCACGCGAGGATAACGCTCACCCATACAACAAATTGTTTGCAGGTACTGTATACTGTGATAGGATAGATAGAGAGTGCTGTGTGTGTGGAGCCTCATTTTCTACTCGATGTTTGGTCTGAGTTGTACTCACTTTTCATGTTTTATCCTTCGGGTCGTCTACCAGAGCATTTGACATAAACAGTAAAGTTGTCTTCCTGCCCTGTTGCATATTTTTATTGTTGTTGCTAAAGTTTTTAATTGACCCCTTTAATTTGTCCACCTTTCGCGAAATTAGAAAAACTAAGATGAATATTTTTAAGAGTTTCGTATTGGCACGTCCTTCGGACGTGTTGGCTTCTTATTGGGTTAAATTCAGGGCCACTGTAGTTTCCCCTCCCGGGGCGCTACATAGCCCTATCTACGATGGTTATTTTTCATAAAATTTTTGTACCACTGGTTGCGTCTCATCGATTTGAAACTATTTACAGTTGAGGGTCCTGGCAAAATATGTAATTTAGACGGTCAAATTACTGTTTCTTTACGTTTAGGGGTTTGACTTACGAGATTAACCGCCCGGATCGAGTCCTTAACGTTGTCGGATCAAGCTAAAAATTTACCCATACACATGTTTCAACATAATGATGATATCTGACAGTCGGATTTTTGTTTCACAAGATTAAACATATAAATTGGAAATAAATTAAATAAAGTAGTATAAAAAGTACTATAGCCGACAAAATTCTTGAATATTCGTCGGCTAAAGTTGCACTATAGCCGACGATTTTTTTATTTCGTTAGTTAAAGTTGCACTACAGCCGACGAAAATCATAATTATATCAGACGATTGTTTTATTTAGTCGGTTATATTTCTGCCTATATAGGCAGAATCCAGCGAGTCCGAGAACAGAAACCATATTTTCATTTTTTCTCCCCTCCGCCTCCACTCCTCTCCTCCGCCTCCACTGCCCTCCTCGGCTCCTCCACCGCCTCCTACACTCCTCTCCTCCGCCTCCACATCATCTATCTTTCTCTTTTGAATTCTCAAGCAATTAAGGTAAAAAATTCGAATTTTGGGATTTTAAATTGAGGTATTGAATTGGTTTTGGGTGTTAGAGTTTATTTATGTATATACACATTACTAATTATAAATTGTTGCATATTTGTATATATTGTATATATTTTGAATTATTAATAATTATTGCTGCAAATTTGTGTATATATTGCTGTAAATTTATGTTTATTTATGTATATGTTGCTGTATATATATTTTGACTTATTAAAAATTAATTTGAATTATTGATGTATATATTGTTTGCATATAATAAAATTGATGTATATAGTCATTTAAGTTTATGGTTGTATATATTTGCATATATATATATATATATATATATGTATATATTGCTGCCAATTAATATATAGTTTAATTAAATTAAATGATAAAAAAATTAAATAAATTGATTAATAGTTTATATTGTTTGCATATAATAGTTTAATTAATATATTGATAAAGATTGTTAATATATTGATAACAAGTGTTAATTAAATATTTAAAATTCCAATTAAAATTAAAAAATTTAATAATTTAATAAATTAATATTTTAAATAGGATGAAAGGCTTGTTCAGTAAAACAAAAGGTTCAAAGGGCCAAATGTCTGAATCGCCTGAGGGAACGTCTAGAAACCCTCAAGCGTCGTTTCAAGGCCGCATGATAGCCCGACGTGCGTTCCTTCTGGAGTCGTCGCAAAGGCAGCCAGACTCCACTCATTCCTCCAGACAGCTGGGGGCCACACATTCGTCGAGGCAGCCGGACGCCCTTCGCTCCTCGAGGCAGCCGGACGTCCCTCACTCCTTGAGGCAACTATGGCCTCCGACTCATGCGGAGGTGTCTGCACCACGCATGCTTGAGATATACAGGGCGCCGACTCCGGGCCCTACTGTTTCGGTAGGTGGGTCATATGGGGTACATATGTCGTCGCCTCTTCTCTACCTTCCGTAGTTGATACCGGCATTACCTGCAGTCGATGACTCATGGGAGTTGATTTATCCACTGCCCCCACAGATGACCCCATCAGCGGCGTACCAGTTCGTGCCTTTTGGTACGGATCTTATTTCTGCTAGGGTATCTGCATCGGCGACAAAGTCAGAATCCGTCGCGTCCACCCCAACACCCTCAGGTAATGAAATATAAATAATTTGTTTTCTTATAATGTCATAATAAGAATAATTTATTACTAATCAATTTGTGATAGACACCGTCGGAGCCAAGCCGACAAGGAAGAAGAGAGACCCCGTCACAAGGAAGGTTCTCGAGAAGACCGTGAGTACCTTGGGAAGGATAGTCATCGATACTGTCGAGGATGACAACGTAATATCGGGCGGGAAGACGAGCATGTACTCCGGCCGCGTGGGAGCGCTCATTAGGGATAGAGTCCCTATGTTATGGTCAGACTGGGGTGAGGTCCCACAGGAGGTTAAGGACATGGTCCACAACACAATGTCGGTAAGTTTAAAAAATTCACAATTAATATTATGTATTATATTGTTGATTTTTGAAAAACTAAACTAATAAACGTTTTAATGCAGGTGTGGTTTGACGTTCCCCAGCACCTGAGGAACACCTGGGCGGACATTGTTCATGGGGGAAGGTACGTTGGAAAATTAATGAACATTGAAAATTATGTGTAATAAATAATATTATAATTTTTGTGTGGTATCTGTAGGTACAAGGAGTGGAAGAACGAGTTGCGAACCCACTGGACAACCTATGGGAACGCATGTTCTGGTACCCATGTTGAGTTCCAGTTCAGGGAGTACCAGTGGCGTTGGCTTCTGATTTCAGAATTCAACAACCCTCATAAACATGTAATTAAAAAAATTCTTATATTGTTATTAATTAGTACGTTTTAAAATATTTTACTAATATTTTATTTTTTTTCCTTTTTAGGCCGTTTCTCGGGCGAACGCTCAAACCGGGAACACAAAACAAGGAACCATCATGCCGCTTCTAGACCGTTCGCATCGTTGATGAACGAGGCGGCTAGGGAACATCCTGAAGTCAACTGGTACGTCTATACGTACGAGAAGGCATATCCTGACACCCAGGAGGATATTGTAAGTCGTTTTACGTTTTTAAAATTTTTAAATTATATATATATATATATATATATTTCATAATTTTATTTAATTTTTTTTTCTATCTAATTAGGCGAAGGTGAGGCAGGCTAGTGACGAGGTGATGACTGTTATAGTGAGGGAGGCATGACCAGACACGCAGGAGAATGGGCACAGCATTCCCACAAAAGGAAATAACTTCTACTGTCGGGGTCTAAGAAAGAAGGGCGAGGGGGTACTGAAGACCACTCCCGGATTTCAAAAATAGGCAGCCTCGACTAGCAGCAGAACGACTCAGCTAGAGGCGGAAGTTCAGATGCTACGGGAACAGCAAGCCGCCTAGACAGCCTAACTGCCGCTTTATATAGGAGTATAATGCAGCAGTATATACCACTAACTAGGCACAGTAGCAGCAGATGTTCCAGCACTTGCAAGAGTTTTCAACTGCCCAGCTTTAGGGACTTCCAGCTCCGCCCATGCCTACGCCTATTTCCGTACCTCAGCCGCCGCAACCTCCTTAACAACAACCTCCTCCTGACGCAGATATAGATTTAGATGATATAGATTTTATATAGTTTTATGGGTTTATGAAAAATTTATAAATAATTTAATGAAAAACGTTTAGACCACTTTTGATGGTGTTGTTCGTTATATGAAATTGTTTGTGTAATTTGCAGCTTACTTAGACGAAAATTTAGAAATTTTGTTGTTTTTTAGTATAAAAAGTACTATAGCCGACAAAATGTACCATAATTCATCGGCTATAGTATTATTTTTAAAATTATTTTTTCAAGGTTTAGCCGATGAAATATGACTTATTTCGTCGGCTATAGTAGTATTTAGCTGACGAAATGTACTCTAATTCGTCGGCTATATTTTTTATTTTTATTTTTCAATATTTAGCCGACGAATTATAATACATTTCATCGGCTATAGTTATTTTTTATTTTTTTTATTAAATACTTTTGCCGACAAAATATTTATATTTCGTCGGCCAAAGTCTTAGGTCAAGACCGACAATAATTTATTTCGTCGTCTTTAGTCTTACTTTAGCCGACGAAAAATAGAAAAATAAGTCGCAGGCTAAGTTTTACATTATAGCCGACGACCACTTTTATTTCGTCAGCTAAAGTCATAGCCGACGAGTTTTTGCCGTCGACATCTTAGCTATGATCTTAACAGACGAATTTGGCTAACAGGCCGATGAAAAACTTTTTTCGGCCAAACTAATGATCCTGGTAGTGTCAAGTGCACCGTGATGCACTCAATACACTGCCATGTCACCACCTACCTCCATTTTCCACTATAATAGCACTTATTGATATGAATGCTTTGGCAATGATGGAACCAGATCTTAATATATTTGGGGGGGTTGATAGAAGCATAATATGCTACATTCTTAACGTATTTCCTATCCTATTTAGCTATGTTATTTCCTTAATAATATCAATTCTAACATGTTTTGCTATTGTAGAGTCATAAAAGGCCAAAGGAAGAGAAAGAAGCGTAAAACGACAGAATTAAGAAGAAATTGATTTAAAGGAGGATTCTCGGTTCAACTAAAAAACAAGAGTCATATTCAAAGAAGGAATCCTAGTTACATAAGAAGTCTCACCGGATGTCGAAAATGAAAACCAAATCCGGATTGGACCAGGAAGCATATTAGCGACATACAAGGAGAAGAAAGCCCAATCTATCAAGAAAAATGACTCAAAAAGTCCATGGGCTTTGAAGAAGAATTCGGCAGCCTTTATAGGGTTTTACCGATTTAATCCATGCAAGGAGTCCTATTTATTTTCATCCTCAATTCAAGGAGTATTTATTCTGATAAAACACCAATTAAAATCAGAAAATAAAGGGATAAGGAATGCACAAGATTTTAGAGAATTCTAAGGAAGGAATTCGGATTTCTGCCCAGATTTTCAGCCAACTTCAACAGAGATTTTCGAACAGCTCAGAGCGAACCAGAAAATGAGCCATATATCAATAGAAAGCTGGAAGAGTCTAGTTTTCAAAAATTTTGATTGATCGTCGATATATATTTTCTATAGGAAGTTATGGCCATCGCAAGAAGAGAAGGTCATTCTGCCGAAAACAAAAAGATGAAAAACAAAAAAAACCCAATATGTGTGCATAAGTCCCACATCGATTTTAAATGAGTTTTTCACCTAGATATTCACTATATAAAGGCTATCTAGGCTTTGAAATAATCATCATTCATTCACACAAAAATCAGAGAAGCACTAGTGTAGCCGAGCCCTTCCATACTTCACCCAAATCTCTCCAAAGCCGAAGCTCTCCATCAACTACGGATCAAGTACAAAGGGTGCGTCATTCTTGTTCTTGAGAATCACCACTTGAAGTTTGCGTGCGTCACGGAACCAAAAGTGTAACCATGAACTCTAAACTCCATCTTTTCCTTTGTATTGATTTCGGTTTAGTAATGAAAGAATTTCTTTATGTTTTGTTTTACTTCGATTCTTCCATGTGTTCTTAGTTTTCTTAGTTTGGATGCATGTGCTAGCTTTAAGTTCTTAATGCTTTGAGTATATTTTAGAATAGGATGCGTTATCAATTTTTCTATGACATGTTCAATGATTTCTGAAAAGTGGTATTGTTTTAAGGTGTTATGCATCATAGCAGTCTTATTCAATGAAAGCATGTGTGTGTATCTAGATTAAGAATAAGGATTTCGTAGATGGTAAATAAAGTTAAAACATAAAAGTTGGCTAGGTCAAAGAATGAGATGATCACATGTATATATTAGTTAGGTTTATTTTTCTGTTTTTAGGATGTTAGAAACCAAATCAAACCCCCCAATGAATTCTGTAAAATGTAATGGTGTAAATATTCTGTAAATAATTTCTTAGTTGTTAATATGTTGTAAGTAATTTCCTTAGTTTTTAGATACTAACTTAATTAATTTTTACCGCAGGAGCGCCCTAAAGTCCACGGATTGATCGAACCCTATTTACCAATGTTAAAATATGACAAAAAGGGTTTTAAATTGTCTTGTGCCCTTGTTTCGGTGCACGTCAATTTTTGGCGCCGTAGCCGGAGACTTTAAAAGTTTCCTACGGTTTTTACTTGTTTTATTTGATTTTTTTAACTTGTTTAACTTATTTTTGCTAATGAATTGTTTGATTTTTTCTTTTCAGGATTTTTCTCTTACTTTGTGGATTGTTGGGACGAAAAGAAGCCTCAAAAGCTGATTTGGGCCTTAACCCTTCGTTAGATCCTTTGTAAGGACTTTCGAGGTTGAGGGCGGCCCATGATTAGTTTTTGTGGATGTCAACAATATGAGTTATTCTTAGCTGAGTAAGGGGCTTAATGAATGGTGTCTAGGCCCGAGTTAGCAGCCGGGATACCAAAATGGGTTTCAAGAACCATAGACTTTGTGCAAGCATAATTGGGGTTTTTAACCCCTGTGGCTCCACCAAACGATTCCCTACTGGCTTGTTTCACTTCGACCTGGCCATTCATGCCTTCTGAAACCACGGAATTGCCTATGTCAAGACATCACGGCCTCAATCACCAATGGTTTGCAATTTAAGATGTGTACTTGAGGAGGAATAAAACTTATGATCATTAGTTTGTTTTTATTCTAACTTTGTGTTTTTTTATCGCACTAAGGTATATTGGATTAAACATGACATTGATTTGGGTAGCGATTCAGCCCCATTGCACATCATTGTCCTCTGTTCCCGTACCTAAGTGTGATTTCACACTAATCTAATTATATGTGACTAACGTGCTTAACTTTTGTGTTTAACTTAACTTTAATTCTTATTAGTTTACTACTTGATTTGTAGTTTTAATATTTGATTACTAACAATTCTTTGAATAAACAGATGTCGTCCTCAAACCAAAAGGAGTCAATCGTCTAGCCAATGGACGTTAAAAGCAGCACTCTAGGGAGGCAGCCCTACATCGAATCGCACACTTTGTTTCTATTGACTTTGAACATGCACTGCTCTCAACTCCTTTAGAATGAAGAGGCGTGCTCTTTAGAGAAGGAAGAGCTTTGAATCTAGTTTCTATAGCTTTTTACAAAAGTGGATTTGGAGTTCCGATGCTCCCGGAATCACCATTTGAAGGAAGAAAAGTCAAAACAGAAATTTGCACGGAAATCACAAGACTTCATCAGCTCTTTGGATATTCTACACCAACTTTGGAGAAACGATTGCAAGGAGCTTTCATTTGAAGGTCAAGGTCTTGTATCTTGAGACAGGTGCCCACATTTCAATCATCTTCAAAGGTCGTGTGCATTGAAGGTCTACAAGGGAGAGCTTTCTCAATTTACTCTATACTTTTTGTTTTGTTTTGTGTTGTGAATATATGTTTCCATGCTTTACTCTTTATATTGCATGCTTTATATTGAAAACATTGAGGACAATGTTAAGTTTAAGTATGGAGGAATGATATACATGATTTACATGTTTGTTCAATCATATATTTTGAAAATAAAAAAAATTGAAAAATGTCAAAAATTAAAAAAAAATTCGTTTGTTTTTAAATTTTCATTTTGTTTGAGTCATAGGAGCCCTTAACTGTCTATGATGATTACTATCTCTGAAATTATGGATAAAAAAGATCACAAAATTGAGATGATTTCTAATTGATGTTTAATTGTTAATTGAAATGAATAGAAATTATGTAAAATGTAGTGGATATGATCTTGAAATATTGGTACAGAATTGAGCATGTTTAAATAATCTTTTGATTCATATGAACCTTAATTGTGAGCTTTTGAGCCTATATATGTGCTATTCTTTTTTAGCGATCATTGACATATTCTACTTCATTTTCATGGTTATAAATTTCGAAACCTCATAATTCTTTAATTTTGATTGATACATGTAACAACTTTTAAATGACTACAGAAACTAGAACTCATTCTTTGTGAAATTAAAAACTTTTAATTATTATATGTCTTGATTTTGGAAATGAAAATGAGGAATTTAATAGGATGAACACCAATGTCATATAAACTTGTGTCCATTATTGTGTGCGCAACACACCCCTTAGTTTGAACCTCTTTAAGCCCACGTTAAGCCTATCTTTCATCACCCATGTAAATTTTATCTAAACTTAGTGCAGCATATCTCTACCTTTTCCTTTGGATCTAGTAGAGCATCAGTTCGTAAAGACTACATGGAGGTGACGTTGAAGAGCAAGTGTGGGTGAAATTGGAGTTATTTGTTTGTAAAATGTCCATGTGTAAAAGAAAAAGAAAATAAAAATGCCATGAAAAGTAAAAAGAAAAGAATCAAATTCGGCATAAAATAATCTTGGACATTATTTTGTTTATGAAATGAGAATTTTGTTGTAATTGGAAGACTTAAATTTGTTATACTTGACCTTTGTTTCATTTCATATTTTTGTAAGGAGGTGCAACGACGTTTTTGGAGGTCCATAAAACACTTTGGCCCTTAATTTGGCGACACAAGATTCTTAAACTCTAGACCGTTATCAATTCTAATGACTTTGACACGTATATCAAATTTATTTTGATCTTTCCCTACCCTCAATGCACCAAATGAAGTTGGAATGGAATACATTTGGGGGGTAGAGATCTCGTTGAATGGTTATGTAGAGTGGAGCAGTACTTTGAGTTCTATCAAGTACCTGAGGACTGCAAATTGGCTATTGCATGATCTATGCACTTGGTGGGTAAACCAGTAGATCGATGGTTTATGTTTCAGCAAGAGCTTCCACCTTCATGGAGAGGGTTGTCTAAACTGTTGATGTAAGAGTTTAATTAGTGTTTATAACTATGGAAAGTATCAAACTACTTTAGCTCGTATCTCTTAAGTGGATGCATATACGGACCGGTTTACCAAGTTAACGAGGTGTGCAATTGGCTTCTCTTCACAAGCTTCTCAATGTTCGACCTTATCGCTATCCCCATTTTTAAAAAACCGAGATTGAGAAAATAGTTCAAGAAATGTTGGAACGTGGTGTCCAAGTACCAGTCCCTTTTCTTCTCCAATGTTGTTAGTCAAAAAGGACGGAACATGAAGACTTTGTGTTGAATACAGGGCTCTTAATGCAGCTACGATCAACGATAAGTATCTTATCCCTATTGTTGATGAGTTAATCGATGAAGTTTACGGCGTGGTCATTTTTACCAAGTTGGATCTTCAAGCTGGTTATCAATAGTAAAGATGGCATTTTGTTCCGTTCGGTAATACATATGGGCTTTTACCCACTCACGAAATAAAATAGGTAATACCCATTAGGTAAATACCAATCATTTTATTTTATGGGGTTTTCCTACCCACCCAGGGTAATGAGTACCCATCTACCCATATCCTCTTTTAATTTATTTAATTAACATTCTTCTTCTCTACAAAACATCAACCTCACCAAAATCAATAATCATGGCTATAAGCAGATTAGAAAACGGGAAGGAAATCTAGATTCGGATTATTGACAAATAATCATAACCAGTTTTGGATTATTGGTTCCAGCCGCTGAAACGGTTAAAAAGGACGGTTTGCTGGTCGTCGTCGATGGTGTAGATAGCGGAGTTGACGAGGGTGACGCCGGTGTCGAGATCAAAGGCAGCACATGTGAGATTAGTGAGGAATGACACAATGGCTTGGTTGCTCATCTTGGGAGGAATCTCAAAGAAGGAGAAAAAGATTGGGATTGAGAAGGTTGGGTTATTGAGGTTTTGGTTTCCTTTAAGCTAGAGTTTTATTTCTTTCTCTACTCAAGTCTTCAACGATGTCGTTTTCTTTAAGCTTGAGTTTGGTTGTACTTCAGTTTATAAATGTGTGGATACTCATGGATATACTTATCCGTACCCACGTGGGTATTTCAATACCCATAGGTATTTTCATGCTAAAATTATCCAAATTCCTTTACCCGTGGGTAATAGGTATACATAAATACTCATACTCGCAGGTATTTATGCCATCATGAATCATTAGATTAGGATGCAAAACATAAGGATATTCCAAAAACAGCATTTAGAACCCAGTCTGGATACTAAATTTCTTGTGATGGTTTTTGGCCTCATTAACGCTCATGTCACCTTCCAAGCTCTCATGAATGAAGTGCTTCAAATTTATTAGAGGAAATGTGTGGTTTTCTTTGATGATATCCTTATATATTCACAACCATTCTCTAGCTGCTTATGTGCAACTTCTGGAACAGGGGCTTGAAACTCTCTAGTCATCAAGGAAAGCAAATGTAGCTTTGGGGTTCCGCAAGTTAAGTATCTGGGGCCATAATCAGTAAAGATGGTGTTGGGGTCGACCCTGCTAAGATTAAGTGTGTTAAACAGTGGTCATTGCCGAAATCTATGAAGAAATTGCGAGGGTTTCTCGGTCTTGTAGGTTATTATAGAAAGTATTCACAAGGACTTGGGCTGATTACTAGCTTGTTGAAGAAGGAAGGGTTTAAATGGAACGAGGAGGCTACAGTTACTTTTGAAAAACTTGAGAAAGCACTCACACAACCACTCTTGTACTGCAAAATTTCTTTTTTTTTACTTTTTTAAAGATAATCAAATGATTTCACTCCTATCTTTATAGTGACTCAAATTCATAACTTCTTCAATAGGTAATGGATGTGTTTACTACTGCGCTATAACAACTTATTAATACACAATATTTTTCATGTCTTACTTCTCAAGAAAAATGTTGGGAAAGATTAATACACAATATTTTTCATGTCTTACTTCTCAAGAAAAGGGCTGGGGACAATGTCTCAGCAGAAGCCGAGCTACCCAATATCAGTGATGCCTCTACTTTCAAGTGGGTTCCTCAGAAAATGCTGCAAACTCGTTGGGTCAAAAGATGAGAAATGACAAAAGTAGGTGCCTCTACACAGTGGACAACACCGGACATCATGCAACGGTTTCCCGGGTTCAAGTTTTAAATCTGTGGAATTTGAAGTCGGTTGATCCTTCATCAACAACAGTAAACAACTTTTGCGGTACATCAACCAACCATTAGTGAAACACGATCGAATTTAAATGAAAATGGGGAATTCCTGATATTTTGGCATGAATTACCTTATTTAAAATTCTTAACGTGTAAATCTAATATTTATTTCTTAATGAAAAAGGAAAAGAATAATTAAAAAGAAGAAAAAGAGAATTGGTTGTGATCGAACAAAATCGAATCAATTAACTTCGTATATCCATCACTAATTTGATAACGAGCCTAACTCCTAAGTTTTTCGCGTTTTCAATTCTATCTATGGTAAATTAAAGCCACCCCAAAACATGGGGTTGTCTTGGATTCATTAGTAACTAGCCTTCCCCAACAAAAAAACCAGAGACAAATAAAGAAAGACGAGCTCACCATAATAAGCACAAACCCGGAATTTTAGTGCTCTTTTTTCTTCCAAACAAATCATCGTGATGATCAATCACGATGATACTTAAGTAAATCATTAGTCATATTTTTTCTTTGTCCTTGTTCTTTAACAATAATAATAAGGGCCAATATATAATCTTGATTGAGATTGATCGGCTCGTGGCTGCTGATCGCGTTCAAACATGGCCGGTGGTGGTGCTACCCCTGGCAGGGAGCTTGATCAAACTCCGACGTGGGCCGTCGCCGGTGTTTGTTTCAGTATCATTGTTATTTCTATAGCTATAGAGAAGGTTATTCACCTGATCGAACATGTACGTAATAAGTAATATGTTGCTGTTACTGCATGTTGATTATTTCAGGTAATGTATGCATGCATGGTTATTTAAGTTCGTTTTTGCTGGTTAATTTCTTCAGTGGTTTCAACGTAGAAAAAAAGCTGGTTTGCTTGAAGCTCTTGAGATAGTTAAAGCGGGTGCGTGAATTTTAATGTTTTAGGTAAATTTGTTCTACGTACTCATCTGCATGTCATCATTGCTTTTTGTTGTTGGATTGCAGAGCTTATGGTTTTGGGATTCATTTCTTTGATACTCACATTTGCACAAAAGCACATTGCTTCTTTATGCATTCCTGAAAGATACGCAGATACAATGTTGCCTTGTCCTTACCATAAGTTAAAGGGTGGTGGTGGTGGTGGTGGAGGAGGTGGTGGTGGAGAAAAAGGAGGAGGAGGAGGAGGAGGAGGTCATCGCAGGCTCTTATGGTATGAGCTGGAGCGCAGAATTTTAGCTGCTGGTGGCGATGGTCCAGGCTGTGCGAAGGTACGTAATTAAGAAATTCCAGTGAAGATAGCTTCTTAATTTTTTTGTTGGGTTTTCAATTAGTGAAAATAGTTATTTGGACGCAGTGAAAACTGTAAAAAAAATTAGTAAATAAATGATGGTAATACAAAACCATGTTGAGTCTACATGACTCTTGTTTCTATAATTAATTTTACAAGGATTCTGAGAATCATTAACAAATCGACTGTTTGCATGAGTGTAGTAGTTGTAGCATATAGTTGTTTATTTGATAAAAAAACGACTGTCTGCCTAATCGTGACATTGATGTGCTGCAGGGAAAAGTGCCACTTATCTCTATAAATGGATTACACCAGTTGCACATCTTCATCTTCTTCTTAGCAGTATTTCACGTTTTTTATGGTGCCATAACCATGACACTAGGAAGATTAAAGGTCATTTCTTATTTTTATATATATGTTCATTTCTGATTTCCTTTTTAATTTCTGATGAATTCCCTTAATTGATGTGTTCAGATTCGTGGGTGGAAGAAGTGGGAACGAGAAGCTGTAGATGATCATGACTTCAATGGTAAATCATCGGACGCTGCCAATATTTGTATATATAGCTGCCTATACTGATACTTGTATGTATCGAGTGCTGAATTGGAGTTCCTGTATATTTTGAACAGATCCTATGAAATTTAGGCTTACTCATGAGACATCATTTGTGAGAGACCACACGAACTCTTGGACTAAAACACCAGTCACCTTCTACTTTGTAAGTTTTCTGCTATTGATTCTTCTGGAATTGGAGTTCCTTATGAAATGCTAGATATTCTCTGATTCTCATCACTATTGTCTAGCTCTTGAATATTCAATTTTTTTATTCTTCTTTCAGGTTTGCTTTTTTCGACAATTCTTTAGGTCTGTTCGTCGGGCTGATTTCTTGACTATGCGACACGGATTCGTCTCTGTGAGTTTCATTGGAAAATTTTGACATAATCTTCATCTGATAGTTTTACTTTTACCAAGCTGATCAACTGTCTGGATGTTACTATAGGTTCATTTAGCACCCGGAAGCAAGTTTGATTTTCAAAAATATATCAAAAGATCGTTAGAAGATGACTTTAAGGTTGTTGTGGGAATCAGGTTTTACTACTAACCTTTTCTTTCTTCATGTTTCTAAAACATCATGAGAGGACTATATATGCTTTTTGCTAACTATTCTGATGATGCTGGCAGTCCACTGTTATGGACTACGATGACGCTCTTTTTGCTTATCAATGTTTATGGTGAGTTAAATTTTATTTTCTGTTTCCTTTTTGTCCTTTTCATATATAACTTATATTTGATGTTGTATTAATTGCTCGAGGTTTCTTTCTTTTCAGGATGGGAGGCTATGTTTGTCTTGTCCGTGCTGCCTCTAGTTGTAAGAACTTACAAGAAAAGTCCTCCTGTTCAATACACTAGTATTGCTGTAAGAGTGTTCTGATCGACTATTGTTTTCATTGAAGATAATCTTAGCTGTTGGAACAAAGCTGCAAGGAATTATAACACAAATGGCAATTGAAATCCAAGAAAGACATGCTGTGGTGCAAGGGATACCTCTGGTGCAAGTCTCTGATAAGCATTTTTGGTTTTGCTGGCCGGAGCTAGTGCTTTATTTGATCCATTTTGTCCTGTTCCAGGTAGCTAGCCTCCCTTTCCTCAGACACCGATTTGTCACTTTTATTTTGATTTCTGAGATTTTCAGTCACCTGATCAATTGTTTGTATTTCCATGTCCAGAATGCCTTTGAGATAACATATTTCTTTTGGATATGGGTAATAACGACTAGACCCAAATGCCTCTTTTAAATTATACATCATTGTTGTAGCTCTAACCTCTTTCTGGTGAATCCTAATGCAGTATGAGTTTGGGCTCCAATCTTGTTTTCATGACAACTTCCCCCTTACGATTGTTAGAGTTGCTCTTGGGTATGTCTTTTTTTCTTATCACTTACTAGTAGTCTGATATAAGATACATGGAAGTTCTTGTGAACACATTACTTCCCTGGTAGAATATTCGATCATCAACATCATAAACATTTACTTCGTTGTTCCCATGCGGTGCTTTGACACATGCCTCATGATCAGGGTCCTTGTCCAGTTTATGTGCAGCTACATCACACTTCCGCTGTACGCATTGGTTACACAGGTACAATCACTAAACATTTAAATGGGTACCTAATCTGTCTCATATCTTTATTTATTTTTATTTAATAAACTGAAAATATTAAGAAGTTGTCCAATTACAAATTGACATGTGTTATTTTAAAAAAATAAATTTATCATTTTTACAATTGTCGGCCTGTTCATCAAATTTGTCGGCTAATATCTTAGCCGACGAGTTGTCATCGGCAAAGACTAGTCGGCTATACCTTTAGCCGATGAAATAAGAGTGGTCGTCGGTTATTGTTTCACACTTAGCCGACGATTTATTTTTCTATTTTTCGTCGTCTAAAGTAAGACTAAAGCCGACGAAATAATTTGTCGTCGGCCTTAACCTGAGACTTTAAAGTATTAATATATTAATATATTCGTTGACAAAAGTATTTAATAAAAAAATTAAAAAATAACTATAGCAGACAAAATTTATTATAATTCGTTGACTAAATATTGAAAAAAAAATAGCCGACGAATTATAGTAAATTTCGTCTGCTAGATACTAATATACCCGACGAAATAGGTCATATTTCGTCGGCTAAACCTTGGAAAAAAAATTAAAAAAATACCAGAGCCGACGAATTATGGTAAATTTCGTCGGCTATAAGTTCATTCCAGCAAAAAAGCCCCAAAATTTCTAAATTACCGTTCCAAGCAAGCTGCAAATTACACTAAAACAATTTCATATAACCAACAACATCATCAAAAGTGACAACACATTTTTCATTAAATTATTTATAAATTCTCATAAACCCATAAAACTATATAAAATCTATATCATCTAAATCTATATCTGCGTCAGGAGGAGGTTGCTGTTGAGGAGTTTGCGGTTGTCAGGACCCACCCCGGGTTAATCGCTCTAACCCAAAGTAAACCCTGCGGGATCCACCTCAAGGAAAATTTTTACCTGAAACCCCCCTTTGAAATGGACAACCATACCGGCTAACCAACGAAAACACTTCCATAATCGAATACAACTAAACACTATACTGGGGTAATCAGAGAATTCTACGTGAAAGAAAAACCTAAACATACTAAATATCGACAGCAGAACGATTTGACTATGCCTCATCTTCCGTACGCATGACCTCCTCTCAACAACCCTGCAACACTAGGCATTTGAAAACGAAGGGCTCAGGGAAAACATTTAAAAACACAACGTCAGGGTAAGTGGACAAAAAGAATATCCAAACTTGTGAAAAGTAATCAATTTATGTTCTCCCTTGAAATTCCAAAAAATTCAAATGCATGCCTCGTCAAGAAAGAGTCTCAAATAATCGTTTCGAAAAACAAACATAAAATCACTTGCCAATCTCATTGGCTTAGGACTCTGTATTAAAAATAGAGGAAAAGGTTTAACCATGACGAAGAGTCTTCCAGACTAGGGTCGGAGCCTTCCGGGGGCTACTAAGTAATGAACGACCCTTCATGACAGAGAGATTCCACCATGTCAATGTGCCTCTCAAGCTAAGGTCAGAGCCAAATAAGGCTACGTACTATTGCCCCCTTCACTTCTAAAGTGTGGGGGTCTGTATGGCTAGCTAGCAATGATAATATATGTATAAACGATCCTTCATGGTGATGAAAACAAGTAAATACGCAAAGGCGTTATTATATGACTCCTCCCCCGTATATTAAAACATGCATCTCATGCATAAGGCACGGTTCCCCGACCGTCCTCAAAACTATGGTTATAAAACAATGCATTCCAATTTAATCAATACACTCTGGTTTCAGCCGACAAAACATAGAGGCTTACGGAAGGGTAGCAACCCACCTTCCTGGCCCCTCCGGCTCGTTAAATTAAAAAAAACATGTTTAGCACAAAAGAAACAGGACATGCATTAATTTAAAACAAAGTTCCACTCATCGTACTTAATGTGACCTCCTCACTGCTCGGAAAGCCCCCTCGAGCGTAACCTCGAAATATCCACATGGTCGAGTCCAATTGCATGTTTGACCATTGACTGTAAAATTAATGAGCACATCAGTCATTTAAACAGTTGTCTTGTACTTTCCCTAGTTTGACTAGGAAATCTTATTTGACCATGAGTTGACCAAATTCTTTTGTTTAACTACTTTTTCACCAATACGCTTAATTCCGATTGTCAACTCCAAATTTAGTTTCCGATTACAAAACCGTAACACCTCAACTTGCCTTACTATTTTGTTTGGCATTAGGTTATCTCATAACCTAACTGGAGTTGGCATAACTATAAAACTCTTCGATAATTTACAAATCACCGAACTCAATTAATACTTTTTCAATAGCGTCAATTAATACTTCTCGAGTCAGTCTTTTTCTTAAATTGACCAGGAGTTGCCACTTTGACCAAATCCATTTAAATATCTGATTAACATAATTTAACCGGTTAACCAAGATTTACTTTCATTCTGGTCAACTTTCCATAAGTGGAAACCTTCCAAAAAGGGAAAGTTTCCCAAAATGGAAACTTCCTAATTACGGTAAGCTTTCTATAACTACTCGATTTATGAATTAACGAAAACTTTAAGACTTATAGCTTAACGAAGGAATCGTTTCTTACCTTTTCGGCTGTCTACCGGAAATTATGTTACTTCATCGGTTTCCGGTAAGTTACCGGAATATTCTGTTGGATTCCGACAACCTTGCTGGAAAACGGCCATGGCTTCGCCGTAATCCAATTCCTAAGTTCTCGAAAACATGCAAAGAAAACAACAATTTAAACTCAATTTCAACAGCAACAAAAACAACACAACAACAACAATACAATAACCCTACAAAACTCCAACTCACCAAATCAGCCGCCCCAAACCCCCTCCTCGGCTCCCCCTTTCTGCTTTTGTCATTCCCTCTTGAATAATTGAGTCCCTCTCTCCTTCACTAAGACCTAGCCTCGGCCTGCCCTGCTGCCTCGGGTTCGAGCTGCTACACCAGCCACCTTTTCCTTGCCTCGATGACGGTGCGGCCGAGAACTGAAGGAAGTAGGACTCACTAACAACGCAGACGAACCCAGATATAGAGAGAAAGGAAAGGGAGTGAGAGTGAGTTCAAAACTTGGATTCAAAGCTTAAGGGAAGGCTCAAAATCGAAGGAAAGGAGGAGAAATTACCTTGAAGAAGCAAGAACCACCTTGTATTGAAAGGAAGGAAGAATCGGCCAAGATGCCGATTTAGGGGCTAGGGATTTGGATTTTGATCTCCTAAATAAGTTGGTGTTTGATGAAAAAGCTGGTAGGGATAGAGAGAGGAGAGTGAGGCAAGCCTATTGGTGGCCTTGGATCGGCCAGCGGCGGCCTGACGAGGCGGCTGGACGGCACGACTGCCTTGGTCGCTTTCCCTCTTGATCCCTCTGTCTCTCTCGCTTTTCTCTCGACAGAATGAGAGAAAGGGAGATAAGTTTGGGTTATATATACATGGATCCAATGGTCTAGAATGATAGATGAGATCAAGGGCCAAGATTAAAAGTTTGGGTTTTAAAATTAGAAAATAGTAATTTAGAAATTACCATGGACTTTGAAAATTCATAGAAAATAGAAAAAAAACTCAAAAATAAACTCGGAAGACTTGTGTCAACACGTACTATGAGACCGAGTCCTTAAATGAGGAATTTGAAGAGTTTAGAAAAACTCAAAAATAAACTCGAGCAATAACTTTATAATTCATCGGTCGTAGTTAACAGGTCTCGGTAACTCGTAAACCACTGTGAAAAAGAAAACTTTTATGTACAGGGTGTTACAGCGGCGGCTGAGGTAGGGGTATAGGCGTAGGCATGGGCGGAGCCAGAAGTCCCTGAAGCTGGGCAACTGAAAACTCTTGCAAGTACTGAAACATATGTTGCTACTGTGCTTGTTGGGTGACATATACTGCCGCATTATACTCCTGTAAAGCGGCAGCATAGGCTGATTGGGCGGCTTCCTGTTCCCGTAGCATCTGAACATCCGCCTCTAGCTGAGTAGTCATGCTGCTGGTCGAGGCTTCCTTTTTTTGAAATCCAGGAGTGGTTTTCAGTACCCCCTCACCTTTCTTTCCTAGACCCCGGCAGTAGAAGTTGTTTCCTCATGGTAGGAATGTTATGATCCTTGCCCTAACCTTGAGATCTGAAGTGTCGATCGGGGACATGGCTTCGGATATGTCTTCCTCCTACGTGTCTGGCCATGTCTCCCTCAAATATAGCAGTCATCACCTCGTCACTTGTCTGCCTAATTGGATAGGAAAAAATAATTAATTAACATTTTGAAATATATATATATAATTTTTTTAAAAAAATTGAAAACTTAAAACGACTTACAATATCCTCTTAGGCGTCAAGATATTTCTTCTCATACGTATAGACGTACCGATTGACTGCTGGATGTTCCATGGCCGCCTTGTCCATCAACGATGCGAACGGTCTAGAACCGGCATGATGGTTCCTTGTGTTGCGTTACCAAAGTACCTTCACTTGTTTCTTATTGCCTGCAGGAGTTAGTTTATACCTGTCACTCTGACATACCAGACATGCGTCAAGGCCACCAAGGTCATTCCCTTCTGGATCTTTACCAGAAAAGAGAACACAGTCATATCTGCATGCATGAATTTTGATGTAGCCAACACATATTCAATAAAACTAATAACTCATTTACCATATCTTTTGTCTCATTTTAAAAACGAAATCCAACTCTTATTCATATCTTGAAAATATAACAAAATATATATGTATAACTGTAATTAATTAATTAAATTTCAAATCATTTATTATTCTACAACAATTAATAATAAATTAATAATTAATACACATATATATATATACACATATATATACTAATTACATAACAATGTTATTTATCAACATCAATCATAATTAACATAGCATCAACAACTTAATTAATTCATACTATCCATCAACACAATATTATAATTAAATTAATATATATATATATAAGATTGTTATGTAATTAGTATATATATATATACTAGCTACTTATTAATAACAACAACTTCATATATATTATCAAATCAAAATCGATCAACTCAATCACACTCAAAATCAATATTATATAACTCAAATAAAACTCTTAAATCAACTCTAAATCAAGATATATACATATATACGTACTTGTATATAGCTCCAAAAACTAATTTTGAACAGATTTCGACGACACCTAACAATTTAGACAACACCCAAACTTTTTCTTCCGTTTTTTTCAAATGAGCTGCTACTTAGATCTGCAAATATAAGGACTTTTAGCCGACAAAATTATCTATTTCGTCGGCTAAACTTTTATAATTTCATCGGCTATAGTTTACAGACTACAGCCGACGAAAAAATTATTTTAACTAAAGAAAAAAAATGTCACTGACTAAAAGTCCACTTTAGTCGACGAAAATTTAACTTAGCCGACGATTTTTTTTGAAAGTCGGCTAAAGTAGACTTTAGCAGACGAAATTTAGCCAATGAAAAAAATTTTCATCGGCCTGTTTTTTTTTCGTCGGCTATAATGTTTATGCTGGTAGTGTAGTAACTAGTTAGTTAATTAAAAAAATATAAAAATTTATCACTCTGACGACAAACTTGTTGTCATATTTGTTAGTCGTCCATAATTTGTTTATTAGAATAACTGAGCTAATTACTAAAAATAAAATATAAGTTACCGCTTTTACATCAATTTTTTGAATTGCAATAAAATAGGTGATTATTTTAGTAATGAAATTAATAATGATAAAATATAAAAGATTTACCACTGTGATAACAAATTTGTTGTCATACTTGTGAATTATCCATATAATTGTACATAGGTTGTAGGTAGAGTAATTACTACAATTAGAACATATATTATCTATTTTTTATACTAATTGTTGTGTTTGTCATAAAATGAATGTAAAAAGAATAATAATTGATTAAGGAAACTACTAACAATATGATTAATTTGTATATAACTAAATAATTCCTCAAAAGCCTAGGTTAGAAAGTTTTTGATTTTGATATGGAAATAATGAAATTGTTAACCATACATTGATAATTAACCATTAATCAGAGACATTAATTCATGATTGACAAAATTAATTTGTAAGAAAATTTATATAACTAATAGTAATTAGGTGATCTATGATGAATTTTTTTTCAAAAATTATCTTTAAAAGGAAAATAATGTATTGATGAATTATCAATTTATAATCAAATATTAATTAGTTTTAATGATAATTAAACTAAAATATGTGCTTATGTTAGAAGGTTATGATTTTGTCAACATATAATTGTCCATTGATAATTATATTAAATATTTTAAACCGTTAGATATATTATTAATCTAAAGATGTAAAATATTTATTAAAATACTAGAAAATTCCAACATTCAAATATGATACTGTGGAGTTGAGCTTATAAGGTTCAAATCAAGAAATTTCATTTGCTTAAGCTGTGAGAGAATAGGCAAATCAACAACTAAATTATGAGACTCTAAATGAAAGTAAGCTAATCCGGCTTAAATGTTACGCATCTGAACCTTTAGTAGTTAATATACGTTATGCATTTCATAAAAGTTATTCTTTCCATTTTCTGAGCTTACAGATGGGTTCAACAATGAAGAAGTCGATCTTCGACGAACAAACTAACAAGGCCTTGAAGAAATGGCAAAAGAATGCTCAGAGGAAGAACAAACAAGATGGCTCACAAAATAAAACATCTAACGTTACACTGGGTGGGCGTTCAGCCAGTAATGGACAGACTGACATGGAGAAAGATGGAGCAGATCAACAACAAATGGAAAATTCGTTTGCCACTGTCAATGTTGATCAAGGCCAGAAAGACCTCCTAACAGGACCATGAATATGGGAGAAGATATTGAGAAAATGTTCACAAGTTACAGTCGCAAACTTGAAACTGCGGCAAGGACCTTCCATTTGTTTCCTTGTTTGTGACAGTTTGTATATATTCATATGAAATATCGCCGCTTTGTCAAATGGCAATCGGAAAAATCAACATGAACTGAATCTTCTGCAAATTTCAGGTCATGCAAACTGTTGCACAAACTAACATCAGCTTAAATTTATGTGGTGAAAAGATTTTTCTTCCTGTTTTTACCTGATGTAAGAGTACGACTATACCTCTTCACAGTTCTGTTGTAATATAGAGTTATAGACCAATTTCCACTATGGATTATTATGCTTTGCATTGTATCATCTGTACGTAGTCTGTACAATTCTCATTCAAAGCAAATTTTGAATGTAAAAAGTAGAGAAATTGAATCGAATTCATTTGAATCTCGCTAGTCTGAAAATGCAAAACCTAGTCATACAGATTGAGTTATACACAAACTGTTACAAAGTCAAACACTCATAACATCCACAAGTCCAGAGTGTTAATCCAAGTTTGCGACTGCCATGGCAACATCACCAATAAGAGGCTTGCATCTGCAATCGCAGTTCACTGCCAGTTCAACTTGGAAACCCAGCAACACTAGGAGAAGCCAAGTCCAAGTAGTAAAGGCAGATCAGTAAAATGAAGCAGCAGCAGCAGCAGCAGGCATCTCAAGAAGATCATGTGCCAATATTCTCGTCACTTGGCTGCCGGCTCTGACCCTCATTTCGGCTTCTCCGGCGTCCACAGAGGCCAGACTGAGACACAACAGGAAAGCCATCCCTCTTGAAGACTACAGCACTACCCGTAATTACTAACTCAACTCTCTGTTTGTGTGTCTCTTTTTTTTACTTGTGTGGGATAATTGTTTCTTTCAACTTTTGCATTGCGATTTCGATTTCGATTGCTATGTTATGTTTTTTTTGAATGAGAAGGGTAATGTGCCCAGCATAGTATGTTGTACACCAATTGATGAGCATACAGTATCTTTTCGTCGGCTAAACTAATTTTTTCGTTAGTTATAGTCTGTAAACTATAGCCGATGAAATTATAAAAGTTTAACCGACGAAATAAATAATTTCATCGGCTAAAAGTCCTTATATTTGCAGATCTAGACAGCAGCTCATTTGAAAAAAAAATAGGAGAAAAATTTTGGATGTTGTCGAAATTGTTGGGTGTCGTCGAAATCTGTCCAAAATTAGTTTGTGGAGCTATATATATGTACGTATATGTGTATATATCTTGATTTTGAGTTGATTTAAGAGTTTTATTTGAGTTATATAATATTGATTTTGAGTTTTATTTGAGTTGAATTAATAGAGTTTAAGTGTGATTGAGTTGATCGATTTTGATTAGATAATATATATGAAGTTGTTGTTAATAAGTTGTCGATTTTGATTGAGTATATATATGTTAATTAATTTAATTATAATATTTTGTTGATGCATGGTATGAATTTATTAAGTTATTGATTATATGTTGATTATGATTTTGTGATGATCGATGTTGATATATAATATTGTTATATAATTAGTAATTAGTATATGCATGTAAAAAATATATATGCGCTAATTATTAATTAATTATTGTAGAATACTAAATGATTTGAAATTTCAATAATTGACCATATAGTACTAATTATAAGGATTGATTGTCCATTCCAATTAATCTTATTAATATTACATTTTTACCCCTAACCTACTCTATCTACCCCTCTTCTCCACCACTCATTCCAGATCGAAATCTTTCTCTTTCTCCCATCTCTCAATTTTATCTCTCGTCTCTCCCTCTCTCTCTCTCCTGGCCAACGTCGATGCCGACGTGACGCAAGCTTGACGACGACAACGCCTCTCTCCCTGGGCAATGCCGACTCGACTCAGGCTTGACAACGCTGATTGCAATAGCTCTCCTCTGCCTGTAAAGTCGGATCTCTTCCACTTGGACTCTACCGCACTATCTCTCCTCAGCTTGAAAAGCCATCGAGTGCACCATCCTCTCCTCCGCCGTATTGCGCTATATGTCCTCTTTCTCAATCACATATCTAGTTTGAGTTTTCTCTCTCATCTTTAACGCGTCGTCGATGTAGATGCCACAACGGTTCAACGTCGGGATGCTGGAGTGAAAGAGCACGAAGGAGGCGCTGGTGACAGCGAAGGAGTGGCTGCCGTGGTTGAGGAACTCTGGGCTGAAGACTTGAGCCCAGTAAAAGTTTACTAAGGGTAGTAAACTTTATTTTTTGCATGTAAGTTGATTTTTCACTATTTTTAATGTGTATAATGAGCATTGGAGATATTGTTTTGAAAGTTTACTACCTCTGCTTAAGTTTACTGCCCCAGTAAAAGTTTACTAAGGGTAGTAAACTTTAGTTTTTTGCATCTAAGTTGATTTTTCTCTTCTGATCTCCTTTTCTGTCAATCACAGATCCTTTGTCTCCACCATCTTTGAAGACCTCATCCTCGCCTCCATCATCTCTGATGAGCTCATCCTCCCCTCCACCTAATCTTCACCTCATCCTCGTTCTCGTTGGTCGCTGCAACACTAAGTCTGAAGAGCAGCGTCAAATCTAGATCTGGTCATGTCGTCTACACGCCGTCACTAGGAAACGACGGTACTGGGGTTAGTAGACTTGGATTTGATGAAATACTGAGGTTAGTAAACTTGATTTTGAAGTATACTGGGGTTAATAAACTTGGTTTTGATGTATACAGTGGGTTATTAGACTTCGTTGGGAGTATATTAGGGTTAGAAGATTTGGTTTTGTAATATACTAGGGTCATTAGACTTAAATTTAGAGTATACTGGGGTTAGTAGACTTAGATTTGATGTAGATGTAGCCCCAGTAAACTTTCTGTAAAAGTGTATTGCCCCTAGTAGAAAAAAAATATGACGAAATTCTGGCTACCAGTAATTTTTTGATGTTCGATGACCGGAGTCCTGCGGTTGGTGACCGGAGACCGGAGTCCGACGACCGGAGATGCTCCAGGAATATTTTCTCTCTCTCCTTTTTTTCTCCAAGTGTGTATAAGGAACAAGGGTAAAATTGTCTAAAAATATTATTTTATTATAAATTTAATAAAGATTTGTGTATTTGAGCATTAGTAAGTACACCTTGTATTGAAATGGGCATTTGACTTTTTAATTCATTGGTTTGGGGTTTGACTTTTCTTATTTGGTGCAAATGGTAATTCTCAATTTTATATATGGAATTAATTAATTAGAGTTATACATATATATTTTGTTATCTTTTCAGGATATGGATAAGAGTTGGATTTCGCTTCCAAAATGGGACAAAAGATATGATAAATGACTTATTAGTTTTATTGAATATGCGCTGGCTAATGCTAACGGAAATACAATTTTCTATTACCCGTGCACGAAATGTCAGTGTCGCAGCGATATGCATCGATTTGCGATTGACAAAGTATGACATCACCTGAAGAGTAACGGGTTTTGGGAGAAGTACACATGTTGGATATATCACGGTGAAACATCATCAAGGGGTCCGCATGATCATGGGAAATTTTCTGAGATGGACAATATATCCAACGATCCAACAACGACCTTCATCAACGATATGTTTCCTTATGAGAGCGTACGCCGCTCTCAAGGACAGTATATGTCTGAGCCGGTGTAGCCCTTCCCTAGAGTTGTCAACACTGCTGGTATTCACAAGTACAACAAACTGCTTGCTTTCATGTGTACCCCGATTGTCAGAAGAAGGTTCTTAAAAGTGTGATGGACATAATGAAGATTAAAGTTGAGACAAAATCGACCGTGAAAGCTGTTGATGATTATCTACAGTACACTGCTTCGATGCTGCCCCACGGTCATCATTTTCCTACCACTCATCATAAGGTCCGATGTATCCTGAAAGATCATGGGCTTTCCTACATCAAGATCCATGCATGCAGATATGACTACGACCTCTTCTAGGGTAAAGATCCAGAAGGAAATGACCTTGGTAACCTTGACGCATGTCCTGTATATCACACTGTAGGTATAAGCTGACTCCTGCAGACAATAGAAAACCTGTGAAGGTACTTCGGTATTTCCCGTTGAGGGATAGGCTGGAGCGGTTGTACAAGTCTTCACACACGGCCAAAGCTATGAGTTGACACGCTGATAGGGAATTGCATGACAAAGATACTCTTATACACCATGCTGACGGGGAGGCTTGGAAGCATATAGACATGAAGTTTCCTCATTTTGCGTTAGAGGTCCGAAATGTGAGGCTCAGATTCTCATCCGACGTGTTCAATCATTTTGACAACATGAGTCTTCAATACAATGTATGACCGGTGATTTTGGTACCGTACAACCTTCCTCTATGGATGTGCATAAAAAAGGAACACAATATGTTGAGTTTGTTGATTCCAGGACCCGGTTATCCAGAGAAGTGTCTCGATGTGTATTTGAGACCCTTAATTGAAGAGTTTAAGTTTTTTTAGAGATGTTGGTCATCCCACTTATGACAAGTATATGCACGAGATGTTCTAAATGCATGCCATGGTTATTGGTACCATCAGTGATTTTCCTACCCGTGGGATGTTGTCGGGCAATGTTGTTAGGAGATACAAGGCTTGTCCATAGTGTCTTAGAGATGAGGGGAGCAGCAGTCATTGCAACAAGATATACAAATTGTGTCACCATACTCTCATTCCGTATGATCACGAATGACAGTTCGATAACAAGGTATTTGATGTGATTGTAGAAAACGGTACGCCTCCCAGAAGATGGACGGGGGAATAAATTTTAGCAGTGCTTAATGAGTATGATTTTGGACAGCTCATCAATCATCCCAATATTGTGACGGCAATACCTGAAAGACCCGACAGGTACAAATTCTGGACATATAACAGCATATTCTGGAAACTCCCATATTAGAGAAAGTTGTTGATTAGGCACTACCTAGATGTGATGCACATAGAAAAGAATATGTGCGACAGTGTGGTGGGCACAGTGCTGAAGTCAACTGGTACGTCTATACATACGAGAAGACATATCCTGACCCCCAGGAGGATATTGTAAGGCATTTTACATTTTCAATTTTTTACTTGTATATATATATGTCAAAATGTTAATTAATTATTTTTTTCTTTCCAATTAGGCGAAAGTGAGGTAGGCTAGTGACGAGGTGATGACTGTTATAGTGAGGGAGAAATGGTCGAACACGCAGGAGGAAAAGATGTTTGAAACTATGTCTCAGATCGACACTTCAGATCTTACGGTTGTGGCGAGGATTATGGGCACAGTCTTCCTACCGCGAGGAAACAACTTCAACTGCTAGGGCTTAGGAAAAGTGGGCGAGGGAGTCTTGAATACCACTCCAGGATTTCAAAGAAACGCAACCTCGACCAGTAGTAGAATGACTCAGCTTGAGTCAGAAGTTCAGAAACTACGGGAGGAGCAAGCTGTTCAGGCTACTGCTCATGCCTCCTATGTCGCCGCCCAAACAGCATATACTGCCGCCTTATAAAAGTTTAATACCGCGGTATATGCCACCCAACAGGCAGTGCAGCGACAGATGTTATAATACTTACAGGAGTTTTCAGCTGCCCAGCTTCAGGGACTTACGACTCCGCCCATGCCTGCTCCTTTACTGCTACCTCAGCAGCAGCAACCTTCTCAGCAGAAACCTCATCCTGGCGCGGATATAAATTTAGACGATATTGATTTTGTGTAGTTAATTAATTTTTATAGTTTTATGTGTTCATAAACAATTTATAAATATTTTAAGAAAAATCGTGTTGTCACCATTGATGGTGTTGTTGGTTATAATTTGAGATGTTTTTGTGTAATTTGCAGGTTGCTTGGAATGGTAATTTAGAAATTTCATGGTTTTTTTTTACTGAAATAGACATAAGACGAAATTTGCCATAATTAGTCGGCTATAGTATTTTTATTTATTTTTTTTCAAGGTTTAGCCGACGAAATATGACCTATTTCATCAGCTATAGTAGTATTTAGCCGACGAAATATGGCATAATTCGTCGGCTTTATTATTTTTTATTTTTTTCACTGTTTAGCCGACGAATTATAATATTTTTCGTCGGCTATAGTTATTATTTTTTATTTTTTTAGCAAATACTTTAGCTGACGGATTTTTTTATACTTTTCGTTGTCCAAAGTCTCAGACTCTGGCAACGAAATAATGTTTCGTCGGCTTTAGTCTTAAACTTTAGCCGACGAAAAATATAAAACAATTCGTTAGCTAAAGTATTAGACTAGAGCCGATGATTATTTGTAGTTTCATCGGCTAAAGTCATCGCCGACAAATTTGATTAACAGACTGACGAAAATATTTTGTCATCTAAAGTGATGATCCTGGTAGTGGGGAATTCCATTGTCTAGCAGCTCAAACTCCCCATCAGCTCAAACGTAACAGTCCATCATAAAAAAAACATCTATCAAGTCCTATAAAAGCCTCGAGCTGCCGAAATCATCATCCAACAACCCATAAATATCACAGTGAACACTCAAGCCCTGCTTTCATGCCTTCAACCAAGACGCCTCACTATCCTGTCCTCGAGTCCTTATTCTAAAACATAGCCTTTCCTTAAGCCTTCAAATCCCTCTGGCATCTTCAAGCCTAAACTCATTTGTTAATCATCTGCACAAAAGCATTCTTCAAACTCTGTTTCTCTAGAAACCCTTTCATGCCCAATTCTCTCTCACTGCAGTGCTCTTCAGCTCCCACACCATGTTTCATGTTACACGCCTTATTCATTGTTTGAATCACATACAAGATCCTCATTAATCATATTATTAGGTTAATCTTGGTCTAGTCGTGCTTAATTCGAAAATGACCATCACAGCCATAGGGGGAGATTGTAAGTATATAACATACATATTTTTATAGAGAATATTTCAGTGTACATTCGTCGAGCTATGAGTACCTGAAAGGTTCATTCTCCATAATCAGGAATGCTTCAACATATATTCGTCGAGCTACAAGTGCATGCAAGGTCCATTTACGATATGCAAAGTTCATTCGCGATAGTCACAAAAAAGCTTTGTGAAGAATGAAAGTTTCCTGGTTTATCTCGAAAAACTAAGTCTAAATCAATTACTACAGTAAACGTGCAGTAAAATCAGGTATGAATTACAATGATAAAATGTATGTTTTATCTTAGTTAATGTAATATTAATAGAGATATTGACTAAGTTTTATAAGGAAAGATAAATATTGAAATCATATCTCTTAGTGTGATTAAATCGAATATGTTGAAAAATCATATTTGTTGGTAATATAAAGGATTTTGCAGCACTAATCTTTTGTGTAGATCTTCAGTTGAAAATAAAGATCTTGTTAAAACATGGATCTCATATATATCTAAGTCAAATGGATTGATCAACAATCCACCATATTTTGGTGGAGGTTGTGATCAGTATTCATCTTAGAAAATCTATATGAAGACTTTGTTGTTTTCCATAGATAAATTATTGTGGGCTGTAATTGAAAAAGGATATGCATATCCAGTTATAACAAATGAAAAATCCTCAATTGTCTCTGTGAAGCCTATGAATCAATGTATTGCAAATGAAATAAAGCTGAAGAAAACTGATCACAAAACTAGGCACTACATTTTCGTTGCACTGTCAGATAAGGAGTGCATTAGTGTTGAACATTGTGAGACGGAAAACGAAGCTTGGGAGGTGTTCAAGTCAATATATGAAGGAAATAAAAAGGTCAAATCCCAAAAACTACAGTAATTAACTTTTGAATTTGAAACTATGCTACTCAAGGAAGATTTGTTGAAGATTTTTTATAAAAGAGTCTTGAGAGTTGTTGGTCAATGTAGAGGTCTAGGAGATAAATTTTCAGAAGATAAAATTGTCAAGAAATTTCTAAGGGGTCTACCTAGAAGTTATCAGAATAAAATTGTAAGTATTGATGACTCCTATGATCTAAAACATCATGAAAATATATGAGTTGCTAGGAAATCTAAAACTTTTTGAACAAGGATTGATTTTTCCTAAATAGAAATCCAAAGGGGTAGCTCTCAAGGCAACAAAGAAAGAAAAGTTAGAAGATGATACTGAAAATTTTGATTTAGCTCTTTTGACAAAACAGTTTAAGCAATTTTTGAGAAATAAGAATTTTTCAGGAAGAAATTCAAAAGGAAATCCTAGGAGCTTTAGAAGCTAAAAAAATGAGGTAACCTCAAATTCTAAAAATGAGAACAATAGGTTTGAACTAAAAACTACACGTACTGGTCCAACTTGTTTTACCTATGGTGGTGTTGGCCACATGTCTGCTGATTATGGAAACAATAAGTGTCAAGACCCACCCCGGATTAATCTCTTTAACCTGAAGTAAATCCTGTGGGGACCATTTTAAGGGAATTTTTTATCGAAACCCCCTTGAAATGGACAACCCTTCCTTCAGACCAACTAAGCACTTCCACAATAGTATATAATTCAATCCCAGCACCTAGAGCCACCCTGCTCCTCATATCACATCTACACTTCATCAATAAATTAAACTAAGCTATGTTGGGGTAATCAGAGAAAATCTATAAGGAAGTGCTACCTAAATAAACATGCTTGTGCCAGCGGATTATTTGGTTATGCCTCGTCTTTTGTAAGCACGACCTCCTCTCAACAATCTTACAACACTGGGCATTTGAAAACGAAGGGTCCAGGGAATAACATTTAAAAACATGACGTTAGAATGAGTGGACGAAAGAAATATCCAAGCTTGAGAAAATAATCTATTTATGTTCTCCCTTTGATTTTTAGAAAATCCATATGCATGCCTCGTTGGAAAGAATCTCAAATAATCCTTTGGAAAAATCAAATCATCACTTTCCAATCTCATTGGCTTAAAATCAACATTTAAAAATAGGGGAAGAGGTTTCACTCTCACGACCCGAACCTAATAATTACCTTTTTACAGGGTGGTAAATGTTACTAAGGACTTTTGACAGCGGTCATCGGTATTATAAGTTATTGCTCAAGTTTATTTTCAATTTTTCTAGAAAAGATAAATAGTGGATTTAATATTTTGAAGTCGTAGTACACGACAATATGAGCTCGCTGATATGTCCGGATTATTTTCTAGAGCAATGAACTATTTTCTGTGAATTATTGATGATCACAGTAATTTTTAGTTACATTTCGAGTAACTTACATTTGCTGTTGATAAATAATATTTATTCTTTGAATATGGGCCGCAAGATCAAGTAGGGGTTTGATGGGGCCGTCGATCCGTGTATAAAAGAAAGAATACACTCTCCCCTGAGTCTCTCTTTCGCCTCTCTGCTCCGATCGCCTTCACGGTGGAGCACCATCATCGGGCCGCCTCTCGGCGCCCCAGAGGTGGCCACGGCTTCTCCAACCTCTCCATGTTCTTAGATTTCGTGGAGGAGCTACGATGAGAGGGAAAAGGAGGAGAGAAGGTGACCGAGTTTTTGATCGGGTTTTCGAATCTGGTCACGGCAGCGTGCATGATTGTTATGGGTAGCTTTGTCTCAATCTCAGGAAGCTAGGCTTGAAGATGAAGAATTGAGCAGAGAAGTGATTTGAATCTCCCGGTCATGGTTCTGTGTTCTCCGACCACCGGCGAAGGCAGGTGAGGTATGAAGAAATCCAATCTCCGAATTCTATCTATCTGTATGATTAAATTTGAGTTTGGTTGGGTTTTGTAGAGGTTGGGTTTTTGGCAGTGGAGGACTGCCGTGAGTTACTGTGGACGGCGACAACGAGTGGTTAGTATTGTGGTTTCTGAGTTTTCTTAGTATAGTGAATTATCAATTTGAGTTCCGTTTTTGGTAATAGGTGAGCTACTGAGCTTGGAATCTTTGATTTTGGTTGTATGATGAACTTCGATTATAGCAAGATTGTTTTCTGTGTTGTAGAAGTGAGCACCTTAATTTATAATCGCTTTGAGTTAAGGATTCACCAAATATAGTTTAGGTGGTGATTGTTCGGCAGTGGGATATAAGGGATGGTTATTCTTTTGGGCTAGTGTTGCGGTTGGCAGAGTGCCTTTACAGGTCTAAGATGAATAAGAATTGGATTGTGAGTTGTGGACGTTATGCTAGAGTTTAGCTAGCGTCCAAATAAGGTCCAGTTTACAAACTAATTAAAATGCTTTGATGTGGAAGTTCTGATGATAGTAGGTATCACTACAAATTCTCCTTTAGTTTTTATTTCGTGCAACAAGTTATGATCAGTAGTTCGGATGCTTGGTGCATGTTTATGTAGTAATAGAACTGGAGAACAAGGATGGAGTGGGGAAGTGTATTTCGATTGATAGTTGGTATTCTTGTTATATACTAAAGTCTGGATTTTGGTTGTTATATATACACAAAAGTTAAACTACGACCGGCGTCGGCAGCCCGATCGCGGGTGCAGTCACAAATATTAGAAATAACCTAAAGTCTTCAGAGTGTGCCAGTTAAAAGTAGTTAAGGGTTATCAATTTCAAGAGAGGTTGCGGTAAAAATCTTCTTTGGAGTGGATCCTGCAGGATTTACCTCGGGTTAAAGAGGGTTAATCCGGGGTGGGTTCTGACATTCACCATGACGAAAAGTCTCTCAGACTAGGGTCGGAGCCTTCAGAAGACTACTAAGTAATGAACGACCCTTCATGATGGAGAAATTTCATCATGACAATGAGCCTCTTAGGCTAGGGTTGGAGTCAAATAAGGCTACTATTAACGCGCTTAACTTTTAAAGTGGGGGGCTTGTATAGCTAGCTAGCAATAATATATATATATATATATATATATAAAAACCCTTAATGTGAGAAAAACAAACAAATACGAACAATCATTAATATATGACTCCTCCCCTGTAAATTAAAATATGCATCGCATGCATTATATATATATATATATATATAAACCCTTCATGGTAAGAAAAACAAACAAATACGAACAATCATTAATATATGACTCCTCCCCTGTAAATTAAAATATGCATCGCATGCATAAGGTACGGTTCTCTGTCCGTCCTTAAAACTATGGTCATAAAACAAACATTCTAAATTTAATCAATATAACACAGATTTCAAATAACATAACATATGAGCTTACGAATGGGGAGCAACCCATCTTCTCGGTCTCATCGGCTTATTAAATCAATAAAAAATCATGTTGCCTAGCATAAAAACACGACATGAATTAATTCAAAACAAAAGTCCACTCACACTACCTAATGCGATCTTCTCAATGCTCGGAATACTCCTCTAGTGCTACCTCTAAATATTCACATGGTTGAATCCCTCTCACATTCAACCATAAACTGTAAAATAAATCAAATATATCAGTCTTTAATACCGTTGATTTGTATTTTTCCTAGTTTGATAGGAAATCCAAGCTTGACCAAGAGTTGACCAAAATCATTTCTTTTAAAAACTTTTCAACCATTACGCTTATTTTTTATTATCGACTTGAAGTTTAGTTTCTGATTACGCCACCTTGACACATCGACTTTCCTTACTAATTCATTTGACGTTAGGTAACACAGTAATTTATGGAATTACTATGGACACCCAATCAACCGCTTAACCAATTTACTAATTGTGAGTCGATATATCGATTATGAAATTATCCAAATTATTTACAACGATCAATTCGATTTTTGACTAAGATTCCTGAGTTGACCAGATTCTCATTTAAAGATCCAATTGACTTCTTTTAATCGGTTAACTAAGATTGACTTTTCTTCTTTACCGGTCAACTTTCCAAAACTTTACGAATTTAAGGTTATCAGGGAAATCGTATTCTACCTCTTCGTCTCTTGGCCGGAAAAACTGTTGCGCCACAGGATTTCGGCAAGTTGCCGGAATATTCTACTGGATTCCGGCAATCTTGCCGGAAAACGGTCATGGCTTCGTCGTAGCTCCATTTTTCCAAGTTATCGACAACATGTACCAAAACACCATAGTCGATTCAAACACAGGTTCAACAACATCAAAAACACATAACTTCATAATTTCAAGGAGATCTAATCTTACCCTTTCTGTCCCTAAATTGACGGACCGCACGAAACTCGAAGCTCTCAATGTTTCCCTCGGCTCCAAACGAGAACTAGCAGCTCAAGACGTCAGTCTCACCCTCAATCAACAATCTCTCTCTTGAGTCGAAATGAAGAGGCTCGACCCCGATTCGACCTCAGCTGCTTCACTCTGTCCTATCCTAAAATCAATTATGTTGCTCCAGCAGCTCCAAACACGTGCTGCCATCACCGCCTAGGCACGAAGAGCTCACCATGGCCCAAAACCTCGTGGACGGTGACTCGTCGACAAACATAGAAAAGAGAGGAAGATGAAATTTTCGATTAGGCTCCGATTTGAATGAAATAGAAGCACCAGAACATGGAGAAGGGAGAAGAAGAAAGAGACTCACCGTCGCTGGGTGGATCGCCAGAAATCCGAGAAAACAGTCAGAACTCTTGGATTTCGAATTGGATGCAGGTGTGATTTGATCACTGGGCTTTATAGAGGGTAGGAAGAGGGTTGTTTTGGTGGTGGTGCGCCAGCAGGAGGTGGCCAGACGGCGGAGCGCCGTTGTGTGCAGCCGGAGGTGTTGAGAGAGATCGAGAGAGGGGTGAGACTCGGTTGTCCCGAGTTTTCTCTCTTTGACCGAGAGTCAATACCTCCCCTTATTAATACTTGAATGGACAGTTCAGATCAAAACCCTACTTGATCTGACGGTCCAGATTTAAAATGGATAAAAAAAATAGATGGTAGAAATCATTTACTGAAATGATAACTAATAATTACCAGAAACTTTGGAAATTTGTAGGAAATAGACGGAAGTTCTGGAAAATAATCCGGACATATTGGCGAGCTCGTCTCATTGCATACTACGACTTCGTAGCTTTAAATCTATTTTTCCTTGTTTCAAGAAAAACTCGAAAATAAACTCGAGTGATTACTAATTAAATTACCGGTTGCTGTATAATGCTCTCGGTAGGTCATACACCCTTGTAAAAAGATAACTTTTCGGTATGGGGTGTTACAATCTCCTCACCTTATAAAATTTCATTCTCGAAATTCTGAACTGCTCAAACTGTTGTTACAGGCAATACCAACCACCTTTCAAACTTTGTTTTTAACAAAAAAACTCGGTTACTCGTCTCTACCCTTCTCACATGACAACAACTAAAGCCATTAATTATCCTAAATCACCAAACTCTCGCTTACCGCGAGAAAGATTCTTTCAAGAATACCCGAATTCTTTCGCTGAATCTTAAATATCTGCGCACATGCTCCTTGTGTGGTGAAATGACTACCATGTCTGAGGAGTAAGGTTCGATGATCTTAAGGAATTTAAATCCTCCAGTAACACGATACAATGTGGAGCCAAAGCTCATATGTGTCCACGAGACAAAAATCATGACAGATTAAGACACACGGACAATTTTCTCATTTGAACTAGGCTTCCTGATCTAGTTTACGCTTTCTATATATTAATCTGTCGAATTGTCCTGTTGTTGAGTAATTGTCTTTCCTTAACCAATCAATAATCAATCCACTTGCACATATAAGACATGATTTACCAAGAATTTTAGCGTAAAACCGAAACTATAGTCTTCATACCTAGAGGATCCAAAACTCCAGACATCGAGATTCAACAATTCTAATTCCTCGCATGAAGACAAATTGCCAGGCTATGCACTGCCTACATAACTTTTCTGACAAGAAAAAAAAATCTCATTTCTTACCAACAAGCCAATCATTCGATTCGCTAACCTAATTATCACTTATAAAATTACAGCGTAATTTACATCTGGTAATACATACCACATGTACTACACATAGGTGAGGTGTCACCGACCTCCCTATCTCATACATTAACCTTAAACGACGCATAGTGCAGAACCCGCATTTCAACCATAACTATACGTCAATTATACATTATCCGCATCACAATCTGAAATAGACTTTACCATTACCAGAATCCTAGAGCCTTACCCGCTCATTAAGAACATTCCACTTCATTATGCCTTCATTACCAAATCCCTGGTTAACAATTGACAAATTTGAAAATCTAAAATGATCGAACATTTACACAAATTTAGTGTCACTAACTTGCACCCAAAACAACCATCGATCAATGCATTTGAAATTAATTTCACATCAAACTTATCCATATTGATCATCAATAACGAAGTCATCAAGACACAAAATTTATCGATTACTATCACCGCACTAGGCGCATGATAATCACCTAGTCACCTCACACAACTAGACAGTTTCTAAACAAAACTGCTTCCATGCTCTGAACGTTTACCATCCACCGCATCTTATATTTGGTAAGATTCAAAATGCACAACCACTTACTGTTCTAACTGAAGAGGAAAAATAACTTGCGTGCATAAGGAATCAAACTTTCCACTTCAGATCCTAGATTACGTGAAACACTACCATACATTAAGAACCCCTCTGATCATATCTTAATCTGAATGTGGCTTCAATACCCACGATTGATAATAGAATGTCGCTACCCTCAGCCACATACTTTACTGATCTTAGTAATAAATTTGTTACCAACCCTTGACTCATAATACTTCTTGAGTCATCACGGAAACTCTTTCCTTAGCTTCACCGCATAACGTACTCACTGAAATGCTGACAATTTCATAAACCACATATTATGATTTTCTTGCTACCACTCTACACTCGTGGCGCCAAGATTTACCGCTAAATCATAATTCATACCAAGTAGGGTCACTACTTAAATGACCCATGACCATGGCAATGCCAACAATTCTTCAATCCTCTTAGGATTTCGATAAATTAACACCAATATTTGATCTCCCAGATTTTAATCCTCACTCCACTGTTTAAAATTGAGGATACTGTCTGTCACTGCAGTGAAAACAACTTATATATCCTTAAATATGTCGTAAGGATACCCCCGTTTATAAATAATTGATTTAACAACCGTCAGTGGGTGAATAGATTACCACGTCGACAAGCTTAACTAATCACCCACTGAGAACCAGATGTCATAAACAGACAACTTTGGTTGCAAATCGAAGCTTGAGCAACCATGAGACTCTCCTAGTCCTACTTAATGATTCAGTAGACTTTGCTCCACTGCTGTCATTTCACTATTTTCATGCATCTACCTCAGCATGCATTCGACTCCCTACTAACAACATTAACAAAATTCACTAACCATCTCAAAAGTCGGAGCGACCATAATGAACTCACTTCCGACCTTTTTTTTTAAATGGTTAGACCACCTACTCGACGTTTTGCACAAAACGCCCTTAACCTCCATCTTCAAAATATGAAATTCTCGCATTGGATTCTTGAAATACTTGAATGTATCATTTTGACCACACACAACTGCAACAAAATAATTATGCATTGCCAGCATGTGCTACCTAAACTCTAATTTATCATTTCCCTACCAAGGAGGGTAAACACGTACTCATATGAGATATGTCCATGTAAATCTCCAGCTACCGAAACAGTGACGTTAGCACAACTTGTTCCTACGTCATAATAATACTCTGCCAAACAAGTCTCGTAATACTACCTCCACTACCCCAAGCACTCTTGCTCCATGACTCGGCGGGCTTGCTACCACTTCCATCATCTCTAGTAAATTTCAAAACCAATTACCTTTAATTACAACTCGAAACGCTCACCAGATTCGTAAACCGAACTCCAACACCGCCAACCCGAAGGCCCCTCCACAGGCGTACTAATTAATATACTTCGACCAACCAATGCTCAATACACTTTAATGTTGATCTGAGCTCCAAGACATCTAATGACACGATTTAATTTCTACCTTTACGATTTACGGCCCAGCGACCAGTTGTCACCAACAATTCAAGTCGTGCTTGGACTCACCAATAATTCAAATCTTGCTGAGACTACAATCATGGGTGGCTAGGGTGATGAGGACCCAATCGTAGCTGATGGCAACAATGCCGGCACCGCGGCATGGCCTGAGCCAACACTCCCAGTGGATGTCCCAGAAAGCATTTAAGCGACCCTTCAAACCTATCAACTTTTTAATTTCTTTAATTACGTCACATTTTGAACTCGTCACCATACCAAATCTATTGACCATTAATTGTCAACACTCAACTCCTTGAGTCATCCTACTTTTATACGTTCGTCAGTTTCCCGGAAACCACATTAAAGGCGAGCCTCATCAAAATCTTGACAAGCATAAATTCTTATTAATCATGTCCTCAAAATTACTTCCACTATGCAACTACAATTACTTTTCCTAGCATAGAACACAATCGCTTTTAATATCTCTTACGACTCTTCACTTCTAAGAGTCTTGTAACTCAAACACCAAGGTCTTGCCTTAGGCTTCAACAACTACATCCTTGTCACTTTCACAACAGCCTCCCAAGCATGAATTAAATTCTTCTCTTTCTGGGCATTTGCACAAGATGCCCAACATGAAATAATATAGTTCCCAACTCTAGTTCCAAACTCAACTTTATTCCAAATCTCAAATAGTCCCGCAAATGCACAAATGGAAAATCACCAAATACTTACTTTTTCCTTTCGGGAACTCTCTGAGAGGTCGGCGTACTGAGACATAGTCTTGAAGATGCTGACATTTATGGAACTACCTGATCCATAAATACAATAAGAACTACTAAAACGTCTCACTAATAACACTAAGCGTCTCATGCATAAAATGCCGATAGATCCGCCGCGGTCGGACCATCACTCTATAGACACAAAGTGTTACCAAGTACGTGAGGTAGTAACAGGAAGCGATAACCTAATGCTTTGATACCAATTGTCAATACCCATCTAGGATTAACCCTTTTAACCTGAAGTAAATCTTATGGGGACCACCTCAAGGGAACTTTTTACCGAAATCCCTTTGAAATGGATAACCATTCCTGCAAACCAACTAAGTAATTCCACAATAGTATATAATTCAATCTTAACACCTGTAGCCACCCTACTCCCCAAATCACATCTACACTTCACCAATAAATTAAACTAAGCTAAGCTAGGGGAATCAGAGCAAATCTACAAGGAAGTGCTACCTAAATAAACATGTTTACGTCAGCAGATTATTTGGTTATACCTCGTCTTTTGTACGCGCGACCTCCTCTCAGCAATCCTGCAACACTGGGCATTTGAAAACGAAGGGTCCAGGAAAGAACATTTAAAAACATGACGTTAGAGGGAGTGGACAAAAAGAATATCCAAGCTTGAGAAAATAATCGATATTTGTTCTCCCTTTTTTGATTTTCTAGAAAATCTATATGCATGCCTCGTTAGGAAAGAATCTCAAATAATCCTTTGGAAAAATCAAATCATCACTTGCCAATCTCATTAGCTTAAAATCAACGTTTAAAAATATGAGAAGAGGTTGCACCATGACGAAGATTCACCCAGACTAAGGTCAGAGCCTTTAGGAGGCTACTAAGTAATGAATGACCCTTTATCGTGAAGAGATTCCACCATGATAATGAGCCTCTCAGACTAGGGTCAGAGCCAAATAAGGCTACTATGTGTTTCCTAACGTCAAATGAATTAATAAGGAAAGTCAATGTGTTAAGGTGGAGTAATCGAAAACTAAATTTCGAGTCGATAATCTGAAATAAGAATCAACCGCTTAACCAATTTACTAATTGTGAGTTGATATATCGATTATGAAATTATATAAATTATTTACAACGATCAACTCGATTTTTGACCAAGATTCCTAAGTTGACCAGATTCTCATTTAAAGATCCGATTGACTTCTTTTAACTAGTTAACTAAGATTGACTTTTCTTTTTTACCGATCAACTTTCCAAAAAAATAGAAACTTTCCTAAAAGGGAACGTTTTCCAAAATAAAAACTTCCTATTTATGGCAAGTTTTCCGTAATTAGCCTGATTTACAATTTAACGGAAACTTTACGAATTTAAGGTTATTGAGAAAATCGTATTCTACCTCTTTGGCTCTCGGAGAAAAAACTGTTGTGTCGCCGGATTGCAGCAAGTTACAGAAATATTCTGCCGGATTCCGGCAATCTAGCCAGAAAACGGCCATGGCTTCGTCGTAGCTCCATTTTTCCAAGTTATCGACAACATGCACCAAAACTCCATAATCGATTCAAACACAGGTTCAACAACAATAAATAACTTCTCAATTTCAAGGAGATCCAATCTTACCCTATGATTTGAATGAAATAGAAACACCCTAAATTGATAGACCGCATGAAACTTGAAACTCTCAATGTTTCCTCGGCTCCAAACGAGAACCAGCAGCTCAAGACGTCAGTCTTTCCCTTAGGCCACAATCTCCCTCTTGAGTCAAAGTGAAGAGGCTCGACCCCTCATTCGACCTCAACTGCTTCACTCTGTCCCATCCTAAACTCAATTATGCTGCTCCAGCAGCTCCAAACACGTGCTGCCATCATCGCCTGGGCACGAAGAGCTCACCATGGCCCAAAAACTCGTGGACGGTGACTTGCCAAAAAAATAAAAAAGAGAGGAAGATGGAATTTTCGATCAGGCTCCGATTTGAATGAAATAGAAGCACTAGAACATAGAGAAGGGAGAAGAAGAAAGAGACTCACCGTCGCTGGGTGGATCGCCAGAAATATGAGAAAACAATAGAAACTCTCAGATTTCGACTTCCTCCGATTATGGATGCAAGTGTGATTTGATCCCTAGGCTTTATAGAGGGGTGGAAGAGGATCGTTTTGGTGGTGGTGCGCCAGCAGGAGGTGGCCAGACGGCGGAGCGTCGCTGTGCGCAGCCGGAGCTGCCGAGAGAGATTGAGAGAGGGAAGAGACTCGGTTGACTCGAGTTTTCTCTCTTTGACCGAGAGTCAACACCTCCCCCTATTTATACTTGAATAGACGGTTCAGATCAAAACCCTACTTGATCTGACGGTCCAGATTTAAAATGGTAGAATGGTAGAAATCATTTACTGAAATGATAATTAATAATTACAAGAAACTTTAGAAATTCGTAGGAAATAGACGGAAGTTTCGGAAAATAATCCGGAGATATTGGTGAGCTCGTCTTATTGCATACTACGACTTCACGACTTTAAATATATTTTTCCTTGTTTCAAGAAAAACTCAAAAATAAACTCGAGTGATAATTAATTAAATTATCGGTTGCTGAAAAAAGCTCTCGGTAGGTCATACACCCTTGTAAAAAGATAACTTTTAGGTACGAGGTGTTACAATAAGTATGCAGCTGCAAATAAATCTCTTATAACCACTTGTAGCAATGATGAGGAGCAAAATGTCACTTTTATTAGCACAATTAATAGTTTCTCAGACTCATACACTGATAGTGACTATAAAGGCGAAATAGAATTTCAATGCTCGCAAATGTATAGAGCATCAAAGATCATGGTAAAAAGGAACAAGTCAAAATATGAAGACCTTTAACAATCTTGGGAGATTAAAAAACAAAAATTTGAATAAAGGCAGCTAGATTGAGACACTGAGAAGAAACAGCTTGAACAAGAGATAAAAGACATACAAAGTTTTGACAAAAATACCTGGAAAGCTGAAAAAGAAAAGCTGACAACTGAGGTAAACAGTTTAAAAGCCTTAAACTCTAAGTTATCTGTTGACAATAATATTTTGCTGAAAAAGCTAAGAGGGTCAAATGAGAATTTTGAAAAATTCAAGTTGAATTCTGAAAGACTTCTCGCATAGTCAATCTTGGAAAAAGATTTGATGATCGAACTGGTCTGGTGTATTTAGGAGCAACAACAAGTACAAAGCTTGCACCAAGTTTCAAATTAGGGCAAGTCACAAAATTTGTACGTAGCTCTAAACTAGTGATTCAACACAAAGAAACCTCAACAGCACAAAGGTAACTCATTGCACCAATAATGTGGTATATGCTCACTGATTCACACATTTCAACCCTGACTCTTTAAAATTCAAACTTCATTTTGACTACTCACTCTTTTTTTGTTTTTTTTTTGAATAATTCGAAGAAAAAACTCAATCAATACCATAACAACTGGCCTCTACTCACTGATTCAAACTATTCACTCTTTTTTGGTTTTTTTTTTATTTTTTGTTTTTTGAATAATTCGACAAAAACTGGATTTTTAACGCAAAGACATCAAAGTTTTGATCTTGTAACGACGAAGTTGTTCGGCGAACTTTTGTTGTTCTTTCCTCACCAACTCGAGGAGAAACTCAGAGTTCTCATCAAGCCACGATAGGGCGAAAACCGTATCGAGGTTGACGGAAACACAATCCCCACCGACCGGGGGAGCAGCAGCTCTCGGCGGCCGTCTCTTTGGGATTAGTGGTGGTGGTGAAGGAGAATCAAAACCCATCGGGATTGACTAATTGAATTCGTGAATTTGGGACAAACCCTAAACAAAATCGAACTTGAGAAATCGAAACCAAAAGTGATCAAAATGAATCGTACCCGAGATCTGAGTAATTCAATTCAAGATCGGAATTGGAAATCACAATCGCAATTGAAGATCGAATTGAATTGGGAGAGAGAGAGATGAGAATTGGGAAAGTGCCAGGCTGTATATATTTACGCGCTTTCTTGCGGTGGGTTGTCTGAGCTGAGCTGTCAATTTTGGTCAACCTTCCAAAAATGCCCAGGAGTTAAGTCATTAGGGAACTAAGAGAGCATGGTCACAATAGTAATTACAGACGGAACAATAACGTGTCTCCAACGGTAGCAACGACTTTGGTCGTTCGATTTTGAACGAGGACGTGCTTTCCAGAAAACAAATAGAAACGTTAAATAATAATAATAATAATAATAATAAAGCCCAACACGAGGCCCATCAGAAGACTGATCCAAGTAAGGTTAATATCTGCATAGTTAATATTTTACAAAATAATTATTTGTTTTAGAAAAAATAAAGATGCAAGGAGTTCGAAACGACTTCGTTTGCTCTGTGACTGATTCGTGCTTTGGTTTTATACCGGTGCAAATGTTTTATACCTGTGTGTAATTACTGTGGTAGGAAATGTTATATAGAACCAGACTGTAGAGATTTAAATATATACGGAGTTACCTGGTTAAACTTATAACTATTTTAAGAAACAGCTTCAAAAATAACACAAATTAATTGCAGAACTTGCTAGGATAAATACTGGTGTAAAACCAACAGTAAGAAAATAAAACTTTAAATGGGTTAAGAAGGGCACAAATCTTAAGATAAATAAAGATTCTGGTACTTATATGGTTGCTTTCACTCAACATGCAGATTTATTTACCTAAACTCTGGACACTGAGAGGTTTTTGGAGATGAGAAATGCACTTGGTATTCAGAATCTTTGATTGAGCCTGTTATGACTTATTCGATGGATATCTGATCTTAAGGACTATTATATATTATGCAGTGCATCAATTCTCCTTTTCACATAACTTCTTGTATGCCTAATTATGGACTCTAACCTATTCCGGGGTCACCATATGGCATGCTAAACTACTCACTTCTTATCAACTAGGCTGTGGTGTGCTACTAATCAATGTTATGATTTTTGCTTGGTTTAATCGTGTTAATGCATTAGTTCATGATCCAGTGGACCAAAAAGGCATAACTAAGCCAACTTATTGTGCTAAAACTTAGTGGTATCTTAGAGTATCATGGCTCCAGAGGTTGGAGGCCTTGTAACGTGTTCAAGCTAAATAAGGCCTTTGTGTTTAAAACAATGAAGCACCAAAAGAAGCTTAAAATAAAAACAGCAAGTTAAAGGCTTAAGCTGTTATTGAAGATCAAATAAAAAGTTTGTTTTGACTCAAATTTTATTTAAATTTTTCTCTTCCAAAGTTTATGATTTATTCCACATACATGCCCGGATTCACTAAATTTCGTGTTATACACAATTTTCATACTTACTCTAATATGGATTATGTGACGAACCTTACCTAATTGTGATACACACATTACACATGCCCTGTTGTATCCTCAAATCACTTTTAGAGTTAATAGAATAAATTATACTTTTGGATTTGTGGTCTCAAGAATTGATTTCTCCTGCAAAAGTGTTTGATAGAATCCTCATGCAAATTTTTCGAATATTCTCATAATTGCATGTTTGATGTGTCTTTATATTCAGTTTCTGGTGCATATCACAATTTTATCTCATTAGACTGCTATTGGTATGAGGAGCTTTGATTAACAAAGGGTAGTGTAATTGGTTTTTACAAGAAATTCAGAGAATCTAGGGAATTATTTGCATATTTACTTTCTTAGTCTGTCTCTACCTTGTTGTGTTTTGAGCAAGTTTCAAACCCTAATTGTCTCCTTATATAAGACTCTCTTTGGCTGTTAAATTATCATTCTTCATTTTTATCTCTTTTTTCGCAGATCTCACTAGTTGTTCTAATGTGCAAGATAAAATAGTTAGGGGCAAGAAAACTACTTTGCTTAGATCCGAAAAAGTTAGGGCCCTCATCCAGTAAAAGCTCTAAGGCATGCATATTCAAAGAAGGAGTAAACGCTACTGCTACTACTGTTGATTTTTATTTATGTTGATTGTTTTTTACTGGCTAGTAGTATTTTCAAACAATGATGGTTGTCATAAGGGAGAGAATCAACAAAAAGGTTGAATATGTATGTTATAGGGGAGATTGTAAGTATATGACATACATATTTTTATAGAGAATTTTCTAGTGTACATTGGCCCAGCTATGAGTACCTGAAAGGTTCATTTGCCATAGTAGGGAATGCTTCAACATACATTCGCTGAGCTACAAGTGCCTGCAAGGTCCGTTCACCATATACAAAGTCCGTTCACGATAATCACAAACAAGTTTTGTAAAGAATTAAAGTTTCTTAGTTTATCTCAAAAAACTGTCTAAATCAATTAATGTAGTAAACTTTCAGTAAAACCAGGTATGAATTACAATGATAAAATGTATGTTTTATCTTAGTAAATCTAATAGATTAATAGAGATTGACTGAGTTTTATAAGGAAATATAAGATATTGAGATCATATTTCTTAGTGTAATTAAATCGAATATGTTGCAAAATCATATATGTTGGTAATATAAAGAATTTTGCAGCACTAATCTTCTGTGCAGATCTTCAGTTGAAAATAAAGGAAATTCGTTTAAGGGGAGATCTCATCTCCCTCTATATATAAGTTCCTAACTCATTTGGAGGAGTTTGCCTAACTCACATGGTATTGACAATTACAACAAACTATTTGCTTTCTAACAGACCCCTGTGTACCCCGGTTGTAAGAATACCGTTCTTGAAAGTGTGATTGACGTAATGAAGATTAAAGTTGAGACAAAATCGACCGTGAAGGCTGTTGATGATTATCTACAGTACATTGCTTCAATCCTGCCCCCAGTCATCGTTTTCCTAACACTCATCATATGGTCTAATGTATCCTAAAAGATCTTGCGTTTTCCTACATCAAGATCCATGTATGCAGATATGATTGCGCCCACTTCTAGGGTAAAGATCCATAAGGGAATGAGCTTGGTGGCCTTGACGCATGTCTGGTATGTCATACTGACAGGTGTAAGCTGACTCTTGCTGGTAATAAAAACATGTGAATGTACTTCGGTATTTAACGTTGAGCGATAGGCTGGAGCGGTTGTACATGTCTTCACACACGACCAAAGCTATGAGATGACACGCTAATAGAGAATTGCATGACGAAGATACCCTTATACACATTGTTGACGGGGAGGCTTGGAAGCATATAGATAGTGAGTTTCCTCATTTTGCCGAAATGTAAGGCTCAGAATCTCATCCGACATGTTCAATCCTTTTGCAATATGAGTCTTCAATACAGTGTATGGCCAGTTATTTTGGTATCGTGCAACCTTCCTCTATGGATGTGCTTGAAGAAAAAATAAAATATGTTCAGTTTGTTGATCCTAGGGCCCAGTTATCTAGAGAAGTGTCTCGTTATGTATTTTACCCTTTAATTGAAGAGTTTAAGTTTTTTTAGGACATTGGTCATCCCACTTATGACAAGTACATGTACGAGATGTGCCAGATACATGTCGTAGTTGTTGGTACTATCAGTGATTTTCCTGCCTGTCGGGCAACGTTGTTAGGGATATAAGACTTGTCCAGAGTGCTTTAGTGATGAGGGGAGCAGCAACCATTGTCACCGTACTCTCCTTTCATATAATCAGGAATGGCGTTTCGATGACAAGGTATTTGATGAGACCATAGAAAATGGTGTGCCTCCCAAAAGATGGACGAAGGAATAAATTTTAGCAGTGCTTAATGAGTATGATTTTGGGCAGCTCAGCAATCATGCATCTCAATATTGTGGCGACAATACCTGAAAGACCTGACAAGTACAAATTTTGGACACATAAGAGCATATTACAGAAATTCTCATACTGGATTATGTTGTTGATCAGACATTACCTAGATGTGATGCACAAAGAACAAAATGTGTGCATCAGTGTGGTGGACACAGTGCTGAACTTGGAGGGGAAGACGAAAGACGGTTCTAAGGCACGCATTGATCTAAAAATGGGTATACAAAAACATATGTGATTGAAATAAGGGAAGAAAAAAATGTTTCAACCTCTTCACCGTGAAGCCTGACTAGAAGAAAGTAAATTTCAAGTGGATGAGTTGTGTGAAGTATCCTTCAGGCTATGCAGGAAATATAGCTCGATATGTGAACTTCCGGCACAATAAGATGTACGAGTTGAAGAGTCATGACTGTCATATCTTGCTACAACGTCTCTTCCATGTTTTCATTTAATTGTTCCTTCCTTGTCAAGTGATGAAGCCGTTAGTAGCGTTGTCAAGATTCTTCCACAATTTATTCACAAGGGAAGTGAAAAAATCAGACCTCCGGGAAATGCAAGAGGACATCATTTATATCATGTGTAAATATGAGAGGATATTTCCTCCAAATTTTTTTGACATCATGCCTCACCTGGTCCAGTACACTACACTTGGATGTATCCCATGAAAATGTACGTTTTTTATACCTAAATTCCTCAAATTAATTTTTGATAGGAAATATTTTGTGTTCAATGATCATAACACTCTGCAACTTGATTTATATGCAACGTGGAGACTACAAAGCTTATGTGGCTAATAAATTCGCATCTGAAGGATGTATAGCTAAAGCATATATTGCGCACGAGTGCGTCACCTACATGAAGTTGTATTTAGGAGCGTTGAAAGAATATCGGCAAACCATACCGGTAGATGTACCGAAGTTCAATATTTACATACTCTGTAGTGATGTTGAAGTTTATGGAATTTTTCTAGTCTCCTACAAGTTGCAACCACATGACCTAGTTATTGCCCACTGGTGGGTATTGATTAACTGTCCAAAATTTAATACTAGAAGACATCCATCTATACTGTTAAGAAGTTCAAGGTGATCTCTAGTACCACAACAAGGAGTTTACAAACTATTTTGGCGACTAGGTACATAATTATATATTTATGTATTTATGTTTATTGCGTAATGATCCACGAAGTCCATATTTACAGTTAAATGATTGGTTGCAGATGAACCATATTGATTTTAATGGTCACCCAAATTGGTCACACGAATTAAGGCTTCTAGCGATGAAGTCGATAATGTCAAAAGTTTATCCGGTGTGCAAGATGAATGGTATGCAATTTATATATGAACAGAGAGACAGCAGACGAGAACACATATTTCTAGGGTGATGGCGCATGGTGGGCAGAATGGAGTTGACTATTACGGTGTTCTCCATTCAGTGCTAGAACTCGTTTATGAGCAAGGCATGACATTGCACCTGTTTAAGCTTAGATGGTTTGATGTTGGCCTGCAGAGCATGAAGACCGATCAATACGGAATATTATCGATGCTACAAGCTGTTACGAATATGACTCTTTTGTTTTTGCCACATCAGAAAAACAAATATTTTATCTTGATGACCTTGCTAAGGGTGGCACGTGGAAAATAGTCAACCTCGTGCACCCTAAAAACATTTACCCGACGGCTACTCTTAGAGAGGCCGAAGACGAGGAAGAAGATGTTGCGTATCAAGAGCTCAGCGCATGAGGTATTCCTGACTCCTCTATCATTCGCCTTAACAATCATAGCCGACAAAATTAGTCACATATCGTTAGCTAAAACAATTTTAGCCAATGAGACAGGCGAAGTATCGTCGGCTATGATAAAATAAATAAAATAAAAAATACCCTAGATATGATACATAAACCTTAAAACCTTAACCGACGAATACTCTAAAATTTTTTCGTTAGCTATGCTATAATAAATAAAATAAAATAAATGTTCCGTATCAAAAACAAACTCTACGTAGAACCAAGGTTCTAAAAGTCGCTAGTCGTTAGTCGGTCGGCCGACCGATGACTAGCGAGTAGAGGAGTAGTCGGGAGAGTAGTCGGGGAGTACTCGGTTTTTAATTTTTAGATTTATTTTTATTTTTAAAACATATAATTAAATATAATTTTTTTAAAAGGTAATATAATGTCTAAAATAATAAAAAATAATCAATAAAATACCGAGTTTGGCCGATTTTTCTTAGTTAGCCGATTTTGTTTTGAGTTAGGCCGATTTTTTCCGAGTTGGGCCGATTTTTTCCGAGTTGGGCCGACTACTCGGCTGATTTTATTCCGGCCGACTTTGTACTCTGATTTTTTTAAAATCGCCTCGGGTGGACGCCGACTAGCGAGTACTCACCGAGTACTCGGCCGACTAGGCCGAGTTTTAGAACACTGCGTAGAACCTTCAAACCCAAAAAAGTCGTGAAATATGATATGACCAGAATGGTAAAATACGTCTACGGTTGAAAAATCACGTAATTCCGGTAAAGTCTCAATGCTGATAGTTGCGGTCAACGTAATTTACCATTCTTTCTCTATATGGGTAGCCCTATCTTTAGGGGTTATTTTAAAAAAAAATTGTGTTAAGAGGCTAGTACTAGTTGACGTAATTTGTAATTTCTACAACTCCATGAATTCATTTATGATAAAAAGGAACATTAAAAATTATGTATTTTCATGAAAGTTAATAATGTTTTAATCTAAAAAGTCAAGGAGATCGAGTGTCGAGAAAAATCAACACATAATGGCAATCTCTCATGGTCAAACGCCGATGACTATGGCTGTTGCAATCTGGTCTGGGTGAGGATCGATGGGGGTCCGGTAGCGGCATGAGAAAATCAACACATTATAAATATAATTTGTTTTTTAAATGTCTTAACGATTATCAAATTTTTAAAAAATTTGCATAAGTGATCAACTCATATAGAACTATAAAACAGTGAAGATTGATGTAGTGATAAAAAAATTTGAAGTCCTCTATCCCTTATCACTAGTAGAATACAAGGCTTATGCGACGAAATTTTTTTTCGTTGCATGCGTTCACACTAATGTGATGAAAACAAATTTCATAGCATGAGTATGAACTGATATGATAAAACACATTTTGTCGCATTAGTGTAAACTCATGTGATGAAATAAAAAATTTCGTCGCATCTGTTCAAACTCATGCGACGAAATATTTTAAATTTCTTCACACCAGTTTTGGATTTCTCTGCCAAAATTTGCCCCTAGTGCTGACTCATGCGACGAAATATTCAAAATTTCGTTGCATTAGTTCACATGTACTCATGCGAAGAAATATGAACAAATTTCGTCCCATCAGTTTTGAATTTTTCAGCCAAAATTTCCTCCCTAGTGTTGACTGATGCGACGAAATTTGTTTATTTCGTCGCATCAGTTCTAACAAAAAATTTTGAATTTTGAATCATTTTGCCAAAATCCCCCCACCCCCCTTTCTTCTTCTTCTTCTCTTTTCTTCTTCCTTCTACTTATTTACCACCACCCCTCCACTTCTTCTTCTTCTTCACCACCACCCCCACTACCTCTTCCTCTTCATCTTCTTCACCACCACCCATCCACTTCTTTTTCTTCTTCCATCAAAACCTCCTCGGCCACCACCACCACCGTACAACCACCTCTTCCTTGATCCGGCAAAACAAAAAAAACAAAAAAAAAACTTATTTTTTTAATTTAAATTATAACAAAAAAATTATATTAAATTAATTATTTTTGAAAATTCTGAAACGACGAAATATTTTTCGTCGCATATCCATAAATCTAATGTAATGAATTTTTTGTCGTTTCACGCACTACCAGGATAAGCACTTTAGCCGACGAAATTTTTTCGTCGGCCTGTTCACAATTTTCGTCGGCTATAACCTTAGCCGAAGACACGTCGTCGGCTATAATTCGTCGGCTATGCTTATAGCCCACGAAATAAAGTCTGTCGTCGGCTATACTCCAAACCTTAGCCGACGAAATAATATAAAAAATTCGTCGGCTATAGTCCAAACCTTAGCCGACGAAATAATATAAAAAATTCGTCGGCTATAATCCAAACCTTAGCCGACGAAATAATATAAAAAATTCGTCGGCTATAATCCAACACTTAGCCGACGAAATAATATTAAAAATTCGTCGGCTATAATCCAACACTTAGCCGACGAAATAATATTAATATTTCGTCGGCTAAAGTTTTAAAAATTAAAAATTAAATATAGAATAGCCGACGAAATTAGCACACTTTCGTCGGCTATGATACTTTTAGCCGACGAAAGTGTGCTAATTTCGTCGGCTAAAGGTTGTTGGAAAAAAAAAAAAACTAGCATAGCCGACGAAATATGGTAAATTTCGTCGGCTATAGTACTTTTTATACTATAAACCCAAACAAAATTTATACATTACCATCCAAGCAAGCTGCAAATTACAGAAACAATTTCATAACCAACAACAACACACCATCTAAAGTAACATAAACATTTTGCATTAAATTTTCAATTCATAAATTGTTCATAAACCTAAAAAGTAAATTAATATTTGTTCATAAACCTAAAAAACTAAATAAATAATTGTTCATAAACTTAAAAAACTAAATGAAATCGATATCGTCTAAATCAATATCTGCTCCAGGATGAGGTTGTTGGGGAGGTTGGGGAGGTTGCGGCGGCTGAGGTAAGACAATAGGCGGGGGCATGGGCGGAAGCGGAAGTCCCTGCTGCTGTGCAGCTATAAAATCTTGCATGTACTGGTACATCTGCTGCTGCTGTGTCTGCTGGGCGGCATAGACTGCTACATTGTACTCCTGTAGAGCGGCAGTATATGCTGCTTGGGCGGCCTCTCTCGCGGCAGTATATGCTGCTTGGGCGGCCTCTCTCTCGACAGTATATGCTGCTTGGGCGGCTTGTTGTTCCCGTAACATCTGAACTTCCGCCTCAAGCTGAGTCGTTCTGCTGCTGGTCGAGGCTCCTTTTTTCTGAAACCCAGGTGTGGTTTTCAGTACCCCCTCGCCCTTCTTTCCCAGGCCCCGACAGTAGAAGTTATTTCCTCGCGGTGGGAAGGCTGTGCCCATGATCCTGGCCCCAACGCTGAGATCTGAACTGTCGATCCGGGACATGGCTTCGGACATGTCTTCCTCTTGCGTGTCAGGCCATGTCTCCCTGACTATAGCAGCCATCACCTCGTCACTAGCCTGCCTCACCCTCGCCTAATTTGATAGGAAAAAAAATTAATTAACATTTTAAAATATATATATATATATATATACATATAATTTACTAAATTTTAAAACATAAAACGACTTACAATATCCTCCTGGGAGTCAGGATATGCCTTCTCGTACGTATAGACGTACTGGTTGACCTCTGGATGTTCCCTGGCCGCCTCCTCCATCAACGATGCGAACGGTCTAGAACCGGCATGATGGTTCCTCATGTTGCGTTGCCGGTTTTGAGCGTTCACCCGGGAAACGGCCTACAAAGGAATCAAATTAGTAAAATATTTTAAAACGTATTAAATATAATTCAATATAATAAATAATTATTTTTAATTACCTGTTTATGTGGGTTGTTGAATTCCGATATCAGAAGCCAACGCCATTCGTACTCCCTGAACTGGAACTCAAGGGGGGTGCCGGAACGTTCGTTCCCATGTGTAGTCCAGTGGGTCCGTAACTCGTTCTTCCACTCCTTGTACCTGTAATACGCAAAAAAAAATATAAATATTATAAATTATACATAGTTTTTTTTTGTCCTTAACTTTGCAACGTACCTTCCCCCGTGCACAACGTCCGCCCAGGTGTTCCTCAGGTACTCGGGAACGTCAAACCACACCTGCATTCAAACATTTATTAGTTTAGACGTTCATAAATCTACAATGTAATAAATAATGTTAAATATGAATTTTGTTATACTTACCGACATGGCGTTGTGGACCATGTCCTTAACCTCCTGTGGGACCTCGCCCCAGTCTGACCACAACATAGGGACTCTATCCCTAATAAGCGCTCCCACGCGGCCAGAGTACATCCTCGTCTTGCCGCCCGATACAACGTTCTCATCCTCGTCAGTATCAATGACGATCCTTCCCGATGTACTCACTGTCTTCTCGAGAGCTTTCCCCGTGACCGGACCTCTCTTCTTCCTTGTCGGCTTGGCTCCGACGGTGCCTATCATAAATTGATGATTAGTAAATTAATTTTATTATAACATTATAACATAACAAATTACTTATATAATCATTACCTGAGGGCGTTGGGGCGGATGCGACGGACTCCGACTCTGTCGCCGACGATGATACCCTCGCAGAAATTAACTCTGTAGCAAACGGCACGAACAGATACACCGCTGATGGGGTCACCTGGGGGGTAGTGGATAAATCGGCGCCCCTGAGTCATCGACTGCAGGTATTGTCGGTATGAAGCGGGGAAGGAATAGAAGAGGCGGCGGCATCTGTACCCCGGAAGACCCACCCTCTGATGCACTAGGGCCCGGTGCCGGTGCCCTACGTATCTCAGGCATACGTGGTGCAGACACCTCTGCCTGAGTCGGAGGCCATAGCTGCCTCGAGGAGTGAGGGCCGCTGGGCTGCCTGGAGGAGCGCGGTACGCTAGGCTGCCTGGAGGAGCGAGGGGCGTCCTGCTGGCCGGAGGAGCGAGGGGCGTCCTGCTGGCCGGAGGAGCGAGGGGCGCTAGGCTACCTGGAGGAGCGAGGGGCGTCCGGCTGGCCGGAGGAGCGAGGGGCGCTAGGCGGCCTGGAGGCGGGAGGGCCATCTGGCTGCCTGGAGGAATGTGTCGGCTCCAGAAGAGACGCCCGTCGGGCCGTCATTGGCCCCTGAAACGAACCTTGAGGGTTGCTAGACGTTCCCTCTGACGATTCACCCCGGCCCTTCGAACTCTTGGATCTGCTGAATAATCCTTTCATCCTAAATAAAATAATTAATATTTTGTTAAATGTATAAAATTATAAAAAATGAACAATATACCAAATAAAAAATGAACAATATACCAAATAAAATAAAAAATGAACAATATACCAAATAATATTGTAAAACAAACGGGTCATCTTCGTAACAGCTTGTGCCAGTGTTCACCGATAAAATCCCGTACTGATCAATCTTCATGCTCTGCGAGCTTCTAGTATCAAACCATCTACACTTGAACAGGTGCACGGTCATGTCTTACCCATAAACGAGTTCCACCACTGAATCAAGAACACCATAATAATCAACTCCATTCCAGCCACCATGCGCCATAACCCCAGAATTCTGTGTTCTTCGTCTGTTGTCTCTCATTTCACATATAAAATGCACGCCATTGACCTTGCACATCGGGTAAACTCTTGACATTATCGGCTTCATAGCTAGAAGTCTTAGTTCGTGAGACCAATTTGGGTGACCATCGAATTGAATATGGTTCATCTGCAACCAAAGATTCAATGTATTATAAATATGAATAATTATGCAATCAAGGAGACTTGCAACATACAAAATTGGAGAATTACATACCCAATCGCCAAAATAGTTCGCGAACTCCTTGTTGTGGTAGTGGAGATCACCTTGAATGTCTGGACAGTGTAGATGGATGTCTTTCCAGTATTCAACTTCTTGACAGTTAATCAATACCCACCAATGGGTTATGACGAGCTCATGGGGTTGCAACTTGTAGGACTCTGGTAAAATTCCATAAACTTCAACATCATTTGAGACTATGGAAAGGTTAAACTTCGGTTCATCAACCGGCATGGTTTGTGGAGTTTCCTTCAATGCTCCTAGATACAACTTCATGTAGGTGACGCACTCGTGCGCAATATATGCTTCTGCTATACATCCTTCAGGCGCGGATTTGTTAGCCACATAAGCTTTGTAGTCTCCAAGTTGTCTGTAAATAAATAAATTTGTTGTCATATGTTACGATTATACAATGAACATGTACAATAAAAACATTAGGTGTAAAAAACATACCTTTCCATAGGATACATCCAAGTATAGTGTACTGGACCGGTAAGCAACAATTGCTCGGGAAGATGGATCATCAGGTGCGGCATGATGTCAAAAAAATTTGGAGGAAATATTCTCTCAAATTTACACATGATATAAATAATGTCCTGTTGCATTTCCCGGAGATCAGATTTTGTCACTTCCCTTGTGCATAACTTCTGGAAGAATCTTGACAACGCTACTAACGGCTCCACCACCTGACGGGGAAGGAAGGGTCGAATGAAAATAGGGAAGAGACATTGTAGCAGAATATGACAGTCATGACTCTTTAACCTGTACATTTTATTGTCCCGAATGTTTACACACCGGGCTATATTTCCTGCGTAGCCTGAAGGATACTTCACAGAACTCAACCACCTGAAAATTACGTTCTTCTGTTCAGGCTTCACGGTGTACGGAGCTTGAGGCATTTTTTTCTTCCCTTCTTTCAACCACAAATGTCTTCGTATCTCCATTTTTTTAAGATCAATGCGTGCCTTCGGACCGTCTTTCGTCTTTCCCTCCAAGTTCAGCACGGTTCCCACCACACTGTCACACACATTCTTTTCTATGTGCATCACATCTAGGTAGTGCCTGATCAACAACTTACTCCAGTATGGGAGTTCCCAGAATATGCTCTTATGTGTCCAAAATTTATACCTGTCGGGTCTGTCAGGTATTGCCGCCACTATATTGGGTTGATTGCTGAGCTGCCCAAAATCATACTCATTAAGCACTGCTAAAATTTCTTCCCCTGTCCATCTTCTAGGAGGCACACCAAGTTCTACAGTCCCATCAAATGCCTTGTCATCGAACCGCCATTCGTGATCATACGGAAGGAGAGTACGGTGACCCAATCTACATATCTTGTTGCAATGACTACTGCTCCCCTCATCGCTTAGGCACTCTGGACAAGCCTTGTATCCCCTAACAACGTTGCCCGACAACATCCCACGAGCAGGAAAATCACTAATGGTACCAACAACCATAGCATGCATCTGGAACATCTCGTGCATGAACTTATCATAAGTGGGATGACCAACGTCCCAAAAAAACTTAAGCTCTTCAATCAAGGGTCTCAAATACACATCGAGACACTTCCCTGGATAACCGGGTCCCGGAATCAACAAACTCAACATATTGTATTCCTTCTTCATGCACATCCATGGAGGAAGATTGTATGGTACCAAAATCACCGGCCATACACTGTATTGAAGACTCATGTTGCCAAAAGGATTGAACCCGTCGGATGAGAGCCCGAGCCTCACATTTCGGACCTCAGACGCAAAATGAGGAAACTCCCTGTCTATATGCTTCCAGGCCTCCCCGTCAGCAGGGTGTATAAGGGTATCTTCGCCTTGCAATTCCCTATCAGCGTGCCATCTCATAGATTTGGCCGTGTGTGATGACATGTACAACCGTTCCAGCCTATCCCTCAACGGGAAATACCGAAGTACCTTCATCGGTTTCCTATTGCCTGCAGGAGTCAACTTATACCTGTCACTCTGACATACTGGACATGTGTCAAGGTCACCAAGGTCATTCCCTTCTGGATCTTTACCCCAGAAGAGAACACAATCATATCTGCATGCATGGATCTTGATGTAGGAAAGCCCAAGATCTTTCAGTATACATCGGACCTTATGATGAGTGGTAGGAAGACGATGACCGTGGGGCAGCATCGAAGCAGTGTACTGTAGATACTCATCAACAGCCTTCACAGTCGATTTTGTCTCAACTTTAATCTTCATAACGTCCATCACACTTTCAAGAACCGTTTTCTGACAACCGGGGTACACAGGGGTCTGTTGGAAAGCAAGTAGTTTGTTGTACCTGTCAATACCAGCAGTGTTGACAACTCTAGGGAAGGGTTGCACCGGGTCAGACATATACGGTCCTTCAGAGCATACACCCCTCTCATAAGGAAACATATCGTTGATGAAGGCCGTTGTTGGATCGTTGGATGTACTGCCCGTCTCAGAAAATTGCCCATGATCATGTGGACCCCTTGATGATGTTTCACCGTGATATATCCAACATGTGTACTTCTCCCAAAACCCATTACTTTGAAGGTGCTGCCAAACCTTGTCAATTGGAAATTGATACATATCGCTGCGACACTGACATTTAGTGCACGGACAATAGAAAATTGTATTCCCTTTAACATTATTGATCACATATTCAATAAAACTAACAACTCCTTTAGCATATCTTTTGTCCCATTTTGGAAGCGAAATCCAACTCTTATCCATATCCTGAGAAAAAAACATAATATATATGTATAGACGCTAATTAATTAAATTTACGAATCATTCAATTTTATATTATATCTGAGTTAACGTACAATTAATATATATAATAATTACTAATTAATATAATCAAATTAATATATATATATATATATTATCAAACCCAAATCGATCAACTCAATCACACTCAAAACACAATATAATCAACTCTAATTAAAACTCAAAATCAATGTGCATAACGAAAATAAAACTCTTAAATCAACTCAAAAACAAGATATATACATATACGTACCTATATATAGCGCCACAAACTAATTTCGGACAGATTTCGACAACACCCAACAATTTCGCCAACCCCAAAATTTTTTCTCCCGTTTTTTCTTTCAAATCAGCTACTGTCTAGATCTGGAAATATAAAGAATTTTAGCCGACGAAATTATATATATCGTCGGCCAAAGTTTTAAAATTTCCTCGGCTATAGTTCACAGACTATAGCCGACGAAAAAAACTATTTTAGCCGACGACACAACATTTCGTCGGCCTGCTAATTTTTTTTCGTCGGCTATGATACTTATTCTGGTAGTGACGTATGACTCATGCGATGAAAAATTCATCTAATGCGACGAAATCATTTCGTCGCATGAGTCTTTTTCTCTACTAAAGCATGTATATAAGCTACAATATGGAATCTCTAGCTTAGTGGAATCAATATAAATATATCATAAACGAACCCTGAAAATACAAGTAATTAACATAACATTTCGTGTCCATATATAGCTACGTACACATAGCTTGATACAAATCAATTCCTCCTGTATAAATTTTGGGAGCGAGGTTTTTGAGTAAATTTGTAGGTAAATAGAGCAGGAGTGGTAAACAAACAGTGGGAAACTGACAAAAGTTTGAAAGTTTGCTTTGCAGAATCACCCTCAACTGAGTAGGACGGTGGTTCCTGTCAGTGCATGCAGGTCCGTCCCTGATTCCTGACCCCCCCCCGGACTAGCTAGCTCCATTCATTAACACCATCCATCGATCTGTACTACAATATATATACAGCACTTGTGCTATTTCATCAAACTTGAGACCAAAGTTACCCACGTACCTGCTATTCTTACACCATTCATCCATACATCTAATTCATCTGCAGCTTCATTACTACGTCCGTGGGGCATCTTTGCACGTCATATCAATTCCCCAGCTATCTCTCTACTGAAAAACAAGCATTAATTCTATATATACATATTTGTGTATAACTGTATCTATAATATGCATATTAAACTGGAGTATTATTCTGTCCGTGAATATATATGATCCGAAGCTGCTGTTTCAGAGAAGAAGCTGCTGCTGGGCTCACATTCACATATAACTGATATAAGCTCTGTGGAGCTTCATCACTGATTTCATGCAGATCATGCATGCACTAATAGCTCCAATTAAGTCACAAATACCTGCAATTGCACATTGAATATGTCAATTATTGAAACACGAACATAAGGAGTGGTGCGAATGTACGTACGTACGTAATAGTATTGGTACAGTGTGGAAAGGACGGTATCTACAATTCTCTTCTGTCGAAGTAATCATGGTATCAGGGAAAAACCGAGCAACCTGTAGGCAATCTTGTATACTTTTTTAGCAAGCTAGCTAATTGAGCCATCAAACATTTGGGGAAATTTGCTTAAGTAGCTATGGTTATTTATAAAAGAAATTTGACCATGCAGTGCTCCTCTACCTTCATGTGCACCTAGCTCGATCGTTACTACATGTGAATAATTGGTGTGACATTGACGAAAAAGTAAAAACAATTGGGGGACTAGCTATGCTGAAATTCTAATTTTTATTTGCGTAACTGATGACAATCGGGAACTATGCTCAAATCATCTAACTTCCCCATGTAAACTTGCCTATATATTCTAGAGTTATACTCGATCGGAGACTGCCATTATGAAAGAACCTAGCTATCAAAACAAAGCATGGCTGATCGATGACCTAGCTTACATCCAGCCTGGCTAGCTGCCTCTTTACTCTTTAGAGCTTCATTCTTGGACTCGCAAATAGGCTGTTGCAAACTATAGGACAACCACAGCATACTCTCTTCACCTGCAAAACCTAGCTAATATCTTGAATTTCATTGAAACTATTGCATCAATTTATGGGATACACGTGTCAAATCGTCTTTATACGAGGCCAAAGAAAATTTTGTAGATCTTAATTAGACCTAGTGGACATAGACGCATAGTGTATGTATATGTATCGCTCAAATGTGTGTACGTACTGATTAAGTGATCAAGCTTAGAGTAGAAGGTTGCACTCAAATGCTTCAAAATTTGAATGATGAAACAATAGAAGAAATTAACCCTCTGATATTAACCTTTGATCGATCAACGTGAAGGGAAATTGTAAGTGAAGGATCCTTAGGATACGCCAGTGTAAGTGCTAATGTGCTAAAGAGTAGCTAGCTAGAACCAAAACAATGGCCATATATGTAGGTGATCTTTGTTTGCTTGAAGTTGGAGCCGATTAACTACGTAATAACGAATCCCATAGCAAACAGGTAATTAAGTAAGCATGACATCATGTAAGATAAGGAGCCGTTGCATGCCTTGGTTTTATGTTTTACTTGCATAATCAACAAAGGTGCAGAGAGTAGTGCAGAATCCCCCAGATCGATCGAGTAGGTTTAACTTGCTTGCTTTGGAACGTACAATAAAAACAAAAGGCAGTAATGACAAAAGAGCCGGCCCAGGAACAAGTTAATAGCCGGCCTCTGCCAGCTGCACGTGCAGCGCCGGAGGAATTCAATGTCGTCTTGGCCCCCCTCCGCCGCTCCATCATCATCGTCGCCCCCACCCGCTGCACCTATTCATTTCATGACCAAAAAGACGGAGCAAGTAAAGCTCCACCTTATATTTCTCTCTGCTTACAGCTTACTCTTCCATCAATTTGTATTTTTGTTTACAGAGAGAAGACCTCACGCAAGCTAGGGTTACCGAATCATCTTCTTCCAGATCCAGTGAGTAGTTAACTCTATGATCAAAAGATCGAAACCGAACACGACGGATTATCCAAGATTAATCAATAAGATAATGCATATGCTATACATGAGTTTAGGTAACATTTATAACTCTTTCAGATCCATTTAGAGTAACGTAGGAATCTTGAATCATTCTCTTATTTGATACAATGCATAGTAAGAAGCTTACTCAATCTCATATTTGATATTATGTATACTAAGGTATGTAATATATATTCCAATCGAGTACTTATCTAGAATATGACACTATTAGGATTTGGGGCAGTAAGCAGAGAAGTATTGGGGACGATTACCTTGTGTGTGGCTTTATATAGCTAATAGGTATAAATATGACTCATCCGTCTCCAAAAGAGGGTTCATATAAAGAATATGCTAGCCAAGTCAATGTACCATTTCTAGTATCGTAAATTAGTCACGGACATGTTGTGGATTCGTCCCCAAAGTAATATCTAAATAATAAACTAATCAATTTTATGTTAATCGGGCACAAACATGTTTTAAGTCTGTCCCCAAATTAGTGACAAATAATAAAATAACCAAGTTGTGACTTAATTTGGACACAGACATATTTTAGATCCGTTCCTAAAATAATACCAAGTAATAAAATAATCAAATATATATAACTTAATGGGCACTGGGAGATTTTAAGTCCATCCGTATGTGCCAAATATACTACAATAACAATTTTGGGCACGGACAAATGTAAAATCCGTCCCTAAGTTTAAACCTCAAACCCAGTAAAACTACGTACAAGTTCTGTCTCCATCTCGGTAACTATTTTCCGTACTTAACGTTATTATTAAACAATAAATTTTGTATGTGGTCGTGGCCATACGATTTTGAAACAGAACATGTCTGTGCCTTTTGAAATCCAGTAAGGGCATCATCCCACTAGATTAAGGCTGAGTTTGGTGCAGCTGGACTTATAAGATATAAGCTGACTTTTAGCTTATAAGCAGAAGGTGGGTGTTTGCAGCTTCTCCTTTTTCCCTCAAAACACTTTATACTTTTTTAAGAAGTAGCTTATTTTTGGACTTACCAAACACCAAAACCTTTGGTGCTTAAAAACAAAGGAGCTTATAAGCTCTTCCAAACCCACCCTAACCCACTAGGATACCTTCTCAGATCGAAATGATAGCTTCTCTATCCTTCTCCTTCTCTGTTGACTCTCTTCCCACCCAATAGCCACATCTCTGTCTTTCGTCTTCCGATCTCAAATTATCATACAGATCTGAAATTCTTTTCCATCTGATCTGAACCGCTTGTTCGTAGTGTAAAAGAAGAGGGTTCAGGAGTCAGCCCAAACCCACCCAATCGAAAGAGAAAGGGGATCAAGCAAAGCAGCTCACCAGACCACCCATATTCACCACGATTCGGTTTGACCTTGGTAATTTTTGAACTCTCTCAAACTCCTTTGCGTTCTGTTTCAATTCGATTCTAACCAAATCCTTATTTCTGTTTACCTCCGCCACTTTTGTGGACGGCGACGTTGATTTCCCGTCTACCCCAAACTTGAGAGACGATCAGACGACATTTTTCGTAGCTGAGCTTTTGATTTCGACTTTAAGAACTCACTTGGAGCTCGTCTGAGGTGGAAGAGAGTTGCTACTCTAACAATCCAGTTTGAGGTATGAGACCTCTGCTCTAGTAATTTATGGAAGTAGCTACTGAGACATTTGGTTTATTTGATTGTGCTGACATGCACTTGTACATGCCGAGTTAGATTTTTATGCACATGTATTATAATAGAAGAGAACCAAGAATCCAAATGTGATACCGATGGGAAATGCTCTAGTGTAAAGTTGGTCATATCCAGTGTTTATAGTTTGACAACGGATGATATTTAAAATGAACTTTGGTGGTTTTGAGATAAACTAGTATGTAAAATTAAACTAAGACTTCTAGATTTATGAACTCCATTTTACATTGTTGCTCAATGTAGACTATGTTTGAGATTGATGAATCGGGATGTCAAGTTGATACCTGATAATTGGAATCAGTTGAAGGTCTTTGAAACAAAGGCAAGTTCTGAAGCTTCAATTTACTCATCATCTTCATTTTCTTCATCGACTTTGTTTCTTGCAATATATATATTATCTCATTGGCTAATTTACATTTTAGTTTAGATTTATAGTTCTTTAAACTGCTACACCATGATCTTATATTTCATCTCCATGTTGAATCTTAACTTATTAATTTGTAATTATCATCCTATATTCAAACTATGTAGGAATTATATTTGCGTTTCACTTTTCATGATTTGATAATTTCTACAAACATTTCAGGTTCTAGTGATAAGAATGCAATGCTTAAGAGGGGAACATAGATACTTCACAGCTATGTTTTCAGTTCATTACTTGGTCTTATTTAGAAGTAAACTAGATTAGTATTATAGTGATGTAGGTGAATTAAGAGTTCTAACCTTCGTGCTAAACTAGAATGATGTATAAATCATGTTATGAACTGAGATAAGGTGTGAGACACCTACTTATTCCATTATAAATAGTTTTGCTTGTTTAAGAAATTTCCGGTTGTATTGGAACTATATTGATATTTTCTTGTTTTGTTTCCTTTTGCAGTACTTGGAAAAGGGATTATTTGTACTTGATGCAAAGACTGTTCTGAAATTTTACAAGGTATAGTTTGTTAAGATAGTCTGTTATCACTTTGTAGTACTTAAAAAGAGATAATTTGTACTTGATGCAAAGACTGTTCAAAAATTTTGCAATTTCTTAAAGAAATCTGATCAATGATCAAATCCTTTTGCCATGATCATTCCCTTATACAAAGTTATGTAAGTTTAGTTTGCATGATATAACTAATCCATGTATATTTCTTTATTTAGCATTGGTGATTTATAGATTTTTATTTTTCCAAATTCTATACAGATTTGGGAATGGAAACAGCATGAACCATTCGTCAAGCGTGCTATCAATGTTGTTGGTATTAAAGATCACCAGCTCTCCGCTTGTTAAGAGTTTCCAAAGTTAGTGAACAATTTTACTAGTTTTATCTCCCAGTGTGTAACTTTCTAGGACTATGTCAATTATGTATTATAACAGTTCAGACTATTGAAAGTAATAAATTATTCCTCCTTTTAGACTTGGATGGTACTGTGTCGAGCCTGATGGTTCAGACTAATTTTTTTTAGTTTTGTTAATTAATATGGGCACGGACAAGCAATATATATGTTGGGTACTAATTAGCCACGGAAAGGAAAGGTTGTGGCAAATGAGAAACTATAAAATAAGAGAAAGGAAACTATTCAGTGTCAGACGAGTTCTTTGACTAAATTGGCTCATGGTGAGACAGACAAGAAAATCCGTCATCAAATTGTAAAAACTCAAAATGGAGATGGTACATGAGGACACACCTAGAAAAATCGTCCTCAAAACTTTATAGTGATGGACTCTATGCCCTGTAATCCCAATAGGGACGGAAAATGGCCGGTCGCTATTGCCCCATATCCTAGTAGTGTGAAAAACTGATGGTATTGAGATCTAAGAGATTATTGCAAACCAAATTAGCGTCCTCGATCTCTTTTGTCACTTGAAGGCTCCATGCAGATCGAGAATAACTATGCAAGGAATTAAGGGATGATGGCCTCTGTGATTCCTGTAGGAACTAGGTAAAAATAATCAACTAGAACCCATTGATGGAGAAGTACGTCAAACTTTATGTAGGCAAATTTCGCCAAAAAAAATTTATGAAGGCAAACTCGAAGATACCAATAATTCTAGTCAAGTCAATCATGCATAAGCCTTAAAAAGGTCTAGCTTTCACAGCATTGCTGTTCAAATTTATTAATCTGACTATCTAGCTAGCTGCTTCTTACTGAAACTGAAAGGTTGGTCTTTGATCATTTAGCCATGCATAATCGATCTTATACAGTAATGCGTACGTAGAGGTAGAACCACCACCTTGGACCAGATGAGTCGCAAGTCACACATTTCTTTTTTCTTCAATGCGAGCAAAATTTTATATTTGTACGTTGGTAGTAGTCTTCGATTCTTCCCTTTCATTTATTAGACGTTTAATGGGACTTGTCTACAATAATGCACTCTACTTTACGTACATTGACACGTATACGGATTGAGAGAAGAGTTGTACAAAGGGGTTCATACATAAGGAATAGAGTTAGAGTTTCTTTTAAAACAACGACTATGAAATGAACCCTCCTCTTGAGCAACTAAACTTTTTTAAAAAATAAAAATAAATCAGCAAGAGGTGCTGATCTTAGCCTCGTTCCTCAAATGATGCATCGAAGATTAACATTTACAGAAGAATGGTACAAAGGGGTTTATATATAAGTCTCTCACTCGGAATGGATCGAGTTAATTAGTCCAAATACGACGTTATATAAAGGCACATATGTTTCAAATTTAAAACCAGAATGAAAATCTTTTTTGGATCTTTTTTTGATACATCCCATCATTCTTTTTCTTCTTTTAGTTTGGATCTTATGATACAACTATTGTGATTATCATTGCTCCCTAGCTGGTCTGGATTAGTATATAATGATGTGATATTTATCTTTGTAAGAGCATCTGTAGGGTGCTCCTCTGCTCGTGCTGTTCCTCCTTTTGCTCGTGCTGTTCCTCCTTTTGTTCGTGTTCTCGAACAAGTAAAGATTGTTCGTGTAAGAGCATTTTAACTCGATCAACAAACGGTTACCGTTACAGGACCCGCCTCCCTCTCCTGTACTGTGTGGCTACTCTCTCATGAAAGCTCCTAGCAGGTTGAAAAGAACGTAGATGAAATACACTATATGGGGTATACCACTGTACATTAGGGTTGCAGCTAGGTATAGACTAGCTGGAGAGACTAGAGCTAGCTATAGGGTCCCTAGTGTCATTTCTGTGATGGCATACATACATGAATGACTATCTCAATCTGAGAACCAAAAAAGCACCCATCTCTCTCCCAACTCTCGAGATATATGCTCACACACGCACGCATAAATCTCTGTAACTCGACGACATTTTTCCTTAATTACCTTACCTCATTATTCACATCACCATTTTCTTGTCTTTCTTTCTTACTCTCCTTTGGTTTCAGTGCGTTCTCGATTTTCAGGCATTCACCGAGCTCCTATATATATACTGCAGAGTCAGTCAGTGTTTTACTACATCAATTCACCAGATAGCTAGCTGATCGAGTCTGAGCTTAGAAAATGTTGGGTTTGATGGAAGAAGTTATGAGTGTGCTGGGGAGGGAAGACTTGAACGATCAGGGTCTTCCACCTGGTTTCAAGTTCCACCCAACTGACGAGGAGCTCATCACCTTCTACCTCGCTTCCAAGGTCTACAATGGCGCTTTCTGCGGCGTCGACATCGCTGAGGTTGACCTCAACAGATGCGAGCCCTGGGAGCTCCCAGGTCTGTGTCCATCTAGCTATTCATTACAAACACACGCCTATGGCTAACTAGCTCCATCATTTAATTTTTCTGTGCTCTATCAATTTTATCATGGTGATCTGAAGGCAGGTCCTTCTTCGTTTATAGTTCATTCATAGTCTAGTCTTCTTTAAAGTTCAAATCTTTCCCTTCATCGATGAACATATCTTCAATGTATAGCTGAAGCGATTTTTTACAACCTTTTCCCCCAAATTCACTGATAAAGAGTAAACAGATATATGAACTTGTGTACCCTTTTCTTTAGTTCACTGATATATAAAAATGAGAACCCTTTTCTTGACCTGTTTGATTTCTTTGGGAAAATTTGAATTTTGAAGCAAGCTAGACTGGTGTTTTTCTACGTTGATATGATTATTGAGGCAGAAGAGCTGTTACTATGAAACAAAGGAAAAGAAAACAATATGGCAGGGGAGTAGTTATTAATGGCAATATGGCATGGGGATGCCTTCATATATTATTAGTATAAACATGATCCTGTGATCCAGTCTATATCAATGTCTTGTCTAACGCAGAGGTTGAGTATGAATCACACAAATGACACACACACACACACCACCCCTTTAGTTTACTCTACTTTTCTGCTCAGAAAATCTCCCACCTCTGCTCACAAAATCTATAGCTTTGTTTCCGTTCTGGTATATACGATTTAATGAAACTGGGGCTGGTATGTATTGATGATGTAAAACAATGTTGGTGCAGATGTGGCCAAGATGGGGAACAAAGAGTGGTACTTCTTCAGCCTCAGGGATCGGAAGTACCCAACCGGACTGAGAACCAACCGAGCCACTGGCGCCGGCTACTGGAAAGCCACTGGCAAAGACAAAGAGGTTTACAGCGCCTCAAATGGAGCCCTTCTTGGGATGAAGAAGACCCTTGTCTTCTACAAGGGTCGTGCCCCCCGTGGCCAGAAAACCAAGTGGGTCATGCATGAGTTCCGTCTTGACGGCGACTTCTCCTCCTACCGCCACACGTGCAAGGTAAAAACCCTACCAACCACACGTGCGCCTGAACATGTTTTTCACCTAGCTACCACCGTTCTTTCTTCATTGTCGTTTAGTTAGTTGACTTTATTCAGTCGGAATCGTATAGTGAAACACTATTTTCACCAATTTGTTGTTTATGCTTTTTAACTTTTCGGAGTAGATAGATGGGAGTATGATCTGATTGATTTAACAATACAGTAAACCAATCAATTAACTGTAGTAATTTATGGTTTTATATGTCTGATTTATGTGCAGGATGAATGGGTGATATGTAGAATACATAACAAAGCTGGGGGCAAGAAGAACCCAATGCAAGCTCAAGGGCATGGGGAAGGGCAACAGAGTAATTTTCTTCAACAAGTCGTGGAAGCTGCTTCTGCTTCTTCCAGAACTGGCTGCAGCTTGCCTCCATTGCTGGATTGTCAGTCTCAGACCACCCATCAGAACCCTAGCTTTCTGCAAAGCCCTGCTTTACTGCAGATGCAAGAAATGAAAAGTTGTAATCAAATGTTTCAACTACCCTCATCGTCGTCGTCGTCATCCTCAGCAGCAGCTCTGCAATCCATGCTCTTCAAGTCCTTCCTTTTTTCACATCAAGATCAAGCTGGCACTACTGGAACTGGTGCTCCTAAACAGTGCAAGGCAGAGGCCACTAATCTTTCTCACTTCCAAACTCCACCTCTTAATGTTGCTAACTTCAACTACCTGATGGAAAAGAATCACTCTCATGTTCAGCCAAATGGCCAAGACTCGTTGCTTCAGTATCTCCACCATCCCCGAAACTCATCATTGTCATTTGATGACTTCAATTATTACAATGGAGTGTTGGGGCTATCTGCTACTGCTGCTGTAGAAGTTGAGACTGCGTCTTCTGCTGCTTCAACCGGTGGTTTCAACAGGGCAGGCTTTCAGACCATGTTAGATCCTCTCATCAAACTCCCAGCTGCAGAATCATCATGGAATCTGGATATCGCTTAAGAATCCATCACCGATCATCGGAATATATATACATTTATATATATAGCTAAGCTTTAAGATTCCAGATAATCTAATCTAGTACTGGTTAGTATTAGTACAGTGCTTGGCTTTAAATTAATCTATGTATTTATCTGTCATCTGTGTTTTTATTATGGGATCTAGTGTGTGTCGTCCTCAATCTTAAGAATAGCACAGCTTTTCTTGTTTAATGTGTTCTAGGAGGCGTTGAAGGTTGTGTTTGATGTCATGTCATGAATGGGATAATCGGAGCTTGCTGTTCATAAATTTGACGTCACCTCTTCCATCTTTTAAATCTGTGATTGGTGTTTTGGTAAACCATTTTCAATTCGCATGAGTAGCTGTTCACTAGGCACTACTAGGCTTCTCTTAACTCTTAAAAAGGAAGATAATAATGGCTGCATTCGGGTAGAGTAGGTATTAGAAAGTAGTATGTGATTAAATTTAAAAATATAAAAAATGGAGTTATAATAATTTTATATAAAGTAAGACACAAGTTTGGACTCAGAACTTATGATATCAGATCTCATCCAGTTTTGATCATTAGATGACAACAATATCTGTATATCTCAACCAAATTACGTGCATATGTCACTCTTCTCTTCCTAACATCTTCGTCTCGTGGCTAAAATAACACATCTCTCTAAAAATCACATAATTTGTCTCTGATCTTTTGATTAAACCATCACAACCAAACCAATGATGCTGCTACACTCAAATATAATGAAAATGAAAGAATGGATAGTCTAATATATTATTTATCTCACAGTAAGAGTTATATAAGAGATTATAAGAAATATAATTAATAAGTATAAACCTACAATATAATTACAATATTACATTCCTAATATGACTCATGCTGACACTCCCCCTCAAGCTGAGGCATACACATCAACCAAGCCCAACTTGCATAGTGGGTCATAAAACGTCTTTCTGGATACTCCCTTAGTGAGTACATCTGCAAGCTACTCTTCAGTAGGAACTAAACGGAAGCTAATAATATTAGCATCTAGCATCTCTTTTATAAAATGACGATCAACACTACCAAAATAAACATTATAGCCGATGAAAAAAAAACAGGCCGACGAAATTTATTTTCGTCGGCTATAGTCTGTACACTATAGCCGACAAAATTTTTAAAGTTTAGCTGACAAAATATGTAATGTCGTCGGCTAAAAGTCCTTATATTTCCAGATCTAGACAGCAGCTCATTTGAAAAAAAACCAGGAGAAAAAGTTTAGGTGTTGTCGAAATTGTTGGTTGTCGTCGAAATCTGTTCAAAATTAGTTTGTGGAGCTATATATAGATACGTATATGTGTATATATATTGATTTTGAGTTGATTTAAGAGTTTTATTTGAGTTATATATATTGATTTTTAGTTTTAATTTGAGTTGATGAATTATTAGATTTTGAGTGTGATTGAGTTGATCGATTTTGATTTGATAATATATATGAAGTTGTTGTTATTAATAAGTAGTAGTAGCTATATATATATTAATTTAATTATAATATTGTGTTGATTATTATTGATGTTAATTGATATATATATATATATAATATTGTTATATAATTAGTAATTAGTATATATATATATATGCATATATATATATATATATGTGTGTGTTAATTATTAATTTGTTATTAATTGTACGTTAACTATAAATAGAATACTAAATGATTTGAAAATTTAATTAATTAATTAGAGTTTATACATATATATTATGTTATCTTTTCAGGATATGGATAAGAGTTGGATTTCGCTTCCAAAATGGGACAAAAGATATGGTAAAAGAGTTATTAGTTTTATTGAATATGTGATGGATCATGCTAAAGGGAATACAATTTTCTATTGTCTGTGCAATAAATGTCAGTGTCGCAGCGATATGTATCGATTTGCAATTGACAAGGTTTGGCAACACCTTAAGAGTAATGGGTTTTGAGAGAAGTACACATGTTAGATATATCACTGTGAAACATCATCATGGTGTTCGCATGATCACACTACCAGAACAACAACTTTAGCCGACGAAATTTTATTAAATTTCGTCAGCTATAGCTATTCTTTTTATTTTTTTCTTTTTCAAACTTTAGCCGACGAATTACCTTAAAATTCGTCGGCTAAAGTTATTATTTTTTTATGTTATTATTATTTTTTTCTTTTTTAAACTTTAGCTGACGAATTTTAGGGTAATTCGTCGGCTATAGTTATTATTTTTTTCTTTTTTTTAACTTTAGCGGACGAATTTTATTAAAATTCGTCGGCTATAGTTATATTATTTTTTTCATCTTTTTTTTTTTCTTTTTTTTTCTTGTATTGTTTATTAAAACTTTTTACTTTTTTCGTTTTTACACCGGTGGTGGAGAAGGACAAGAGGAGGAGGAGAAGAGGATAGGAGCAAGGCTAGGAGGAGGAGAAGGTTAGGAGAAGGAGGAAGGAGGAGAAGAATTTAGATGAGGAGGAAGGATGAGAAGAATTTAGAGAAGGAGGAGAAGGATTTAGAGAGGAAGGAGGAGGAGAAGGATTTAGAGGAGGAGGATAGGAGGTAGGATGAGGAGTACGTTGTTGCCGCCGGAGTAGGAGTAGGAGGAGGAGGAGGAGGAGAAGGAGAAAAATGAAACATATAGAAAATTTTGAACTTTAGCCGACGAAATTTCGTCGGCTAAAGTTCAAAATTTTAGATGAAAAAATTTCAAAATTTTAAAAATCCCCGCCAAAAAATTTGAATTTTTAATTAACCTTAGCCGACGAATTTCCTTAATTTCGTCGGCTATAGTTATTTATTTTATTTATTTATTTAACCTTAGCCAACGAATTACCCTAATTTCGTCGGCTAAAACCCTGAACCCTAAACCATATACGTAGAAGCTTCAAACGAAAAAAAGTCATGCAATAAGATATAACCAGAATGGTGAAATACGTCTGTGGTTGAAAAATCACATAATTCCGGTAAAGTCTCGGTACCAATAATTGCGGTTAACTCAATTTTCCATTCTTTCTCCCTAGAGGTAGCCCTATCTCTGGTAGTTATTTTTCATAAAATTTTTATACCACTGGTTGCGTCTCATCGATTTGAAACTATTTTCAGTTGAAGGTCTGGGAAAAATACGTAATTTAGACGGTCAAATGACCATTTCCGTGCGTTAAGGGGTTTGACTTACGGGATTGACCATAGGATCGAGCCCTTAACGTTGTCAGATTAAGTTGAATTTTTTCCTATAGACAAATTTCAACATAATGATCATATCAGACGGTCAGAATTTTGTTTCTCAACTTTGATCATCGGAATCACAACATGCGTACTAATGTTGTATAACTTGTTTACTAAGCTTTAAGTAAATGTTCCGTTTCTAAAACAAACTCTACGTAGAAACTTCAAACGCAAAAAAGTCGTGAAATAAGATATGACCGGAATGGTGAAATAAGTCTACGGTTGAAAAATCACGTAATTTCGGTAAAGTCTCGGTGCCGATAGTTGCAGTCAATACAATTTAGGGGTTTGACTTACGAGATTGACCGTCTAGATGATGTCCTTAAATTTATCGGGTAAAGTTGAATTTTTTACCAAAGAGATATTTCAACATACGGTCGTATTTTTGTTTGTGAATTTTGATGACCGGAATCACAACATGCCTACTATTATTTATCTATATGGGGAGTCCTATCATCGAGAGGTAAATATCTCAAAATTTTTAGATGGACAGTTGCGCCTCATTATGGTGAGTATTTGTTGTGTTGAAGGTTCGGCCAAAATACCTCATATAGGTGTAGATATGGACATTTTCGTGTGTTAAGCGTTTAGAAAAACTTCATTTTGAAGCCTTAAACGAACTCGGATGGCCAAAAAAGCCTGTATGTCAAGGCATGTGCCATGAGTTTGACTCGTACGGCCGTTCTTCTTCCAGATTGGTATCACAATAGTCAATCGGACACCGAAATATCCGTAGTGCAATTTTGTAACTAAAAGTTATTTTAGCCGACGAAATACCCTAATTTCGTCGGCTAAACTTTTCAAATTTCGTCGGCTAAAGTTCACATACTATAGCCGACAAAAAAAACACTTTAGCCGACGAAAATTGTTTTTGTCGGCTAAAATTTATCTTTTGCCGACGAAAAAATTAGCATAGCCGATGAAATTTTTTTTCGTCGGCTAAAATTACACTTTAGCCGACGAAAAAAAAATTCTTCTGCTAAAGTCCACTTTAGCCGACGAAAAAAAATTTCGTCGGCCTGTTTTTAGATATTTCGTCGGTTATAGTCTTTTTTCTGGTAGTGTGTGTTGTATGATCTTGTACATATTTCGAATTTGTTTAATGATTTAGGGAAGTAGGTTTTGATATTCTTATGTATTTTTTTGGTTTGTTTTCATGAATTTTTGCATCAAAATCAATGCTTAGAGGCTGCCTCGGCCATGGTAGTTTTCTAGGTTGCGATTTCACGTGCTAAGGTAAATTTGGATTGATTCATAGACTAAGTTGTTTCATTCTAGATTATCTATTAGGGCTAAGCATTCATAAAACATGCATGTTAATATGATAGGTGACGCTATTACATGTTGCATGTATCCAATTCGGCTTATTGTGCTTTATGTGTTTTTCGTGTTTAATTTCTACGCTGATGTGTCTTTAAACCGATTAGCATAATTTAGGGTTATGCGCTGGAGTTGATTCTAAATATATTGGAAGTTTTAACGATTAGTTGAATCGCTGGTGGTCTCTAATTAGAATTGGAATTGAGATAAGTATATGAGTATGTCGAGTCTTGCTTGCTGCCTCTTGTTATTTACAATTTGTTACATGTTCTTGATGGTTTTCGTGCTTGGTTATGTGTGTGAATGATGATCACATGTATATATTTAATTTAGGATTTAATTTTCAGTCCATAGATTTTTAGAAATATCTTCAAAACCCCCTTTAAAACTTTGTAAATTGTAAGTGTGTAATTATGTTTGTTGTATAAAACGTTACAAACTCTTATTACATAAACGCCCTTAAGTCTCTGGATTGACCGAACCCTATTTACCAATGCTATAAATGACAACAAAGGGTTCTAAATTGGTTTTCTCGTGTTTTCGTTATTGTATCCCGGTTTCGGACACACGCCAGTCCTGTAAGGAAATGATTATGAAAAGCTGCCATAAATTATCATCTAACTTCGACAAAAGATTGTGATCATCTCACAATGATCAAGGAGATGAATTTTATAACAACGAAAAGCTTGAAGAGTCTATTTTTCAGAACTTTTACGGATCATCAATACCTATTTTCTAGAAGATGTTATGATCATTTGAGTGCTCGAATGTCAAGTCTGCCGAAAATTTATTAGTGGACCGAAACTTCAATTTTAAGACCCAAACTATCTTGGCAAGCCCATAGAAGAAGAAAAAAAGGAACACAGACGGCAAGGAGATCGACATCTTCTCAAGATTCTTCCACTTTCGGTTTTGTTCTCTTGCTTTTCCATGAACTCCTTTGTGGTTTTAGTATTCATTATTTGTAGCTAAACTCACAGTAGCTAGGGGCTGTTGAAGCCCCTAAACATGATTCATAACATGCTTTGATTTTCAATTTGTTTTCCAATTAATAACTTTGAGGTTTTATTTACCGATTGTACATCGATGAATTCTTTGTGTGTGTGCTTTGGAGGCCTACTTAGTATGCATTCTAGGGTTCTAAGACTTTGATGATTTGATGCCTAGGTCAATATCAGATCTCTCAAATTGTCTAGAGAAGTAATCGATAGTTTTCACTATCGAGTAGACGAAACCTAGGTTTAGCAAGGCGCTAAATTTATTGTGATACCTAATGATTGCTCAAACGCTTCTCATGCTCATTGATCTCTGCTTGTTTGACCTAATAAACACACCTTTATATTACATGGTTGAGAATAGTTTAAATGTAGAGCACTTCCTGCCAAACGCACAAAGTAAGAAAGAGTAATAGATTGCGTTCAAGCGTACTGAGCCAATCTGAGCGTCTTTAATTGAGTTATTTGGTTCCAAATTGGACAATGTGTTGTATATGATTGTCAGGGGTGGATACATCTTCCCTAGCTAGTTTCATCTTCTTGATTCTCAACCAATTTAAAACCAGTTTTCAATTTTCTCATCTTCTGTTTGTCATCTTACCGTATTTTAGTTCCCTACAAAATCAACTCCGAATTATCTCAAATTTTGTATGCTAGAATCTCTGTGTGTCTAGGACATCTCTGTAAATTTTCATATTTTTCTGAGCAATCTAGGTTAGTTGTTATTTTATTTTTCGATTGTTGTTCGGATGAGTTGCTGTCACCTTTTGTGACATTTATTGAAGCTTTTAGTTTAATTGAATCCTTTGCGGGAGACCCTTATTTTTCTATATTACAATCGACATATTTGCAGGAGAATAAGGAAAATAAATATTTTTTAATTTAGCTATCAAGAGAGGACTCGAGCGTCAGTATTCCGCCTTTCAATCCACAAGGTCTTAACCTTATGAAGACACTCCTTTTCGGCGTCAAGTAGTGGAAACCGGATACCCTCTTTAGGCATAGAAGGAACGTGAGAACTAAAAAAAGGGAAACAACTTATCAAAAGAAAAAATCCCACACTAGGTAGTTTGGAAAACATGTTTTATTCTATATGGTGGAACGCAAACAGCGCCACCAAAGTGACAAAACTCCCAACCTTCGGTGGCAACACAAGCATTTGTGTACCACTCGTTCTCCGACTCTTGTAACCCTCCAATGTAGGGATTATGGTTCCTCTTTCTGTGATCATCATGAAGAACAAAGGTCATAGTGTCGCTCTTCCCTTTGCTAGCGAAATACTTCAAGTCGTAAAAGTGTGTGATCACCACCACTGTGGGGCTCGCACCCACACATATTCCATATCATCGTCGTCGACATAAGGATCTTGAACATGGTCAAACCCATCTGACCAAGGGCGATTCCAGATTCCACAAGGACATAATGAAGTCACGAATCAAACGACAGTCTTAGTCCTTGAAGGAGAAGAATGTCACAGAGAAGCGCTTTGCCCTCAACAAGCTAGGAGCCCAACTTGCCATCTCTGAGCCCGAGTAGATTCACAAAAGAATGGATCCTATAGGTAGTGCGTCGGCTCCAAATTTTCTTCGTCGTAAGACGAACAGCTAGTTCGTCAACCACTGTTCCATTAGGCAGTCTCCAAGACTCGAGGACCGCTCCCTTGCTCACGGCCGAGTCTTCCGAAGCAGCGCGACCAGATGAGCTGGCGACCCCGTTACCTAAAGATCACTTAGAAGTATCATCTAAAGATCGTTTAGCCGCGTCACATACTTAATGTTGTTTATGGCGCTCATAACCGTCCGGGTGGGCAAGATAATCCTCCATAAGAACGAGTGTGGCTAAGGGAGCAGACTGCTCGATACAACATCACGTACGTTTCACCAACTCCCCACGAACAAAGAGCTCTAATCTTTCGTTAAAAGTGTGTTCAGCAAGACATGACTAGAAGTTCGTTATGAAATCCGCTACCAAGTTAGATGGTGATACTTGATTAGACAGCATAAGGACCACGTTGCGCTCTTTAGACATCCGCCACAAACACTCTAACCTATAAATGTTAGCAGTTAGTTAGATCTAGCTTACCATCTTTCCCCATCTAGACCAAGAACATCACGAACATTCAATCATAAACCAAGAAAATTTAATAGAACACATACTAAACCAAAACCCACATTTCAACCCATAAACCAGAAAAAGACATCTAAACACACAATCTAGTTCTCAAATACAAAGATCTAGCCCTTTTTAGCACAGAAATAACCAAAAGATGAACATAAACCAAAACCATAACATCCAGATTCAAAATCCAAAACAGAATAGCTGGAGGTAGAAAACGGAAGCAAACCTAAAGTTTTGAAGCTGGAAACTCCGATTAGAAAAGATCAAAGATGATACAACAGATCCCAAAGCAGAAAAACCAGATGCGTAGACAAAATTGAACCTATTTAAAACTGACCTTGAGGGGCTGGACGAAGAGTGTTTGAATATCAAAAATCAGGGAAATGAAATAGAACCATAATTTGGTCGAACCCTTATATAGCGGATAGCGAGGAACACCAGCCATTCCGTGTTTTCACCATGCACCGTTGGATGCGTGCCACGCGTCCACCTACTCTCACCAATGTTAACATTAGAACCGAGAAGGCCATCGGTTACCATAGCCATAATGACTCACGGATGCGTGCGTCATAAAAGCTGCCAACCGCTCAGTTACCCAATGCATGTACGATTCATGGAAAACGAAAGATCAAAAGGATCCGAGACAAAAATCATTGCCTTGCAACGAAAGACCTTAGTTCTTTTCCGCTGCAAAAGAACAACATTGTCTTACAGCGAAAGACCTTCGTTCTTTTCTGATGTAAGAGAACAACATTGCCTTGCAGCGAAAGACCTACGTTCTTTTCTGCTGCAAGAGAACAACATTGCCTTGCAGCGAAAGACCTTCATTCTTTTCCCCTTTAAGAGAACAACACTGCCTTGCAGCGAAAGACCTTCGTTCTTTTCCGCTGAAAGAGAAAAACATTGCCTTCCATCGAAAGACCTATGTTCTTCTCCGTTGTAGGAGTACAACATTGCCTTACAACGAAAGACCTTCATTCTTTTTCGCTGTATGAGAACAACATATAGCGAAAGACCTTTGTTCTTTTCCTCTGTAAGGGAACAACATTGTCTTGCAGCGAAAGACATACGTTCTGTTCCGCTATAAGAGAACAACAGGCTACAACAACACACCTATGCCTAACTGACGTACTTTGGCAGCACTTAGACTGACCATAACTATACATACGACAACTAACTGCTCCAATACCACCTCTTAGGACAATAATGTGGTAACCTGAACCACATTAGTCTCACATCGAAATGCAAGTGAGAGCAATCCACCAATAGCCTATAAATGGTAATTATCTCTAAAGACTTCAGATGGAACAAAATATGAAGAAATTGAATATGCAAATTGAATCCTCTATGAAATTAAAAACAATAGAGACAAGAACACAAAATTTTGTTAACAACAGTGTAAACCTTCCTCGAGGAAACGTGACTGCGAGACTTTTAAAGTAGTCCACACTAAATCAAATCCACTAATCTCTAATAAAATAGTGCAAATACAATTCTCAATCAATTGTAATACACAACATATTCACTCTAATCACTTCTCACAAAAGTGATCCAAATCAAGTAAATCTATCCAGAGGAACTGATTTGAACAAGCTAAGATCTCAGACACTTAGCTAAGCAATTCTCACACAATTGCTATACTAATTCTCACTCAACTAGTACCAGTTCTCACTCATCAACTAGTATCTGCACTAAGACTTAACTCTCTTAGTTATGACATCAAAAAAAATTCCTTGATTCTTCAACACAACCAAGCAGTTTAGTTCTTTAACACAACCAGCTATTTTCTTTCTAAAGACTGATCCTCAAATGAGCTTTGCTACATCAATCTCAATTAATGCAACCTTTATGCAAGTAAGAAAGAGAGACTTAGTCAATTTAAAACACACAAGCAATTAACATGTTTAGTATGAACAAAAATCAGCTCATAAACAAAACTATCAATGCCTTTTTCTAATGATCAAAAGCGTAGTTTCATCAGTCACAACAGAAGCAATTTATAGTGTGAAACACTCCCCCTCAACTAATGCACTTCATGACCGAATCAATTTGTATTTCGGAAACCATATAATTGACCAACCATCACTTTGCACTTTCCAAAAATATCAAATTAAATCTTGCTTTAAATCTACAATTAGACATTTCACATTTACATCTTTGCACAATTACAATCAGCAAGTAAATGTCATATCACCTAAAATCCTCAAGATAATTAAAGAAATATTTGATTAACAATTTCTAGATCTGAAAATAGAATCATTGCTATAATATCTCAATAATATTTACAAAATTGAAGGTGAAGAAATTCTTATCAAAAATAAAATGTTTGAAACTTATTACCTTATATAGATTTTTAAGGATCTATCTTGATTACCTCAGATCATATTGATTACATTAGATCAAGCAATGAATTTTTCTTTTCAAAATATCATCTGGTTAACAAGATTCTCATACCATTCGTGAATGATCATTCGCCGTTCGTCATGATCATTCGTCATTCACCATGATCTTTTCAATTTAAAATCAATTGAACGACAACTCACCATTGATAGACTAGTCAATTGTATTACCTTTATATTCCACTGATATTGTCATGTTACCTCTGATCAGGCAAACTCATACCAAAATACACAATCGATCACCATTAATCACTGATTGGGATAGACATGGAAACCAATTTTGAAACTATAATCAGATATATTTTCCATAACATAAATATATGATAAGAATATATCTTTTCCAAAACAATCTGCTAATCGATGAAAGAATATAATTAGATAATCACATTTAGAACTTAATTTCCATACATACTAGCATATCAGAATATCAAAAATAATTTCGATATTAATCCTAATCAAATCAGAATTAATAAGAAAATTTAATCACATATCAAATCAAATATTTAAGTAGAATATCAATTTGTTGAGAATTTAATCATATATAGAAATGCCAACATATGAATATTATATGCTTACAATCTCTCATCTCATTAACTACACATTTATTACTTACATATTGTCATAATGTCAACATCAGTACTGACTGCACACTGAAGAGTCGAAAACTGTCATTTGACGGTCTAGACCTTTGAGTGACGTCTTGTGTTTTTATTGACAGCTTAATAGCAGCATACAAATCTCGTTACATAAGATATCGATACATACAGTCTCCTAGGCTGCTATTCAACTGGGTGAACACCGCATTTCTTTCCTTCCAATTAGTCTACATTAAAACCACCAAAAGCCTTAGTTCATCAACTGTTAAGATCCTCCTAACGTCCTCTATCTAATCAATAAAAGAATTTCGAGTAACAAACTTACCTTCTTTAACACCGCGACACAAAAAAGACAAGGTGATTCCCACTCTTGTTAGGTACTTGAACACGTAGAATCTTTAAAAACATTTAGGGCATGTTTACTTCGTAGGAATGGAATACAAATCTAGGGAAATGATTACGGGTTAAGAAAATTCTTGTTTTTACTTGCTCATAATGGAATGGAATAAGTTGTAGGTCCCACTAGTCAACTCGGAATTCATTCCTGATCAACCCGGATTTGTAATACCAAGGGGGGAGATGGGTTTAGGAATCATGTCATCATGAATGAAATTTTTGTTCCTAAAGTATCCTCACATAATTTTGAATAACCCAAAATTGTCTAACCCTAGAATATATTTGTTATTTTGTTATGTATGGATATTATTTTTCTGAATTAGTGTTTATGCATATATTTGTCATACTATGGATATTCTTTTCTGAATTGTTATTTGCATGAGACTTTTAGAATTTATTTCTTCTTGTATTATGGATACATGCAGCCTCTTTTGAGTATCATTTATTTGATATGAATGAGACTATCTACAACCTAGCAGACTTTTTTATTTTATATATATATTTGATGTTGATGATTTTTTTATTTCTGCATAAAGACTAAGTTCCTGTTGTTCTGACCAATTAGACTTGATGAAGATGATCAAGTAGTATCGTTGGACATAATTGAAGCCCTCTTATTGGCAACTACTTATAGAGAGGTCCTTGTTTTTGGAGTAGCAACTACACAAAGCATAAACATCAATCTGGCTAAATTGAGCAGAAAGTTTCTCTCTAATTCAAACCATGATTGGTACGTGGCTCATTGCCTCAGAATAACAGAATCCAAACATTTTTTAAAGGGTAATTTAGTAATTAAAATAGTTTTGATTCTGATTTCATATGGTAAGTAAACAATATCAATCGCAATTGATTCCATTCCTATTCCAATTCCATGTGATAAGTAATCACTTCAATGGAATTGAACTCCTTACATATTATTCCATTCCGTCTCTCATTTTATTTTTATTCCATTCCTAATCAAATCCATTCCAAGCAAGTAAATGTGCCCTTAGACTTACATAGAATAAATCAGGTTGAGCACCTCAACAAAAAGTGAGACATCTTCGGAGGAAGCTTGAGTTTCCATAAGTGTCTCCACTTAGTTTGCTCCAGCTTATCTCGTATCAGCCTCCCACCCTTGGTTTGCAACTAAAGCCTTACTAAATTCCTGGATTTCTCTAAAGCTCAGTCCACCTTCATTCTTCAAACAACTTAATCCCAACTACGCCAATGGATTCCCTTGCCACTCAGTTTCCCAAACCAAAATCTAGTAAGATGATCGTTAATTTCTCAAGCTGGTATATGATTCAGTTTAATGATAAATAACAAAAGGTGTATGAATCAATTTAATGATAATTACTAAGTCAGGGCATTTGAGAGTGAGCCACCAAAACATACCATTCTAGAATATCAAATTCTCATCTACAAAACACTATATTTCAGAGATGAAATAAATTATATCCTATTTACAGGCCGACATGAACTCTCAACTACATCTTATTTCATTCACTTCGGAATCAATTACATCCCTCTCAGTTTTATTCTAGGTTAGTAAACATGTCAAGACCAATTGTGTTCATGTTAGTAGTCCTACATTTGATTACTATATTAGTATTCCCTCTTTAAAAAAAGTCAACATGAAAAAAAGAAGTAAATACAATGGGCCTAAAGTAAATAGTAAATCGAAATCGCATAGGCTCATCGTGGTAAATTAGTAAATGTATTATAGTATATTTCATACCCGGAATCTACCATCGACGGGCTTAGAGCTCTCGGAGCTACTTGATTGCCCAATCCTCACTCCTATCTCTGCTACAGACCCTTCTGATTTTTCTTCTCTCCAATCATAATTTCATTTTCTTTCAAATTCAAACCTTTCCGGATTCAAAAGTATTCTCTGTCGGTGGAGCTCATGGCAACAGGTATATCTCGTAAACCCTAATGCATTTCATATTTCCGCTCGCTCTTGCCTTCAACGGTGGTTTCAATTTGAATTTGATTTCGTCTTACTGAGATTGGTGACTTTTTGGTCAGAGGAAGAGGGAAGGGGGTACGGGGAAATTGACTGGGATGAGAAGGAGATTTGTAGGTACTATATGGTTCGGTTTTGTCCTCATGATCTATTTGCCGGTACTCGAAACGATCTAGGTTAGTTGCTATTGAATCCACATTTTCCAGTTTAGCACGAATTTCGTTATTTGTCTATGTTTTGCATTGTGCAAGTTTGGACAGCTTACACTGAGTTTTTTTGTTTTTGTTTCAGGACCGTGCTATAGGAAACACGATCCGAAGCTGAAAGAAAGGTCAGTAGCTGGATTTTGTCTCTGTTTTCCTTTGATGATGTTATTCGAGGTTTAGTTGTATCTGTTATTTGAATGCATCTGTTTAGCGTAATCTGTTCTAAAGAACCTCCATTTTGTAGTAATAGTTGCATTTGTTTGGAAGGAGAGTTTAGTATGTAGTCTGGGGTATTCTAAGTGATGTAGTCGTCTTTGTCACATCCTTTCATAGTAGGGAGGAAGAATCTGTTGTTTCAAACTCAGTGAGCGAGATGGCTAGAAATATTTGCATGAAATGTAGTGTAGTATATATTTCAATCTGTTAATTTGTTGTGCTGTCGAAGAGTAGAATGCTTCCCCTTAAATCATATGTCAAGCTAATAAATTGGTATCATAACCTGCTTTTTTTGTTTTTGTTTTCTTGTGCCTTGCTGGGCTGTGGTTAAGTTTCCTCATTTCTGTTTTAATGATTTAGATTTGAGAAGTCCCCAAAACATGATGTATATGTGCAGAAGTTTGAAGCCGAACTTGCTCAGTTTTGTGAGATGTTGGTAGGTTGCATGTCTTTTCATTGTCCTGACAATCTATTGTTTTGCACGTATAGTTCTTTGTCATATTCTACTTGCATTGTAGGTGATGGATTTAGATAGAAGAGTAAGGCGTGAACGAGAACGACATTCTTTGTATGTGGAACCTGCACTAAGTCCATTGCCAACTAACAAGTCTGAACAATTATTTGTCCTGGAGGAAAAGCTAAAGAACTTGCTTAAACAAGTAGATGCCCTTGGTGAAATTGAGAAGGTGGATGAAGCTGAACCACTCAATAGAAAGGTGCTGCTATTCTTGCTGTACTCTTTTGTTAAATATTTGTAGCATAATTTGCCAATATGTTTTCCTGGAAATCTGCATGCTGCCTGCTTATCATTGTATTTTGTCTTCATAATATGTCGTAGTATGTTTTTGTTTGATGGACTTGGAAATATAATTCTAGTGTAGATAATCTGATAATAATGACGTGCAGAATCCTGAAGTCAGTGATGATCAGGATGGTTCTATTGCTCCTGCTCTTACCATCCAACAAACCTGGAACAGCATCTTACTGCAGCACATCTCAGTTTATGGTATAGCCGCTGGTTACTGCTTATCTGCATCATTGCTTTCCATCATCAACAAATGGGCTGTGGTGAAATTTCCTTATCCTGGGGCACTGACTGCTTTACAGTATTTTACAAGTGCTGTTGGGGTCCTTGTCTGTGGCTGGTTTAAGTTCTTAGAGTATGACTCGCTTGACCTCCCTACTATGTGGCGGTTCCTACCAGCCGCAATCATATTCTACCTCTCTCTCTTCACCAATAGTGAGCTCCTTCTGCATGCTAATGTTGATACTTTCATAGTGTTTCGATCAGTCGTTCCCATCTTCGTTGCAATTGGAGAGACTCTCTTCTTGCACCAACCATGGCCGTCCATGAGGACATGGATCTCACTTGGGACTATTTTCGGGGGAAGTGTGATTTATGTGCTAACAGATTACCAGTTCACTATCGCGGCCTATAGTTGGGCTATAGCTTACTTGATAAGCATGTCCATTGATTTCGTATACATAAAGCATGTGGTAATGACTATTGGTTTAAATACATGGGGTCTTGTATTATACAATAATCTGGAAGCTCTTCTACTGTTCCCATTGGAACTACTTTTAATGGGTGAACTGAAGAAGATTAAGCATGAGATCTCAAATGAATCAGATTGGTACTCGTTTGCGGTGATTTTACCAGTGGGGTTATCATGTTTGTTTGGTTTATCCATCTCTTTCTTTGGGTTTTCTTGCCGGAGGGCCATTTCTGCAACTGGATTTACTGTTCTTGGTATCGTGAATAAGTTATTGACGGTCGTGATTAATCTGGTTATTTGGGACAAGCATTCGACATTGGTTGGTACAGTTGGGTTATTGATATGTATGCTAGGTGGTGTTATGTATCAGCAATCTACAAGCAAGCCCAAAGTTGTGAATGATGTAAAGGCACAACAGACTGAGGAAGAAGAACAAAAGTTAATTGAAATGAATAGCAGCTCAGAAAGAAACAACAAAGACAGATGGGCTACAGGAAATGAACGAGGAAATGAGAAGCCTCCTTCGAGGTAATATCCTCTTCTGTTGCTTGGGATTTCTTTACCCATCGCTGCATATCAGAAAGAAACAACAGATACAGATGGGCTGCTAGAAATGAACTGAGGAAATGGGAAGTCTCCTTAAAGGTAATATTTTCTTGTTCTATTGCTTGGGATTTTATTCTTCCCGTAGCTGCATTCTTGATGGTTAAGTCTCCGGTGGTAACTTCTCATCGGGATGACTTTGAGATAGTTAGTTTAATGTTTCACAGAATATCCTTGTTTTACATTTGGGTTGAGATATACGTATTGGGTATGTGACTTGGAAAACCCGGATAGACAAAATATTGTATTGATTTGTTCGTAAGCCTAGATCGATTGGTAGTCTAGAGTGAATTGAAATACTGTTTGTAAACGTAGACTGATCCAATAGTCTCAATAGCAATACCTTGTTTGTTGACATGGAGACATGGTATCAGAATTTTCTTCATATATCCTGAAAGCTTATTGCTTTCCAATGAAATTGTTGAATTTGCAGAATATCTGGTTAGGTGAAATTGCATGTTTGATGTTTCAGTTGGAGAATTCACGCCACCTATTTTGTTTTGCTGTTAAGTTTGTAATGCCTTCGATAGTGCAACTGAAGTTGTCCAACTCCAAACATCTTATATAATCATCCTTTGTGAATGTATGGTTAGAACTTAGGACGAGACTTGAAGTCTTGCTATCCAGAGTTCAACATTATATTTCACTCCCAAAAAACATTCATTATAATGAACAGAATGAGTGTTGATTGTAAAAATCCAGATTTGGTTTTCACTCCCATATAAAAGACACCATAGTAGATGGTTCCATGATTAAGCTCTGTCGTGTTCCTTCAATAATCAAATTATGGCTAAAGCTAATGATACTTGCAGATAGTCTGTCACTTCTGGAGAAACTATAAATCATTTTAATACATTCAGCTTATGCATGATGTTTACATGAAGTAATCAACAAAAACAAAGCAAATATTATTCAAGGAATCAAAACGAATAGTTCAAATAATTCATGGACAATTTGTTCTGTTCTTTATCTAGAGTCGGATCTGGAGCAATACATACTAGCTAGAGCTCTAATGCTGAGTATGGTTTCCAGGTTTCAGAGAGTATTTGTGAGCACCTACTGCACAAGCAATCTCATAGTATGGATTCAGATGCTCCAGGCATTCATTGGTAGAAATCATCTCAAGAAAATTCATCAAACCATCGTCTCCAACTCCTCATCACAATTAGGTTGCTTTTGGACCAACTTCTTTCTCCTACCTTATACCCAAGCATGCTATATTTCTACACCAGTACCTTGGTTCACTGAAACCATGGTTCACTTCTATCCACTCGCTGGCCGTCTCAAAGATCCTGCATCCATCCAACGCAACGATGAAGCCATGAAGGGGCACATTTTGTTGAGGCCATGGTTAAGTGTCAGCTGCGCTTTCAGATTTTCTTAAACAACATGATCCCATGTTTTCACAATTCATTGCGGAACATGATTCTAAAACTGCTCAGAAGCCTAGGATACTAGTTGTTGCCATATCCCCCTTCACATAAGACTGCCGATGGAACATCACTCCACACATCTGTACGATTGTGGGCATCTATAAACTGCGGTGAGTACCATCAAATAGTGCAATTGAAAGTTAATGGAGCAACTTTGTAACTGGAAAATGAGTTGTCCACCATGCAAAACTTCAAACAATAACCACAAGAAGGTCGGTGTTTGATGCGTCGAAGCTGGCAAGTCTTAAGGCTAAGTTTGGGAGAATCCAAGAGTTCACATCAACAAACGGACTACTAGTTCTGGAAATCATCTTGAAATGTGCTCTTGTTGCTTCTATCAATTTAAGCCTGATGATGATACCACATCAAGGATAGCGGTACTGTCCCAAATGGTATACCCGCGCAAAAGAATGGCACCAGAACCAGAGATACCCAAAATGAAATGGGGAACTGGTTTGGGGCACTCTCATTCTTAATCAACGAAATGAGACATAAATATACGAGTTGATGATCAATATTGAGAAAGGATAGACAGACTTCTCACAGGAAGCAAACAGATTTGGGTGATGAAAATGTGAAATAGGTGGTGATGGCATGGAAGCTTGGGTGACACTTGATGAACAAGAAATGGCCATTTTTCTTAGTATAACAAGGAGATCCTTGCACTCAGCTCAATCAATCCCAGCAACAATAATTAGTTTGAATTATCTTACAAGCAGACTTTACAGTTCATATATCAACTCAGAGGGAGTCAACACAGGAAACTCAGACATCTGTCTACCAATCTTGGAAAGCTTAACAATACTATGTAGTGCCCTTAGAGCAAACAACAGTTCCAAGGCTTATATTAGTGTTTCAGCAGGAGGATCCATAAAATCAAAGTGCAGCTGTCGGGGTGAAAATTGTTTTTCTTCGAACAGCCAGGCTTGAGGCGTGCGAGTACCTATAGGTCAGGCATAACCTTGGTCTTGATGCTTGTTCGTCTTCTGACTTCTTCTCAAACAAGTGTCGTACAGGCGCTGGTCAGGCCGGCACTTAGGTTCTTCACAGACAGGGCCGACCTTGAGGGAGTGCCGCTGGTGCGGTTGCACAAGGCCCCCAATCCGACGAGGCCCCCAAAATCTGGTTTTTTAATATTTAGGTATATTTAAATTGGTCAAAATCGGTCAGAAGGGCTGTTTTTGATTTGTGGAAGTGACATCTTGGGTTCAAAACCCAATCCTCACATTTTTTTTCTTAATTATTTTTTTGTTGATAATTGATAAACCAGCTTATAATATACTATATATAATTATTGTCACAATTCATGAACCCCTTTTCACTAAACCCTTTCCTCTCCAACTTTGGCTCACAAAAACCAAAAACCCATCCACAAATCAAAACGAAGCCTCTCTTCTTAATTGTATGTGCATATGGATTTATGGCTCCTACAAAAAAATATCAATCAAGAGATGCTAAGCTTCTTAAAAAGAGGAGAGCCTAATTGAGGGGCTCTAGATAGATTTCTTATCGTTAAGTAACCAAAACATTTAACAAGAAATATCAATTAAATATAAAGATCTCTTAAATATATATGATTTATGAACTTATACGACCAACGCAGCAGCTCTAATCATGGCAGGACCACCAATATCTATATTCTCGATTCCATTCTCAAATTCTATTCCTCCCGTGGAAGTAACTTTATCATAAAAGGGATACAGATTCACCACAACCATATCGAATATGTCTGTGTAAAATGTCATTGCAAATAAACTATTAAATTAATTCACACAACAGAAAGAGTTTATTGCAGGCATTATTACAGAAAATCTCACCAATCCCGTGATTACTAACAGCTTCCCTGTGATGCTTTTGGTCTCGTCTAGCAAGGATACCACCATGAATGATGACAGATATATAAAATCTGTACTGCTGTAAAATGGAGAAGTTGAGACTAGAGGCCATTGAAACCAAACTTGGGAGATCTTGAGGAGATTAAATAAAGGCGATTATCCCATAGAAGATAATGAAGAAAGCTAAAAAGACCAACAAGTTAATCTAGAGACACCAAACCCTTAAAACACAAAAGGTCCCCTCTCCAAGATCAATATCACCAGGGAGTTATCATTTATCAATATCTCGTAACACAGACACGGACTTATAATACATACATACACATAAACACTAAGTTACTAAGCTACTCCCAATTCTTTTAAGCTCCTATCCATCAGCATTATATATTATTGGCAATTCAATTGGACTCTTCATCCTAACATAGCTTTGTTCCATGATAGATATAGTTACATAACAAGGAAATTTATGAAGTTACATATTTTATATAAATGCTGCAGAATATTAATATTTTGGTGAAAAACAGTAGGCTCCTAAAGTTTACCCCAAGTTCTGAAGCCCGTTCCCTAAGAACGCAAGATTGTTTTTGTCTGACAAGGATATCAGAGCCTGTCTGTCACCTGAAACATAGAAGAAGGTTGCATGAACCAACAATCAAACTAAATCAAGACAGTAGAAAATTTAAAAAAAGTCACAAAAATAATGAAAATGTGTTTTTTCATTTTCAACCACATTGTCAAAAGAAGCAAACCTGAGGCAGAGGCAGAGGATTGAGCCTCTTGGGCAGCCATGGCTTTAAGTGGTCTACAACTGATGTGCAGCCCAGATGAGCTCTTCAAAAAGCAAGACTGTACACCACAATGATAGAGATATGAATTAAATTCAGTTTACCTTATTGAAGTTTAAGGCAGTGTTTTCAGAGGCGGTGTGAGGCGGCGCTAGGGCGCGCCTTAAGGCGGAGCGAGGGAGAAAAGCCTCGCCGGTTGTTTCGCCGCGACGCCGCCGGAAAGGCGACCGCCGGAGCGACGAGGCGGTGCAGAGGCGGGGCGAGACGAGGCGCGCTGAAGTTTTTTTTGGTTTTTCCGCTTCAAAACGACGTCGTTTTGGTTTTTTTCTGTTTTTTTTTCACGTCAAAACGACGCCGTTTTGGTTTTTTTTCAAAACGACGCCGTTTTGGTTGTCTCCTTCGATTTAACCCTGCCTCCTTTCTCTCTGCCTCCTTTCTCTTCTCTGCCTCCACCGGCTCTTCGCGCCTCCACCAGCTCTTCGCGCCTCCACCAGCTCTTCGCGCCTCCCCAGCTCTTCTCTGCCTCCACCGGCTCTTCGCGTAAGTGGCCCAACACTGTATTCCATTTCACTGTATTCCATTTCGCGTAAGTAGCTTACTGATTGCTAACAGCACAAAATTGCTAGATGATAAGTGGCAAACTGTATACTCATTAATTCACGACTTTTCCAACTCAAAAATAGCAAGCCAACTAGAAGCAGTAGCACTTTATATATGCCGCAATGTCCAACTCCACAGAAAGTTCAGTGCTGTAGGATATGAGATCTCCTGAAGAATCAAATTCATCACAAACTGGTTACCTTACTGCTCAGAGATTAAGACAAGTCTCAACTGAAATATGCTATTGAAAAATTTGAAATGTTATAGTCCACTACGCATAGAAACATAGAATGCACCAACTAAGCATCATTTCACATAGAATGCACCAACTAAGCATCATTTCACATAGAATGCAGATACTTTGAAAAGCTAAATATGTAGCTTAAAGAGATATGACCCATTAAAACAATAGTCAATAGTTTTATATTTTTGTCCCCTTAAAAAGCTAAATATGTAGCTTAAATACAAACACAAGAATGACATGAGCCATTTGACATCAACATCGTAAAAAAATTTGCATTAAAATTCAGAAGTTAAAAATTCACAATCAAAACATAGATGACGCATTACTTTTAGACAATATTGTGCTTATTTTGCTTTTAGACAATAAATGACATGAGCCACTTGACATCAACATCGTAAAATTTTTGTGCTTATTTTTCTAATGTAAAATATTGTGCTTATTGTTACTTTCATCTTATTGTACATTGATTTATTTTTATGTTTGTTTGATATGTTAGTGATGGGTGATAGAGGGGAAGATGGGAAAGATAAAGCATGGAAGCATGCCAAAAAAGTGGAAGGGGAGAGATATTTTAGATGTGTTTACTGCAATCAAGTATTAAGTGGTACGATTAATAGGCTCAAGCACCATTTAGCAGGTATTAGTGGTGGTATGAAAGCTTGCAATAAAGTCCCTGCAGATGTGAAAAAGATTATCAACAAACTCTTAAAGAGTTGAAAGATGGGAAATATAAGAGGGATCTTATATTGCGTGAAATTGGGGCAGGAATTGGTGGTGGAAGTAGTAGTTTAGAATCTCCATTAGGTGAAGAATGTGGGAGTAGTGCTGCTCAACCAAGAGTTATAGGACCACTTGATTCATTTGTGTCTTCCGAGTCTAGGAAAACCGTATTGAACGAAGCTTATAAAAAAGAATTAAGGAAAGAAGTGTGTCGTATGGTTGGACGTTTTATGTTTTCTAGGGTACTTCCTTTCAATACGGTTAATGATCCATTTTGGCTAGCTATGGTAGAGGGAATTGCTAAGTATGGTGTAGGGTTTAAGCCTCCTTCTATGCATGAGTTAAGAACTTGGATTCTAAAGGAAGAAGTGCAAGATATTGATACATATAAGTTTGAACATAAGAAGGCATGGGAAAAATATGGATGTTCAATTATGTCAGATGGTTGGACCGATGGAAAGGGTAGAGTGCTTGTTAATTTTCTTGTGAATAGTCCGGCTGGTACTTTCTTTTTGAAGTCCATTGATGCATCTGGTAGTGTAAAAAATGGATCTTTAATGCTAAAGTACTTGGATGATGTAGTGAAAGAAGTTGGGGAAGATAATGTGGTTCAAATAATCACTGATAATGCATCCAATTATAAGAATGCAGGGATAAGACTTATGCAAAAAAAGGAAAGGTTGTGGTGGACTCCATGTGCTGCACATTGTATTGATCTTATACTTGAAGATATTAGCAAACTAACAATCTTTGAGAAAACAATTAGAAGTGCTAAGCAAGTGGTTAAGTTTCTGTATGGTCACACATGAGTTCTTTCTCTCATGAGAGAATTTACAAGCAACAAGGAGATTATTCGACCGGCTGTAACTCGCTTTGCAACTTTTTTTCTTACCCTTCAAAGTATTTATAAGCAAAAACAACCCCTTCAAATGATGTTTAACAGCAAGAATTGGAATGAGGGACCTTTTGTCAAAAGCCATGAAGCGATACAAGTCCATGCAATTGTTCTTTTTGAGAAGAATTTTTGGAGTAATGTTGCTTTTTGTGTGAATGGTGTGTTGCCATTAGTGTGTGTGTTGAGAGAGGTTGATTTTGAGGTAAGACCTACTATGGGCTACATTTATGAATTGATGGATTCTGCCAAAGAAAAGATTGCATTTGGTTTGAAGAAGAACAAAAGGCATTATCAACCAATTTGGAACAAAATTGATGCAAGGTGGACTCCTCAACTCCATCAACCTTTGCATGCTGCCGGTTACTATCTAAACCCTCAATTGTGTTATGAAGAAAACTTTTCAACTGTCTTGGAAGTTAAGAGAGGACTGCATGAGTGCATGGACCGAATGATGGTGTTTGAGGATTGCTTGAAAGCTGATATCCAATTAGAAATGTATGACAAATGCCTTGGAGAGTTCAGAACCAAGCTTGCAATACACTCTAGAAAAATAAGAAGTCCAGGTAATGCCTCATATGTTTTCTTTGTGGTACACATATAATGTTATAGGCTGTTTGTAGATAATAATGACTTGTTTTTTTTTCAGCAAATTGGTGGGAGCGTTTTGGAGAGGAAACACCTGAGTTAACAAAATTTGCTATTCGTGTTCTTAGCTTAACTTGTAGTGCATCCGGATGTGAGAGGAATTGGAGCACCTTTGAGTCGGTAAATTTAATTCATGTTTACATAAAGGTAAAATTATATTATAGGTTGCATATTCCTAATATCTAATTGTAACCTTATGTTTGGTCTTAGGTTCACACAAAGAAAAAGAATAGACTTGAACATAAAAGATTAAATGCATTGGTTTATGTCAAGTACAACTCTTTGTTAAGGGAGAGAAACATCAGAAGAAGAACGAAGATGCTTGATCATATACTAATGGAGGAAATTGACTCCGATGATGAATGGATATCAGAAGTGGAAGATCCGGTTCTGCCAAATGATCTTTCTTGGCTTGAAGAGGATGTATTTGAGGTCGATGCTATAAGAAATGTGCCAATTGAATGTTTTGAACAAAATTTGTTAACTCGAGTTCCTATTTCTGTGGAGCCACTAGAGGAGCCAATCATGGATGATGAGCCTATATTGAGTGGTGATGAGGAATTAAATGAGGCTTCTCATATATCTTCTTCTAAAAGAAAAATTCCGGAAAGTTCAAGTAAGCAATTTTTTACTCATCTTTGTCTTTTTTATTTACTTTCATGTTATGTTATATAATTTACAATAGATGTATATATCCAAATTTAATTCTAAGTTCTACATTTAGGTAAAGGAAAAAACAAGCAGAAAATGAAAATGCTTGCTACATTACTTAGGGATGAAAGTGAAGATGAAGATGATGAGATAGAAGATCTTACTTTGCCTCCCCATACTAATGAATTGAACATTGATGATTGTGATGATATTCATGGTGTTAGTGGATATGATGCGGAAGATTGAAGTGTATCTTTTTAATTAAGTGTATCTTTCTAAACCCTAAACTCTAATTAGAACCTTGTTTTTGAACCTTGTGAAGTACTATTTGAGGATGAATTTATGGTTGTAATAACAATTAAATATTTTTTGTTATGTATTGAGATTATATATATATAATGAATTTATTTATTATTTGTTGGAAAGGCGGTCGCCCTGTCGCCTCAAGGCTTTCGTCTCGCGGGGCTTCCACAATTCGCCTTCGCTTTCGTTTTCGCCTTTGAAAACATTGGTTTAAGGGCAACTTCATTTTAGTTCTTAAACTTTCAATTTCATCAAAATGCCTCTTAAGCTTTCCAAATTTAATCAGTCGTACCCAATTTAACAAACTTTGTTCAAATTAGATGTTAAGTCTATTAATATGGCCCATTGAAAGGGCTAGAAGGGTCATTTTATTTCTAAGGAAAAAAACACACACGACAATGCTCTTTCTTCTTCGATTCTCTCCTATAAAATCTTTCCAAATTGCTCTTAATGACATCTGAACAATCCTCATCATCATTCCCTTAATTTAAAATGTTATAATATTCATTCACCTCTTAAACATTACCTCTCTCGCTGACCCCCACACAACCACAGCTATTAGATAAGAAAATCACACATGCAAGTTTGACGGTATCTGTTAAATTAGACATGACTGATTGAATTTGAAAAGCTTAAGGACATTCTGATGAAATTGAAAGTTTAAGAACTAACATGAAGTTACTCATAAACTTTAATGGAGTAAACTGAATTTGATTCTAGAGATATATACACATTTAGAGAGAGAGAAAGGGAGATTTGTGCATTATGAAGAATATGAAAAGTAGGAGAAAACTAGGATTGAACTGTACCGAGAAAGAAGAAGAATGAGTCATTGGAAATTTGGTGGAGAAGAGTTCCTGCAGGAGAAGCAGCAGCAGCAGCAGCAGACAAACCAAGCATATCTCTTTTGCCTCTCCCTCTCTCTTTTCAACAACCAAAATAGATTATCTCTGTAACTACAAGAACATATGAACCCTCTTTCCGAGTTACCTCAGCAACAAGATACAAGTTGATAGCTGACGAAATAAAAAAGAAAAAAATTAAAAGCCGCTTTTTTTGGGAAAAATAAAAATAAAACGAAGAAAACCAAAACCTTTGCGGGTTTCAGTTCAAGTGAAAATCTGAGAAACACACAGAGACATGGGTTCGAGGTCTGGTCTGTTTCTGTTGGCACTTGTCTCCCTTCTATGAGCACCTGTGCTTTCCGATCTAGTCATCTCCAAAGTTGACCGCCGCGTAACTCTCTCTCTCTCTTTTTCTCATTCTCTCTGATTTCTCTTGATTTGGTTTTTTCAATTTCTATTTCTATGATTCAATCACTCAGATCTCTTTGTTCATGCTTCTTATTCCTTGTCATGTCACTAAGTGTTGTAACTGGTTACGTTCGAAATGTTTACCTTCCTCAAATGTTGGTTTTGTCGTGCAGATTGATCTGACTTCACAAATTGCGCGCATCACTTCCACAGTCAAGGTACCCACTTCTTATTCTTCGTTGATTTAAAGTTGAACATGTTTGCAGATCAATGCCGGGATAGCTTTAGCACATTTTGTACTCATTTGCTTTTCGTATAATTATTTAGTGAAAGAATCTTCCTAAGAATGCATAGATAGTTTGAGTAGTTAGACAGAGTCAGAAGATGAATGGTTGCATTCAAGTGTAGTGATACCATGCAGGTGGAGAATGAGGGAAGCGAGTTGGTTCAGGATGTTTTGTTGGCATTTCCCGAAATTCAGGCAAAGCATTTGGCATATATTGCGGCAAGCTCTAGTGTAGGGAAGGAAAAAGCAAAAGGTTCTAGTACAAGCTACGCTGTTCAACCTGTTAACCCTGAAGGCATGCCTGCTTCTTTGACTTGTTACTCGGTGACTTTACCAAAGGGACTGGGAAAGGGCGAGAGCTTGACGTTTGAAGTGTTGGCTGTTTTCACCCACGCATTGAAGCCATTTCCGGAGGAGATTACTCAGGCTGACATTCAGCTCCTAGTGTATCAGGATACAGCACACTACCTCTCTCCTTATGCAGTCAAGGGGCAGACCCTCAGTGTTAAGTTGCCTGATGCGAGGATTGAATCTTATACGAGATTGGATAAGACAAAGAATGTTGGCTCAGAGATCAAGTATGGTCCTTATGAGAATCTCCCTCCCTTTTCGTACTCACCTATTGTTGTTCATTTTGGGAGCAATCAGCCTTTTGCTGTTGCTGAAGAGTTGGTGAGAGAAATAGAGATTTCCCATTGGGGAAATGTTCAAGTTACAGAGCATTACAAATTTATCCATGGAGGTGCCCAAAGCAAGGGAGAATTTTCAAGGTCCCTTTTTGTTTGTATTTTCTTGTTGATACTATGCTATTTGGGACTTGGGAGGTTGAGTTTGATTTTGATTATCGGCCATTTTTTTTCTGCAGACTTGATTATCAAGCCAGACCTCACGTGAGAGGTCAGTATGCCGTTAGGCGTCTTATTGCTAAGTTGCCACCAAGAGCTCATTCTGTCTATTATAGGGATGAAATTGGTAATGTTTCAACATCTAACTTATGGAGTGATTCCAAGAAGGTAATATATATATATAAGAAGTGGCGTATGTTTATAGTTTGTAAGTTCTTAATTCCTCATTATGCTTACTCTTCTATATGATTGCAGACAGAGCTAGAAATTGAGCCTAGGTATCCTCTGATTGGTGGTTGGAAAACTGCATTTACCATTGGATATGGTTTGCCACTTTGTGACTTTCTTTTTCAATCTGATGGAAAGCGCTTCATTGACATAAATTTTGGTTGCCCTATGAATGACGTGGTCATCGACACTCTCATTGTGAAGGTTGGTCCTTTATTCTTCACCTTGTGTTGGCCACTTCAAGTGTCGGAACTCAGATGGCTATAGTCAATGTCCTTCATATATACTGCATTTTAGTGTGTAGGGTATTTTTATTCGTATTAGAGACGCATGAGGGAAAAAAGAGTTGTAGTAAGATTGTGTTAAAGAATATTTTCTCCATGCTTAATTTGTGATTGCAAACTACAGGTTGTTCTGCCTGAGGGTTCTAGAGATATATCTGTATCTGCTCCATTTCCGCTGAAAGAATCAAAAGAGGTAATGTGAACTAAGTACTGATGCTATCCTATTCACTTTTGGATATATTTCTAAAAAGCTTTCTTTTGCCAATTCTCCATCTATATCAGAATTGTTTTCTTTTTCTTATCTTAGTGGAATATGGTTATTCTATTCTAATTTATTACTGTTACGACTCTTACAGACAAAGTTTTCCCACTTGGATATTGCTGGTAGGCCAGTGGTTGTACTGGAAAAGACAAATGTAGTGCCAGAGCATAATCAGAAATTCCAGGTATTACTTTTGCCTATTTTAAGATGACATTAGATGGTTACAGAATGGGGAAATAATATTTCTTTGGGTAAAATTTATAAATGGTCCCTGTAGTTTGGGTGATGCCTAATATCAAAATGATTAAGTTTCAAAATGATTAAGTTTGGCCTTGTGGTATAGTGAATTTATCCGTCTTTTTCCAATATCAAACATTTCCGTCAACTCCGTTAGTATGCACTTGCATGCTAAGTCCACATGAGGGGCTAAAACTTTCTTTTCATCTTAAAAAAGTTTCATCCATTCTTCTTTTCCCGTGTTTCAACTTTCAACTGCATTTCTTGTCCCCTGACTAACTCTTGTCCAGAGTACTAGAAGAGATTCAACCCTAGTTGAATAGATACCAGATTGCCATAGTAATGCAGAATAGGAGCATTATATCTGTTGAGATATATATCTCACATCGGGAATATGAAACCTTTCGTGTGGGTTTATAAGGGTTTGGGCTACTCTCTCTATCGCTAATTGGTTTTGGAGTTGAACCCTAGACTACTTTATTATGGTATCAGAGCGGGTTACTCACGTACACGTGTGATGCCCAAAGGCCACACGAACTTCACGATCACCCAAGTTGTTGTCCACGTGTTAGGCTTGAAGATTCGCCACGTGCGGGGGCGTGTTGAAACATATATCCCACATCGAGAATATGAGACCTTGCCTGTAGGTTTATAAGGGTTTGGGCTTCTCTCTTTATCGTCAATTGGTTTTGGAGTTGAACGGCTTCTCTCTATCGTCAATTGGTTTTGGAGTTGAACCCCAGACTATTTTATCAATATCTTAAGTCAGGATTTTACAATTTCTTTCTTATTTCGGGTTTGTTTTGTTATTAGGGAATCTTTAAAGTTCCAAGGTTTTAACCTCTCTATATAGGATCCGGCTTCTCTACTTGAATTTTTCTTGTTTGGATTTGCTTGGATAATTTAAAACCACTAGATTGAATAAATATGACATGAGAATGACATCACGGGACCACATTGTACTCAATCCAATGGTTTTAAACCATCCAATCAAATCTAAGCAATAAAAATCCAAGTATAGAAGTCAAATTCCTATATATAGAGGTCTTTTGTAGCCTTTTGTTTTGGGAGAGTTGAATAAATAAAAGTTTGAGAGTTTTGCTTTCTATCCAGGTTTGTATGATGCAACCTAACCTTAGGTGCAATGCCTAAGATCTCTTGGTGTGATGTCTGAGGTTCTATTGGTGCGATGCTAGTAGCCCTATCCCTTCTTAATTCTTTCCTTAAACCCTAGTTCTATAGTCTTTTCTATTTGTCCTGCATTAAACCCTAGTTCTATAGTCTTTTCTATTTGTCCTGCATTTTGGCGCCGTCTGTAAACCAAAACCTATTGATGCAATGGATGCACAATCTGGATGCACTTGTTGGGGTTGAGATGCTCTGTTACTAATGATAGTTGACCGACTTGAATCATTCGATCTTCGGCTAAGACAGTTAGAAGATAGAGGAAAGGACTCCGCACCTGCAGTCGAGGATAACCAAGCAAGTGACGAAGAAGAGCAGCCCCAGAACAAGCAAACTTTTGGGGCTTGGGTTACAGAATTCCTTGAAACAAGTGGTGAGCATGAAAAAGTGGATACTGATGGAGATATCATCAAGTTAGTTCACCGTGACGATAAAGCTCACCAGGTGATTATGGATGGAGGGAATTGTGTCAATTTTGTCTCAAGCTCTACCGTTGAGCGTCTCAAACTTCAAGTACTGCCACACCAACAACCATACACGGTCGGTTGGGTTGACAACACCCATATTTCAGTATCACCCATGAAGGCAGCCCATATCCTTGTAGGAAAACCCTGGCTATTTGATCGTGATGTGCACCATTGTGGAAAAGAAATTACATATTCTTTTCTGTTTCACAAGCATAAGGTTGTCTTGCAACCTATGAAAAAATTTGACCTGGTGCCCAACAGCGGAAAGATGTTAAGGAGACATGCAACAACCAAGAAGACAGTTATTCACATGCTCCAGATGAAATCATTTGGGATCATAGCCTGGTGGCTTAGTGGAAGGATTCTACACCCATACCTTGCTAGAGTCGTTTTTTCAACTAGGGGAGGAAAGTGCAGAATAGGAGCATCATATCTTAGGTCAGGATTTTACGATTTCTTTCTTATTTTGGATTTGTCTTGTTATTAGGGAAATCTTTAAAGTTCTAGGGTTTTAACCTCTCTATATATAGAGGTCTATTGTAGTCTTTTGTTTTGGGAGAGTTGAATAAATAAAAGTTTGAGAACTTTGTTTTCTGTCCTGGTTTGTGTGATGCAACCTAACCTTACGTACGATGCCGAAGATCTCTAGGTGTGATGCCTAGAAACCATCTGGTGTGATGCCTGAGGTTCTACTGGTGCAATGATAGTAGTTCTATCCCTTCTTAATTGTATCCTTAAACCCTAGTTCTATAGTCTTTCTATTTGTCCTGCATTACATAGAGTATTGAATCATCACATTTGGCCAAAAGAAATGGGCAACTTGTTATGACTTCTTCTTTCTTGGTACTCTCTTCGTCTCTTGTTCAATGACTGAGATGATCACAAGTGTTGAGGTTGAAGTTGCAATGCCAAAAGAGACATGGCTCTCCTCTTTTCCTTTGATGTAGTCACAAATGGTTTGTCCTATTCCATTTCTCACAACCCAAAAGCCAATAATATTTCTGGGTGAGATTGAGCATCACCTCAAGTGATTAATTTGACCTTAAAGATCCATTGGGAAGAACCTCTCATGAAATACTTGGGAACTTTCTGGAGAGGAAAAGCCACCCATCACAACATGAAGTATGATGTCCTTCACTTTTTGTTACCAAAGTGTGAGAGAGAGGCCCATGGTTTCTAGTGGAACAATTCTCCCATTTGTAAGTTGGGAGGTCCTAAGTTTGACTGAATGACAACCAAACACACCTTTTGGGAGTGCCGATGACATCCTTAAATGTATAGTAGCACATTATTTATGTATAAGTTTTCTAAGAATTAGACATTAGTATAAGCTGCGTACTCAATTATCTCACTCTTACCCTATGACTCTTTTTAAGTTCATAATATTGTCAGTTTTATTTCCCGTTTGTTTATTCTTTTATCTGCCAAGACAATGCTGTTTCAACGTCATGAAGTGTAGACTTTAGAACTTCAATTTGATGCCATATATAGTCTTTCTTTATTCTGATAAACAAGTTTGGGTTCTTTTTTGAAAAAAAAAATGAACCGTCTCCTTTTTATCATTTTGATGAAAAAATGACATTCTAGGAGTTCCCAAAACATTTTACCAAAATGTTATTGCTTAGTTAAGTGCTTGCATTGATTACACAGTACTTATATTTGTCCTTTCTCTTATTATTGTCCTCCATTTTACATTGTTGGTTTTTGTTTTATGCTTAATTTGCAGGTCTATTACAAGTTCAACAGCCTTGCAATGCTTATGGAACCTTTGATGTTGATTTCTGGATTTTTCTTCCTGTTTGTTGCTGGCATTGTATGCATGCATGTAGACTTGTCCATTTCCAAATCTTCTACTTCTTATCTGGCAAAACTACAGTGGGATGAAGTAAGTCAATTTTCTCAACTTCTTTCGGTCTTTTAACATAGAAAACAGTCATATATATGTTGTTGTATTGTTCTAGGTGCGAGCTACCATTCAGCAGATTCAACATATCATTAACCGAGGCCTTGTGATACTTGATAAGTTGGAAGCATCGTTACGTGATCTTTCTCGGACAGGGGACATCCAAGCCTGTAAAGCAGCACGAAAAGCAGCTGATGGTTCATTGAAAGAGCTTTTCAAAGAGATCAAGTCCTTGTTGGCATTCTTGCAATCATCTCAGCAGGCGTCTCACATACTTCCCAAGGTTGGTTTGCTTTTCTATTGTTGCAGTTATATTTGAAGAGATTTGGGTAAATAATTGAAATCTTGTTGAATATGATGTTTGGAGTGTTGGTTTAGCTATATTGGCGTTGGACATCAGATTAGTACATTTGTGATTTGTCCATGTACTGTCAATCATTCGATCAAACTAAATTTTTTCAATGTGTTTGGTATTAAATGTCGTGCAGACATTTTATCACGCTGCACATCTATTAATAAGGGAATTAAATTTACACTCCCCAAATTAATAATTGTATCTAATATTGCTTGTTCATGTAGGTAGAGGAGCTGGTGACCAAGGAGAGAGATTTGGAAGAAAAGTTAATGGTGAAGCACTCAACAGTAGTGGATTGCTACGAGAAGAAGTATGGAGGGAAGGAAATTGAGAATCGGGTTGCTTCACAGCAGCAGAAAATCACTGCCTTGAGGCTGGAGGTTGACGATCTTCTTGAGTATATTGATGAGATATAAGTAGTAGGCGCATTTTTTGCAGTCGTTACAAATTTTCTTCTGGAACAGTGGAACTTGTTAATGATTTCATTAGAAGACTAGTTAATTCTAGTTTTATTTACAAAGTATATTGTACTTAAAAGTTGAGGATCCAGTTAATTTTGAAGAACTTGCGTAAAAATCAGGCGTCAAATTAAACAGATGCATTTGATTTTCTCTAGCAACTTTTGTGGTCAAATATTTGTAGTAGCTGGTTCCATGGTTGCTGAAGGGCATCAAGGCAGATTGCTTGTTTAATATTTACTTCTTTTGTAATGCCATGCTTTTATAGCCAAATACTCAACTGCAGAGACAAATCCGTGACGGGAGATCTATTCGTTTCCCTTCTGTAAGATAGGAACTCTACACAAAGGCTTTTATTAACTTGACTCGTGTAGGATAGACTATTCTAAAAAGAATGGAAACAAGTTGAATAGAGAACCTCATATTACTGAATGATTGAGTCTTTTTATATAGAGATTTACATATTCTTACAAGAAAATATGTATACATATTCTATCATAACTGGAAAACATGAATCTCAAATGGTGCCACATGTCAAATATCCTTGAACACTCCTTTTTCTGTCATGTGTCATCATGCTAAATGGTGTTTTCGGTGTTGTTTCATTAAAAACTTTGCCAAGTAAACTAAACCTTTTGGAAAAAAAACTAAACCTTGATTGAATGACAAAAAGAGTACAACACACCATGTTATTTCCACGAGAACTCCACAATGTGAAGCTCTCCCTAATGAATAACTCAGTCGGATAGGCGGTAATTTCATGTATATCTTTGAATCTATATCCTCTATATACGTAGTAACCACATCTATAAGCTACATATCAAGTTTCTCGGACACTACCAAAGTAACTAAATAGTAGAAAGCTATGATGTCCATCACAGGAGAATATGTCTCCTCGTAGTCTACTCCAGTGCATTGTGAGAAACTTTGCACCACAAGGCGGGCCTTATACTGAAGGACTTTGTTCTTCTCATTACGCTTTTTAACAAATACCCATTTATTTCCTTTACACTTGGAGGGGAAGCACAACCTACCAAATACCTGTCTCTTTGTTAGGGAATCCAATTCTGCCTAAATTGCTTCTTTTCATTTAGACAAATCTACTCTACGTTGATTACGTGTAATTTTATACACTTAATTACAAATCAAACACTAGAATTCAGCTATTCCTTACTTTAATTAATATTTAATTAATATATTTTAATTTATTTGTAGGAAAAAAAGAGGAAATGTGAATTTCAAAAGAAAATGGTGCAACATTAAAGTTAAATGAAGATTTTGAGAAAATTCCGGAAGTCGTAATGCAGCAAACCAAGTTTAAAGTGAAATTGAAGATTATATTAATTAATCAATAATTTGATTAATCAATATATATGATGATGATCATCATCATCCCATCATCTTCATTCATAAATAAACCTGTAAATGGACCGGATCTTATCTAGACCCGCTCCGGATCCGTGGTTTTTTAACGGGGTTGGATCAAAAATTTGACCCGTTGATCCGTTAAGGATCCGGATCCGTTAACCCGTTTACTAAACTGATCGGATCCGGATCTTGGTTGATCTGATCCGTTAAAGACCTGGATTCGTTTAAAAATAATTAAATAATATGATAATTATCTAGTTAATTTAAACATTCATATCTAAATTACCTTTAAAGTATGATTTGATAAAATTAAAGGTTATTAATACATACATATCTATGCTAAAAAACATTAGAGGTACTATAGCGATTATTGAACAATTGCTATGAATAGCATGTGTATTGTTTTTTAACTGCGTTTGTAAATTTTCAAACGCTATGAAAGTTAGCGGGCATTGAAAATAAAAGCGCGTATCGAAAAAACCAAAAGCGCCCATTAAAACTTGAACCGCATAGGTCTTAACACTTACAAAACTTCTCTCCCCTCTCCCGGGAGCGACTCGGTACAGTCAGCGATTCTCTCCTGGCAGCGACTCAGTCGCGACGGCGATTCTCTCTCGACGACCACTCTCTCATCTTTCTTTCTTGATAAGGTATGAAAGATCGCGTTGTTTAGTTCAATTTTGGATGATAGCTGGGTTGGTTTAATTTTCTTTTGGGTGTTGAAATGATATTATTGGTGTTGCTGGGTATTTGGGGATTTTTGTAATTGAAAATTTGATGGAGCGAAGAAGAGAGGGAAGGTAGAAGAGAATCGAAACTCGATGACGGAATTGAGAAAGGTGTTTCATCTTACGATGGTCTGGGAAGGTAAATTTCATGCACACCAAGTGTTTGTTTAATTGTCTCACGGGGAAATCCATCGATTAATTTTGTGAAATTGGGAGTCTCTGTTTCTACTTCTTGGCTTTGGATTGAGAAATGGTTAACCCAGTAGTGATACACCCCCTGACTGCTGTCCTCAACAGAAACAAGTTTCATATTTGGGACAGCTTCATCATCATACCAGGTCATTCTAGCTAGCTCGCAGTAAAAATTCATATGTAATATGAGCTTTCAATCATTGTTAAACCTTCACCATGAAAACTTAGCATCATCATGTTCATGTATGCTCAACTCGATCTTTCTTTACTTAATATATGCTCTTTTAGAACTCAATTATCATCTTGAGTCTTAAAACATACTGATTTAAGAGGTTATTACTTGGTTTCTTCTTGAGGTAGATTTATTACTTGCTATGGAGTTAGTGATTTAGATATATAGTTACATCTCGTGGGTAATTACTAATTACTAGCCTGCATACACAGTTCAAACCATGCCTTTACTCTCTGAAGATCAATATATATTAACTTCCACCTTCACCGAAAATTTCTTAGACACCAATGTCACATGAATATTCAAGGCTTTCTACCTCAAGAAGTATGTATCAGTCTCTTGTAATTATGTATCGGATAGCTCTCCAAACATACTCAATTCTCCATTAGTTCCCAGCTAACTTTGTTGTTTTGCCTATGTGCTGGTTTTAAGTATGTTATGCGGATTTGAGAAGTGGATGCTATATTCATATATGTTTTCTTTTTTTTTTGTTTCATCTATGTGCTGCACTTTTTATTTATGGTGCTTCATAGTGAATATAATTGGTACACCTTGACCTTTCACTTGGTGCTTGGTGGGTAATTGTACTGTTTGTTAATGTTGCAGAATGTGAGTGAAGATACAGACGATATGCCATTTAGTTTAGCATAGGCATATGTGATGCTCTGGTGTTCAGTTTGGCATATGCATGTGTGGTTTAGTCATAGGCATTACTACTATTACTTTATACAAAATCCCAAATCGACCACTAAGAACCAGGTATGATTTATGTGTTACAGTTTAAATAATGTGGCATACAACATTCTACTCCAATACTATGGCTGAAATGAAGGAGAAAGAGTGAAGATTCATAGTCTCTAAACCATGTAAAGTTCATGTGCATATCCCCGACTATCTTCTTCCAAAAGTTGCAATTAATGACTAAATTTTGGCAAATAAGCAATATTCAATTGTTTGTCTCGGTATTTAATTGGAATCTGGTATTCTATTATCCAATTAGCATTGTACATCCTCATTGCAGGCTTTGAGATATCACATGTTGCTCTTCATGGGGAGGAGTATGCTTACAGACAGATGCAAGCTTTGGATGTCTTATGGAGAAGTACTAGATGAGTTTAGTAATAGGCTTGCCTAGTAGGGTTTGTATTTAGTGAAAAAGTACAAAAATATTGTTGAATGAAACAATGTAACAGTAGAAATTTATGAATTCATTTATGAATATCATTAGCATTTTGATATTTTTGGATAGCATTTCAAATTGTCATGACAAAGCTCATCTCTAAAGCTCATTTCAAATATAAAAAACTGGTACATCAACAGTAAACGATAGCGTTTGCAAAATGCTATTGTATAATACACGATAGTGTTTGTGAAATGCTATAAATGTTATTGTATAATAGATGATAGTGTTTGTGAGATTGCAATTTTTAATAGTGTTTGAGAAATGTTATGGTAAGTCTTGGGTCTACGATAGCATGAGCTGACTTAGCGTTACATCAAACGTTATGGTATCCTACCATAGCGTTTTTTAACCGTTATGGATGACTGTTTATGGTATAATGGGTTAAGTATTTTAATTATATTAGTGCACCGTTAATGAGTATTTTAGACATGTAATTCAACTTTTGATGTAAATCTTTATTTTCATATAAAATTTCATCAATGTTTTATAATAAAACTATGAAATTATTATAAAATTTTGAAATATTTATTATTATAAATGGATCAAATTAACGGGTCGGGTATCTGTTAACCCGCCGGATCCGGATTTAGATCGAGCTATTAAAGATCCGGCAGGTAACGGATAGGATCCAAATCTAAAATTTCTATTACGGATCCGAATCTAGGTGGATCCGGTCCAGATCCGATCCGATCCATTTACAGGTCTATTCATAAAGAAACATCATCGTGATCATCTCATGTGCAAGGCAGTAATAAAGTATAATTGTCTTGCCCAATCACATACTACCACGTGGCCATCTGATCTCTCCCACCTTTAAAGCCACAGACGGACTTGGGGACATAAGATTCTAATTTGTCGACCACCAACATATGTTGGTTATATATAATGACTAACCAATCAGAGAGATATGGTGAAAAGAGAAAGGTAGAGAAAGAATGTGAGATTTGAAAAATTATGACTAACATGACAGCATTTGATTGGTTGGTCAATATGACCAACATATGTTGGTAGTCGGAAAATTTAAATCATTTCTCTCTTCCTCTTGGAGTGCCTGACTGAGAACAAAAAAGGGAAGGGCTTTGCCCTTTCTCATCATCGACACCACCATCTTCATTCCTCCATTTTTCCTCAACACCAATCACCTCAAGGACAAATTCTCCACAATTTCAAACTACTCAACCCTAATTTCTTCTCAATACCACTTCATCTTCAAGGAGAATTAAGAGGGTGCTCTCATCAACATCATTAAGATTTCACCAACTCTAAGAATTTAGTTTTGGTAAAAAGGGGAGACTCAATATCAAGTGGGTTCATATTTGCTTATAGCAATTTGTGAATCAAATTTGTGTCCTCTCTACTCTATCATTTCTCTAATTCTCATGTATTGGATGGTGTTTTTGTTTATGGGTTGTGAGTAGTTTCAATTTGAGATTTAGGGTTATGAGTCCCTAAACTCATTTTGTATTAATGTTGATACTTTGATTGATATAAATGCAATTCTTATTGTGTATACTTTAAATCCAAATTTGTTGTCCTTAGAGGCATGTTTCTAGGATTTGTCACCTTTTGAAATTTTGTTGTTGACAATTTGATGATTACATTAGTAAATTGACAACTTATTAGTCTTGTGCATTTAGGATTTGAAGTGTTGTAACCATTAGCTAGTTTAATTGTAGCTAAGCTTGTTTGGGTCTCTATTATCTTGCACCATATGCCTCTAATTTGGATATTGCGGCCTTAACCCGAAGTATTGTCTATATCGGAGAGTCGATTGTGGCCTTAACCGGCATAATCGATACATCAAACGGATAATTGGTCTAGTAGCCTTAACCTGTACTAGATACAGAACTTAGCATAATAGGATATGCATTTATGAAATTGGTATTAATGTATACAAATGAGTTAGGGTGGATCACCCGACATTTCCATATTCTCATGATTTCTAGTTCATTAGTTACTAGCTTATTTTATATTTCGTTTGTAGTTAATTTAGTTGATTTCACATTCAATCTCACTTTATATATCAACTCATTGTAATTACCCATCACTATACTTCTAGTTTTGATTAGGCTTTAGTGAAATCTAGAGCCGAGCATTACTAAGGTTTGATGTCTTAGATTAACATTTTCTGTTTGTTTTATTTTTTTGCTAAGTGACTTTAGCTCTGATTTACCTAGTATTGCAGGTTAGCTACTAATCTCTGAGGTTCGATAACTTGTAAAATTATATTTTCATATTTTCACAACGATATGTTCACTTGCGCGAATTATATCTAAGTCAATGGTACCATTGTTGGGGATTATGGTTTAATAGCCTTAATCCCTTGGTGAATCAAATTTCTTTAAGCATATTTGTTTTTGCTTGTTTATTTTTGATAAAAAAAATTGTTAGTCTAGTTAGTTTGTTATGTTTTGTGTGCTTATTTTCTTTTTTTTCTTTTTAATTTTTTGTTTCTAACATTATTCTTGGGAACCCATATGTACTTATTTCTTATCACATTGGGCTATGGACCGATGGAATTATGGATGGGAAGATCCGAAAAGATATGGGCAACAAAGTTTATATGGTGGGAGTTATCAAGAGTGCAATATATATGTCGAAAGTTCTATATCTTCTTGCAACCAAGCTTGTGCCTTGTGTAATTCTCTGTGGCATTCACCTTACGAGTGTTCCTTGAGATTAGAGTACCTGGATTTTATGCGAGAGTACGAATACAAGTTTGGCATGTATCAAGAGACTTCCACAACCGAGACATATCCACTAGAGGAAGCTTGTGAGCCTAGTAAGGAATTTACCGAAGGAATAATAACTCAATTCCATGCCTCTAATGCTCAAGTTGAAGTCTCCCAAGCCCAATTGCAAGTCTCTTTAGCTCAATTGCAAGTCAATCTTGCTCAATTGCAACCCTCCCAAACTCTATTATAAGCCTCTCTAGCAAGGAATGGACAAGCGATCATGGTTCTCGGAGAATTTCTTTATGAGCAAGTGTGTGAGCCTAGAATGCCGGCACTTGAAGAATCGCTAGCTCAATTGCATGCATCTCAAGCCCAATTACAAGCTACTCAAGAAATGGTTATACATTCTAATGAGCAACTTGAGACTAGTCTTGCACTTGAGTCTCCTTTCCCCATTTATGAGCCAGAGTCTTTATTTGACCAAGATCCTAATTCAAGAGAAGAACCACATGTCGATCATCTCGAGCAAGATTTATTTAGCCAAGATAAAAATGATGATAGTGACGTTGATGTGCAAGCTTGTGAGCTTAGTTATGAGAGTTCAAACGCTAGTGAGGTGAGAGACTACACTTCCGAGGGGGTGCAAAATTGGAAATTTAGGCTTCTTAATGGAGGAGAGCTATTCGAAGATGATTTTGAAGATGTCTTGTCTTGTGAGGAGGATGAGGTCTTGTCTAGTGATGAGGACACAGAGTTTGATGTCGTACACTACAATCCTTTGTTTATTTAGGCGTGTCTTGAACATGATTTGGAGGATGACTTATCAAGTGAAGAGGATGCGAAACTTCAAATTATATGTGACAACCCTTTATTCATTGAGGTTGATGTTCCGAAGGAGAAGGAGAGTTCTTTGGTGCCTTGTGATGATAAATATGTTGAAGAGTCTATGACTTTATCTCCTCACATACTCATAGAGATTCATCATAATCTTCCCAAGATGAATTGTAGAACCTTGAGCACATTTGTACTTAATGAAAAGATTAAGCTTGAGGTGATCTTACCTCTCAATCCACCTTTGAATACTCCACTTTTCTACAACAAGGTGATGGGTTGGAAAGGAGGTCGAGCACTTATGTTCATTCTTCCTCAACACTTCCAAGAGTCTGTACCACCTATTGTTTCAATGAACATCATTTCTACACTAGCTTTGAAGGAGAAGGGAACGAAGGCTTCTAAAAGGAAAGTTGAGAAAAACTGGAAGACTAAGAAGCTATATTGTTAGGAACCAATTAGATAATTCATAAATAGTTCTTGGTCTTGCCTCTATGATACATCATGGAGTCCCTTAGTCCCAAAAAATAGGGTGGTCGTACTTGAAAAGTATCCAACTTGACAAGTACACATTGTAGGGACCGGCTTGAGGTCTTTAAAAAACAAGCGCTCACTAGCGAGGCAACCCTAGCACATCTTTGGTAGTATTTATTTCTTTAGTATCTTCTTGTTGTGTGAATAAGGCTTCGTAGCCATATTTTGGGAGGTTGGGAGGTGTTTCGAATAAGAGGTGCGAAGAAAGAATGAAGATAGTGAGCAGTTTCTGCCAAGAATTTAAGCTGACGAAATTATAAAATTTTAGCCGACGAAATTAGGGTTTTTCATCGGCTAAAGTACATTTTACTTACAAAATTTCACTACGGATATTTTGGTATCTGATTGACTATGTTATACCAATCTGGAAGCGGAACGGCCCTACAAGTCAAACTCATCGGTTCGCCATGACCTATAGGCTTTTTTGACCATCCGAGTTCGTTTACAACTTCAAATGTAGTTTTTCTAACCACTTAACACACAAAAACGCCTATATCTGCATCTATATGAGATATTTTGGTCGCACCTTTAACACAACAAACTCTCACCATGATGAGACGCAACTGCCCATCTAAAAATGTTGAGACACTTACCCCTCGATGATAAGGCTCTCCATAGGGATAAATAATGGTCAATAGTAGGCATGTTGTGATTCTGATGATCAAACTTCACAACCGAAAATTCGATCGTCTGATATGATCATTATGTCGAAATATGTCTATGGTAAAAAATTCAACTTGATCCATTAAATTTAAGGGCTTGATCCGGACGGTCAATCCCGTAATTGCACGGACACGATCATTTGACCGTTTAAATTACGTATTTTGGTCTGACCTTCAACTGAAAATAGTTTCAAATAGATGATACGTAACGAGTGGTATAAAATTTTTATGGAAAATAACCACCGAAGATAGGGCTACCTATAGGGAAAAAGAATGAAAAATTGCATTGACCGCAACTATAGGCGCCAAGACTTTACCGGAATTACATGATTTTTCAACCGTAGACGTATTTCACAATTCCGGTCATATCTTATTTCACGACTTTTTTGCGTTTGAAGGGTCGATCTTCGTAGAGTTTGTTTTTGAAAATGAAAATTTACTTAAAACTTAGTAAACAAATTATACAACATTAGTATGCATGTTGTGATTCTGATGATCAAACTTGAAAACCAAAAATCCGACCGGCTGATATGATCATTATGTCAAAATATGTCTATAGAAAAAAATTCAACTTGATCCGACAACGTTAAGGGCTCGATCCTTACGCTCAATCACGTAAATCAAACCTCTAAATGCACGAAAACGGTCATTTAACTATCTAAATTAAGTATTTTGGTCGGACCTTCAACTAAAATAATTTCAAATCGATTAGATGCAACTGGTGGTATAAAATTTTTATTTTATTTATTATAGCATAGTCGACAAAATATTATGGTATTTGTCAGGTAATGTTTAAGGCTTAGGGTTTTGGTCGACAAACTTTATTAAAATTCATCGGTTAAAGTTAAATAAATATATAAAATAAATAACTATAGCCGAAGAAATTTATTAAAATTCGTCAGCTAAAGTTAAATAATTAAAATATATAAAATATAAGGCACTTTCGTAAGCTAAAGTACCTTCAAATTTTCAAAATCTCCGACTAATTTTAAACTTTAGCAGACGAAATTAGGGTATTTCGTCGGCTAAAGTTCAAAATTTTCAAAATCCCAGCCACTAATTTTAAACTTTAGCCGATGAATTTTAATAAATTTCGTCTGCTAAAGTTCAAAATTCAGCCAAAAAAATTGATTTTTTCTATATCTTTCATTCTTCTTCTCATCCTCCTCTTCATCTCTCTTCCTCCTTCCTCTTCCTCCTTCTCATCTTCCTCCTCCGGCGGCAACTCCTCATCCTCCTCTCCTTCTCCTCCTCTGCTCTCCTTCTCCTTCTCCGGTCTCCTCCTCCTTCTCTGGCCTCCTCCTCCACCGCAACTCATCATTCTCCTCCAAACACCACCTCCGGACAGTGGTATGGTGGCAGAAAAACGAAAAAAGAAAAAAAAATTTATTAAAATTACAAGAAATAAATAAAAATAAATAACTATAGCCGACGAAATTTATTAAAATTTGTCCGCTAAAGTTAAATAAATAAATAAAATAAATAAAATAAATAACTATAGCTAAAAAAAATTAATAAAATTGGGGGGCTACAGTTAAATAAATAAATAAAAATAGATAACTTTAGCCGACGAATTTTATTAAATTTCGTTAGCTAAAGTTAAATAAATAAATAAATAACTATAGCCGACAAAATTTTGTCGCTTAAGTTCTAAAAATTTGTCGCCTAAAGTCCTGACTTTAAACGATGGAAAATTTCTTCATTGACTAAATAAATAACTTTAGATGACGATGAACAGTAATTTCGTCGGCTAAAGTCATAGCCGATGACTTTTTTCCAACGAAATTTTTTAACAGGCCGACGAAAAAAAATTGTCGGTTAAAGTAGTTGTCCTGGTAGTGTAGCTTAGGATTTTGATAAAATGACAAGGTTAAAATCGAAACTGAAATTTGATTCAGGAGTGAATGAAGACCAATACCAATCCCTCCTTTGGACAGGGAAGAGGGAGAATGTCTCCAGGTTCAACAACACACGTATTTGATTCTCCTCTTAGGTTAGTAAACAACATTTCATTTCGGAATGGGAATCTCTCAATCTAGTGAAAACGTGCCCTCAAGGTGTTGATGAGGGAATACATATATAGAATGAAGCTCAATCTACATATGTGTGCATTCGGCGTCCACGTACTCAGAAAGATTTTTGGGTTTTATGGTCATCAAAGAGGAATTGTGGCAAATCGTAAGAAGATCCAAGCTAGGCATTGCTTCATAAGAAATCTGATAACAAGGAAGAAGATCCAAAGCCTCGCTGTTAGAGTAGCAGCCTTACATCTCCAAGTCCATCAAATAATAATCAATAACAGAACAAAAGGCTGTGCAGGCAGCACCTATTTCTTTAAATTATTGTAGTCAATTTTCACTCACAAAACAAATGACTGCACCCAAAAACAGTGGTCGTGCTAATGAACTTATGCAGGTACAGGTGTTTCAAGCAACCCTGATTCCATCAATAATTTGATATTGGCCAAGTAGCTACCGTAGTAATTAAACCAGTAAATCCTGGAATATGTAGCTGTACTGCATGTAAAACTGCGAGCCCATGCCCCATCATACTGCAAATTACAATCAACGTTGGTTTAGACCTCAGGTCCTCCGCCCTCAGCAACTGCAGTACTTCAAAGAGGAAAGGGAACATTTCCCCGCCTGTACGTATATATTTTAAAACCTATGCTTACCCAGTTTCAACAAAATCATAGAAGTCACAAATTTTTCTGGGAATTTGAAGTTTGTTAGAGAGAGACAAATGTAGGGTTCATATGTTAAATGCGGCCTGCATGCCAGTAGGCATGTTTCAACTTTTAACCTCTGCCTTTGAACAAATTTACCCTATTTAATTCTGTTTTGTAACTGACTGACAACGTTCATCTTTAACTTCTTCGTTTTTACTGTAACGTACGTTTAGGCAGCGAATTGCTGCACAGAAGACTGGTAACATCGACTGACAGATGATGCTTTCTTTGCATTGTTATTTCTAGAACTCATCAGTTCTTTCTAGGGTTTCTTTCTTTTTTTCCACTCTTTTCTTTTTCTTTACAGGCTAGGTAGCTGCGAGAGTACTGAAGCAGGGCTTTCCATAGTCCCATCCTCAGTAACGTTCGGTGAACAGAAAATTATATGAAGTTGAAGAATCCTAAAAAGGTAACACCACATGCAACAGAAACAAGCTAGACGGCAGTTTAGAATATATATACTTCGAGAGATTAAGGACTCTGATAAACTGAGCTAATGATTATATAACCATTTATGATCTTTGCTTTCCTAGAAATATTGTTTTTGACAGGAAGTTACAGTAAAATGAAAGAAAAAATTGACCGGATTATTATATTTACAAGTTAAGTTTAATCCGACCTATATTGTAGTCTGATAATAGATGATCATATGATGTCCATGAAAGTTTCCCCTTTCATTTCACAAAAATAGTACATCGAAACAAACCTAGCTAGCTAATGGACAATTACGATGAATGAGTTAATTGCACAAGAGATTAAGAGATGTTCTTACTATGTGTAAAAAGAAGACGGTGCTCGATCTAATGATAAAGTGGAATGTAGTAGTTTGGTCATTAAGTTAGCTCAAGATAACAGAATATAATATCGCTAAATTATCAACACAATCCAAGAGAAAATAATATACAACTGTGGGTCAAATTATTTTATACTTTAATTTCTAACTACAGTAACTAGCTAGGCATGCCTACATTGAATAGTTTAGATGAATAGAGATGTTTTCTTTTACTGTAGAACTTAAGTATAAAATAATTTGACCCACGGTTGTATATTATTTTCTCTTGGATTGTGCTGATAATTTAGCGGTATTATATACTGTTATCTTGAGCTAACTTAATGATCAAACTACTACATTTCACTTTATCGTTAGATCAAGCACCGTCTTCTTTTTACACATAGTAAGAACATCTCTTAATCTCTTATGCAATTAACTCATTCATCGTAATTGTCCATTAGCTAGCTAGGTTTGTTTCGATGTACTATTTTTGTGAAATGAAAGGGGAAACTTTCATGGACATCATAAGATCATCTATTATCAGACTACAATATAGGTCGGATAAAACTTAACTTGTAAATATAATAATCCGGTCAATTTTTTCTTTCATTTTACTGTAACTTCCTGTCAAAAACAATATTTCTAGGAAAGACTACAGTAACTAGCTAGGCATGCCTGCATTGAATAGTTTAGATGAATAGAGATGATTACCAAACGTTTTCTTTTACCAATGGGGTAGAACTTAAGACTACACAAAGCTTCATTGAACCAAAGTTATTACCACAAATGTTTGCACCAGTGCAAATCGTATTTCATGAAAATTCAATTTAGCTGCGAGTCCATCAAAGAAATTCAATTAAGCTGCGAGTCCATTAAATGTATATATACACTATTTTACCTATTAGACACATAATTTGAGATTAAGCATTCCTCATATTCAATTAAGTTGGCAACCAAAACTGAATGATCAATAATGAAAGTACCCGTGCTAGCTTTTAGACATTGAAATTGATTGATAAAACCCTAGAAACTTGACATTCAGCAGTTTACCACAATATACAAGTACAACAAGCTAGCATTTAGAGAGAACTGTGACGATGATATTAATGAAGAAAGTACATGGGAAAGAACTCGATCTGATAAATCTATAATCAACTTACTGACCTTGTTCTTCCTGTCACTGAAAAGTAGCAAACGAAAGCCTTGGTAAATATGAAGCGAAGAAGCTTAATTTTCCCTTTTGATCGATCCACTAAACTTGTTGAATCTGATATATGGCATCCACCATGCTTAAGTTTGCTTCAATGATCCATCCATCCTCTCATGCATATACCTTATTCCAAAACACCAAACCTCCACTCTCACTCAAACCACTAATACGGAGGTCGCGGATGAGTGGCTCCGCCACTGCCCCACCCGTACAACTCAGTTCCAGAAAACGTTGGGTAGCTCCCCGCCCCAATATTAAAGACTCCGCTAGTACTTCCCTCACCGAGCTGCTGTTGCTGTCCTCCTCCGCCGCCGGTGACTCCTGAAGACTGTGAAGCCGACGGTTGCTGGACCTGTAACCCACCAGTACCTCCCCCCGCCTCTTCCTCCTCCAATGGCAGCCTCTCAAACACCGCATTCGCAAACGAGGCAGCCATCAACACTACTGGCCCTGAAGCCAGCAGAGGACCCACCACGCTACCCCCAACCACCTGCCCCTGCCCGCCCGCCAAGAAAATGGACAGTCCACCGGCGCTGGGAGGGGCCGGAGGAGGCAGCACCGTCCCCGAGAGCGAGAGTATCTCAAACCTCCCATGGAGAGTGACCACGCTCCCTGTCGGCGCCGCCGGCTGACGAAGAGTGACGTTGGCTACTGTGCCGGTGCCGCTGAGCACGCAGACTCCCCTCCCCCTCCGCCTCGCGTAGTGAGACACGCTCTCCATCACGTCGGCCCCGGCTGTTACTTCCAGCAAATGCGACCGGAGCGCGTTGGGGCTGTCGCGCATCACGATGATCGGGGGCTTCGGCTTGTTCTTTGACCCCGCCGGACGCCCCCTAGGACGCCTCCCTGATCCACCACCGCCGCCTCCGGAACTTGTGGCGGCGGTGTCGGACTCAATCTTGTGTTCTTGGTCCCGTTCAGGCGAGTCTTCTTGCTGCTGAGAATCAGAAGAAGGTTGAGGTTGTTGCTGCTGTGGCGGAACAGAGACGGAAGGTGGCGGTGGTCTCTGGAGGTGCAGCTCGGGACGGAAAAGTTGCATATAGTCTGATCTGCTATTGTACCCCGCCATCGCCACATCTATTCTCTCCCACCACCTATTTGCCAGCTTTCTCTATACAGGTATGTATTTATATCTTTCAACTACAACTACGAGTCTCGATCGAGTTGTCTGAGACGCATCGGTTACAACTGTTCTCGATCAGATTCACACAGGTGCTTGCTTCTTGTCGTTGAGCACAGTCTTCTATGCTATGCTGGTCAAAACAACAGCCTAATAACTAACAGTGACAGTTACAGAGCCCAAAAAAGACCAAACTCCCAATTTTCCAAATAACGCTGAGCTAATACGTAGGCCGGCTGAAACCCCCTTAGTGCTCTGCTTGCTTTCTGCGACCCTTAGTGCTCTGCTTGCTTTCTGTGACCCAGTCGGCATCGACAGGCCTGAGGTAAAAATCTATAGCAAAGCTCGGAAACTAGATCTGCGCGCGGTCTCCCTGAGAATTAGATCTTCTATGAGATCAGGGGATCGAAAAGAAACAGAAAGAGGAAGAGTTGGTTACTTGTCGATCTCAGAGAAATTCTCAGACAAGTTGGTGAGCTGTGGACTGTGAATGAGTTCTGAGAGAGAGAGAAAGAGAGTTTTGTGGAGGAAATGGTGGAAAAGCTTGCTGTAAAACCTGGATTCAAGCAATTACTTAGACAAAACCAGGGCACATATGGTCATCAAAGAAAAAGAAACCATATAGTTACCGCTACGCGCTAAAACTTCGCGCATCACCTCTTTAAAACAAACGAAAAAAATCTGAGAAAAAAACAATTATTTTTAACGGTTTTATAACGTTAGTTAACAAAATTAAATTTAACTTGTTAGTTTTAACTTGTTAATTCATGTATTGATATGTTATTTAATAAAAATTAGACATTGTAATTATAAATGCAGCAAAATTAGTGTATTGTTGCTATTATTTTCCTTTTCTTAAAAAAACACACACACAAGGTTTCTATTTATGGAATGTTACTCATACTAGTAAAATTTACTATTTTCAAACGATAAATCATACATGAACTCTTATTTAAAGATCGTAAAAAATAAAATTGAATTCCACTATAATAGACACGTTCGATTCTTTCAACAATTGAATCAACTGAATCATACATGCATGTGCATAAACACAATTTTTATTTTGAAAAAGTAATGTATCGTCACACCTTATATTTTATGGCAAGTTTGTGTCACAAAAGAAGACGTTACTACAATTTCAGTCATTACTTGGACTTAAAAAAATAAAAAAGTTCAAAAACCTTAGAGTTTTCTTTGATCTCGTGCTCTCATCCGGCAGCTCACCGTGCCAACGCAGGCTTTCTAGCCTTGTCAGTGATGGGTACAGCCGGATGGGATAGTTGGGTGGTTGATGATTGGAGGAGGGTTAAGTTTCAGTTTTTGGCAGAAGGCAATAGATTTGGAGAGAGATGATCGGATCCAGGCTCCTTGTCGTCGGAAGGCGTTGCTTCCACCCATCACTTAATTTACAGGCGTCGATGAATCCGGCGTGAGTTAGGATCAAGAAAGAAGACTGGCGGGCAGCGAGAAGGCGGGGTGTTGGAGTCGGGATCACTTGGTTCGATGCCGGCCGAACACAATAGCCTAGATTCGTTTTGTCTAGCTTGCCAAGATGCAGCTTTGGTGGTAGCAATCTTGAATCCATTGAGGAGCATCGACGTTTGGGATGCAGCGGAGGCGACAACGACGTCGCTGGGAAGGAGGCAGAGATGGGGATGTTATGGTGGGCCCAAGTCGTGGGCTTTCTCTTTCTGATCTAGGTTAGATGATGTGCTGCCTAATTCCTTCAGAATAATAAGGCCTAGTGTAAGGTCCCTTGTACTGGTTAGTACTGGAGATTCATCATGGGCTCACTCTGGGTTTTAGTTTTGTTGTTTAGTTATGCTAGTATTTTAGCCGGTTTTTCTTTTCTGTTTTCAATAATTCCTAATCCTATGCTGGTTTGTAGGTGTGCGCTTTGTCACGGTATGCGTATCTTACATACCATGTTTGTTTTAGGAAGACGGCAAGTTCCTTATTTCGTCAAATGGTTGCAACCCTTCTAGTGGCATGATGAAACTTAGGGTCACTGGTATTATCTTTCAGTGACAGCATAGTAGCAAAGCTGATAGACATAGTAATTTATGCCTCTGCATGAGCATTATCTTTCTGATATGTCATCGAAATTGTAAAGCAAATGGAGTAGCCAATGATGCACTCTTTGCTAAAAAATGGTGCTTGTTAGAATGTACATGATTGAGAACTTCTGATATTATTTTAGAATGTTCAGGCAATATGTGGTTTAGGTTTTATGTTTCTCTCTTGTATTCTGCAGTTTTATTAATTGTTAAGGCATGAGGGTGGCTTGTTAGCCCCTGTTCATAAAAAATCTTCCTAGCAATTGAGAAGATGATAATTAATGAATTTGTAAAAATAGAATGAACGTACCAGTTTGAGAAAAATATTGCCGTAACTTTTGAAATCTCTTAATGAAAAATAGATTATAAACAAAGAATAAATCAATTACAAACTACCTACTACTGATCCAAGTTACTATCACTATATCCCTAGCTAATATGTTTGAACTTTGAACCATTTTCTTTTTCTTTCTTCACGCAATCTTCTTTTTCAGCCTTCAAGAAACAGGTGTCGTCCATAAAACACCTTAATCACAACATTGTGACGAACATAGGATCAAATGTTCACTTCAACAAGAAACAAGTGAACATACACGTATCAATTTATTTTATAGCAAAAGTAAATATGAACTATGTAATTTGTGCGTGCAAAAAGGTAAGAATAACTTTATTGCTAAACAACATATGTAGGAGTAAAAATCCTTGGGCGTAAAGCCTTAACAAAATAAACACAATATAACTGTTGATTAGCGTTTTAGGTATGACAAGAGGAGGGAGGAATTTTTCAGTGTTACCGTAGCACCTTGTGGCAATGTATAATGGTGTTACATTCCAATCAAAATAAGACATGTGGTTTTATTATAATTAAACTTAAATATATGAATTTTAGCTATATTGTTAAAGACCATTTTAGGTTTCTTATTGTTTTTTAAATACTAAACCCTAAGTCATAAACCCTATACCCTAAACCATATACCATAAACCTGATACCCTAAGCTTAAATTCTAGACCCTAGTATGAACTCACTAAATACCTTTGAATGTCATTTCACAAAATATAAAAATCAATATTTTTTATTTTAATTGTAATAAATTCACATGTCTTGTTTTGATTGGAATGTAGCACCATTAGACATTATCACATGGTGCTACAGTAGGCTCGTCTATTACCTTGCATTATTCTTTTCTTAAACTTATTATTCATAACACATTAATCATTGAAGTTACTACAAATTTTTGATGAATAGATGGTATGTCAAAATGTAGGTCAATTAACATTATTATATTACATGCTAATTAACAACATACCAACTATGAAACTAAGTGAAGTCCTATCCTCGGCCCCTTTTCTACCTCGTGGGTTTTCTCTCTAAGAGACGACCGCTTTGAGAGTCAGTGGCAGCTCCTCGTCCGTCATGAGCGCTGTCTGTAGCTAGTCTATGGTTTTCCTTTCCTTTTTCCATTTGTCTCATTTCGGGTTAATTTGGTTATTTCGCTTACATTATCTTTCCGGTTACTTCTTATCATACTTGTGATATGTTTACTATGTTGATTCCTCTTCCCCCTCCATGTGCAACTTTTAGATCGGGGTGGATTGGTTTCGACTGATTTTGTGGTGACTCAGGGTTTTTCGATCTCATCGTCGTGTCTGTTTAGCCTCATCAACAGTTGTTGTCGACGCTTCTGGGCTCGAGTAGGTTGTGCTATCTACTTGAGTCACTCTTGTTTGCTCGAGTAGTTTTTATTTGAAGAGGAGCATGGATCTTTACCATCTAAGTATGAACCTAGGCCTTCACTTTCACGTTGAAGATCATGGTGTTGTTCTCGATTTCTATGATCTTGTAAAAGAATTTATTTGTAAAAGAAATTGTTTAATTAAATTTATTGTTTTTTGACTGAAAATAATATTATTGTCATATTATATTGTCATTTGCCAAATCATACTCACAATCAATGACAACCATTTGATCAACAAAGATCTAAGAGACAAAAATGGATGTAAAAATTAGTGTCAAATTTTGTATCATTTGAACCATGCCCATATATGTTTACTCCTACCATAAGACATATTACAATTTCCAAGGTAAATATTCTTAGGTTTGTGCTATTTGGTAAGCTAAGGATTCTAGCCTTCCACTTCCATAAGCTAAATCAAATAATTTTTTAATTATTCAGTTTTAGATTTTGTTCTTCTAATTTACACTATACTCTAAATTAAAAATTTGTTACCTACAAATTTTTATATCCTCACAACGATATTGACGAGATCTTTCGTTTGAGTCTCATATCGAATATATTTATATAAAATCTTTTTCATATTTAATTATTGAATTAAGCAAATACATGGCAAAAAATTACTTTAACTTAGGATTTAGCTTACCATGTGAATGCTTTGTAAGCCAAAATACTACTAATTTGGCTAAAAATTTAGCTTATGGTAAGCTAAAAAAGATTTCATAAAATATTTTTGTTTTGTAAGTTTTAACTTCAAATTTGTTTAGGTGGAAGATGCTCTAATCTCTCTTATGCAAGAGATTTATGTCATTAAACTAAACGGTATTAGACAATATGTTAAAATTTAGTTTGAAACATCATATATTTGATTTATTATATATTTATTTATACTGTAAATATTTTTGAACTTGGTGTCAAGTTTAATGTTTAGCTTAGGTCTAGACCTGTTTTTACCGAAATAACAATGCAAGAACTATGCATCTCACTTCTGGATAAAAGAAGATTAAAACAAACGTTGATGCATCGAAAAATCAGAGGCATGAATGATGTCAATTATTGTATCATTGAAGTAAAGTGTACACTTCAAAATGTACAACTAAGTATTAACGATTGTGAAACCCTAAAGAGGACATAAAAGAGACTAAAAGAGGTAGGGTAGCCCTTTCGGCTCGGACGCCTTAAACTGGCCATTTTGGGCAAAGCAAAGGGGCAAGAGTTCACGCACGCACAGTAAGCAGAGAAAGAATGAGAGTACATACTGCGCGAGAGAGAGAGTGATCACGTGCGGGTGCGGCCGGAAGCCAACACAGGGCGCGTGCGGTCAACAACGTGCCAGCGTCATGACCACGTGGACGTTGTCGGGACATCGGAACTTGGTCAACCTTATCCGATGACCGATGCGATGGCATGGTGATGATAATTCATGCATATGCATGAATATGGGTCAAAAACCATCTTTGTCCCTGTGTACCATATACGAAAGAATACAATGTAAGAATTAAACACATATTCGATCAAGCTACTAATGTACCGATTAGTGATATACGGTTTGTATTTGTGTCAATTAATTAACATCTAATTCAATATAATTTGTGTCAAGTCCACATTTTGATCTAACATAACTTAAGACTGCATATCATGATATGTGTTTGGGGTAAATTTAGATTTCTCTAAACAATCAATTTGAAAACGTGTCAACATTTTTTTGGATTAGATGCAACCTTGTTTTTCGTGTTTGTTTGTCTACTAACTCCATCCTCAAGCGACTTATGTGCATACACTGATCAATGTATTGCTATATGCAATCATAAACCAATAAGGAAAGACATCCTTAGGGCCATATAGATGATTCATCCGTGCATGCGTCAATATTCTCTTACGCAAAAACAAGGTTTCTTGTGGCCTTCCTTAATCGAATCATATATACTTCATGTCTTTTTTTTAAACATTTTATTAATAACTCACACATCCTACATATGTCTGTGAGGTTTGAATTCGTGACCTCAAAGATGTCAGTTAAACACCTTAACCAACCAAGTCATGGCTCACCGACAACCACAACGGCTCTAATTAGAATAAAAAATTATATGTGTTCGTGAGGTTTGAACATGTGACCTCAAAATTATACTTCATGTCTTTAATCAATAGGTGTGAGTGCTTGTATGCTTTTACGTACCTTCGCGTCTAGGTTACCTCTTCAAATCAGGATCTCTAATATCGATCACTCTTAGACACCAAGTAACATATCATTAATTACCAAATTCATGATATATCGATAGTAGACAACAACCACGTCAAGATAGTTTGGTCTCCAAGGAGGCTCGACATAGCCTTAACAACAAAGATAACCTGAAATTACCTGAATGCATCCGTGACAAATCACAAGGCTGGCTCAAGACCCCACATGTTTAGAAAAGTTTATTTTACACCTAGACAATATACTCGATCGTCTTTAGTATTCACTACTAATAACCTACATTGTGGAAATTTATTATCATTTATTTCTAATGAAACAATTGGCCCAACAGAGTCAATAGTGAATAGTTTGAGCTAAACACTATGGCTATGATAAACGTTTTTATTGGTAAACAAGCTAAGCGGAAAGATTAATTAGTTGATATTGTTGCATTTTCTTATTTGCTTGTAAGATATTCGGTCTATAGATTAGTGAGTTGTAAATTTTCACTTTCTGTTTCTATCTTGATCGAGTTAGATAGACTCACATATTTGTTTTTTGTAGATTTTTAGTCTCGTTTTTACGTGTGTTAATTGGACTTGTCCTGTAATTATTAAAGAATTATTCATTTTTCTCAAAAAAAAGGTTGGAAGGCATAAAT